>BPLQ01012856.1:110000-182543 GCA_021605075.1 Caerostris darwini | reverse complement strand
AGTGCAAATAATTACTTTTCAACTAATAATTAATGTAGTGGCCTTTTTAAAATATGATTTCAGTCTTATGTTTAGTGATCTAGCACATCTGTTTCAAAGGAACATCAACTTGATTCACCTTTTCTTTACAAAACTAAAAGTTGAATGCCCTATTTAATTCTCCGGTATGTTTCCAGGAACTGCAGCAGCTATTGGAGGCATAGATTATAATTTTTTAATCAGAAAAAGTTGGTGAAATTATTAAGAAAACTCGAATGAAATATTTTCCGTCGGTCTCTATGTTTTTTCTGTATTTCTTCTCCTTGCCAGTTTTGCATTTGATTATGGTTGAAAATACTCATACATTTAGGAATATTTATTTTGGATTTCTGATAGTTTTTCAATATAGTAAATATTTATTTAGGATTTCTGATAGTGAGGACTGATAGATTTTCAGATATATATTTTTCCTATTTTATATATATTTTCTAACATTCTTCATTCAATTGTTCGTTCCTACGCAAGGGAATTTAGTGATTCCCTCATTTCCTATCAGCCACAGAGCTCGGTAGGCGGAGAATTACTTCCATGAGTAGACTATTGTGTGTATAGATTGTCCAGTACGTTCTCGAACTTGAACTCGATTGAGCATATTTGGGAATCTTTAGAAATACATATTGCTGCCTTTAACTCGCTCACTGCATCTCTTCAAAGTCATCGAAGAGCCTTAACAAAGACGTGGTCTTTGCTGCCAAATGAGTTAATTAACACCATTATTTTGAGTATTGAACATTGTAGCTGTTACAGCGGATCACACACCATATCCAGACTGATTGCACAGTGAAATCAAATATTATATTTTTTTTCTTTTGTGCATTTTCGTTTCATATATTTTGAAGTCAGGAAATAATGCAACTGTCTTCTTTTGTGCCTAATTTTTTAACACTGTTAGGCTAATGTTTTTGCCAAGTTTCATTAAGTTCCAATGAATGGAAATTTCACGATCACATTTTTTCTAATTTAACCTTCTGGAAGTCAGTGCAATTTTAGGAATATATATATGCGTATATTTCTAAAATTGGAATTGCTTTAGCTTATTCATGTATTATAATTACAAAAGTTAAATTTATTATACAAAAAAAATTTTAATTTGATATAGTACTTAAATATATACTGTATAAAAGTATTGGTTTGTCTTGTATTTTCTAGTAATGATATGATATGAGTTGAAAATCAATCACAATTGTTTAAAAAAATTAAAAAAGAATATTTCTTTGATTTTTTTAAAAACCCAATGAAATTTGTTTTATTTTAGAAAATCTTCTTCGAATTCTTATATTAGATGATGTATCAAAGTAGAATATTTCCATATAAAAAACAATCACAATTTTCTTCGTACAATAATATCTTTTTTTAAGTAAACGTATTCTTATTATTTTTTATTTTTTTTCAAAATTAGTACACTTTTATTTCTTATTCTAAAATCTCTTATAAAACATATGGTATAAAAACATGTTCATTTATTTCACATTTTTTTCCCAATAAGTTGAAAATTAGTTGTAAAAATTGAAGTCAAAATATTTTCCTTCATTCTATCTGAAAAATTCCCTATTAATACACATAATTATATTGAATAAATGTGAACTAATATTATAAAAACATTAATTAATTTATTTCATTGTTTAAAAAGGAAACTATATCATTAATTTAACTTGTAAGAGAAACGGTACCTCCTTTGACGCTTCTATTGCTTCTTCTGATATTGCTGTCATTCATTTCTATACAGGAAATGTTCACTTATTTGAGCTAGGTATAAATAAAAATATATTTACTAAAGATTCAAGGGAAATAATTTCAATTTACAAATTTTAAATAGTACAAACTGAATTCAATAAAATAAATATTAATCAGTCACATATTATATAATTATAAATGTATATTTTATTTTTTTTATCACAGTAATTATTAATTTAAATGAAAAAAATTAATGAAGGTCTAGAAAGGTCCCTTTATAATTTAATCAGACCCTTTTTAAAATAATCAGACTGCTTTGAAAATATCAAATGTGTTTAGCTATACAACAAATAAAGTTACAAACGTAAATTATGTAATTAAAAAATGTAATTAGATAAATATTAATCTGTCACACATTATATAATTATAAATGCATATTTTACTGTTTTTTTATCACAGAAATTATTAATTTAAATGAAAAAAATTAATGAAGATCTAGAATTGTCCCTTTATAATTTTAAAATAATCAGACCGCTTTGAAAATACCAATTGTTTTTAGCTATACAACAAATAAAGTTACAAATGTAAATTATGTAATTAAAAATGTAATTAAATATATATTAATCAGTCATATATTATATAATTATAAATGTATATTTTACAATTTTTTATCACAGGAATTATTAATCTAAATGAAAAAATTAATGAAGGTTCAATTATTTAATGTTCATTTATAATTTTAAAATAATCAGACCTCTTTGAAAATACCAATTGTGTTACCAATAAAGCTACAAATGCTTTACTTGTTATTGATATTATATGTCAATAATATATGTTAATGATTTATTTGTTATTGATATTGTATTATTGCTTATAACAAATAGTTCTTTAACAATGTTACACTCTTACAATGATTTTTATGAGTTTAAATTATTAAAATAAAATAGGATGTATAAAATAATTATTACATACTATTCTAGGAATGTAATAATTATTTTTATCATAATTGTAACATAACTATTTTAATTCATTTCAGATGAAGAAAATATTCAATTTAATTGAATTAAATTCATTACAAGAATAACAACTTGTGTGAAAATAATTAAAAAATATATGAGTATGCCAATGAATCAACCAAATCAAAAGCAATAATAATTTTTGTAAATAAGCATTACTAAGTTAAAAGATTCCTTCAAATGTTCTTTTAATTGTATTTTACCTTGAAAATTATTGAAATCCAATCTTTATGCTCCAAACAATAATAAACAGAGTAAAACACAAAAATGTATCGATCAAATTAAATAAGTAAGAAATTATCACTGATGCCAATAAATTTCTTCGTAGCCAAAATTCTTTTTTTAATATGTGCACGTGAAAAATTAAAGAAAAATTTAATTAAATAATCTACATATGTTTAGAAGGTTATCTTAAATTACAGGATATTTGGAAATCTCATAGCCCAGGGTTTCTATATTTAATAATACAAGAATATATATTTTTCTTCATAATAAGAAAGCAATACAAGACAAATTATATTTTTCCTGAATAGTAATATACAATGTCAACATTGATTGATGATCTACAATAATGTGTTTTTAAGATTAATATCCTAAAACTTTTATAAAAATTCGGCGTATTATATTTTTAAAAAAATTGCCTTGCTAAAGATGCCGAATCTATCTTTAAGTCTGGCAGTATTTACAGTGTATAAATCGAGTATTATTATAAAACAAAAAAATTCAGACATGCTCTTTCCCTCCCAGGTTTTTAACAATTTGTGTATAAAATTGCACAAAAATTTTATAACTCCATTTCAAATATTAATAATTCTATTTTGAATGATCTAAGCAACTATGATGACGACATTTCTGATTTTAAAAATTGCAAAAGACCTCGCGCTGTTCTGAATATTATTCATTAACGTTTCGATATCCTCCTTTCCGAATTACCATGCAGTTTCTCCGCTGAGTCACAATTTCCCTTCTAATCGCATTTGTTTGTTTCTATTGTTTTTTTTTATTACCTTCTTAAAAATCATAATAATAATATAAAAAAATTATGTATGAATAAATTTATTTTTATTAATTAATAAAAATATAATAACTAATAAGTTACATTTTTTTGAATAAATTAATAATATATAGATATATATTACTTTTTTTCTATGTAATCAATGGGCTTAAAGCTTAAGAAACTTCTCTCATTCACAAAGCAGGAGATAGAGGTTGCTAAGCAACCAAGGTTCTCCATCAATCTGGCAAGTCGTCGTCGTCGTCAACAAAAAAATTCTCACATAAAATCTAATGACATAATCAACGAAAATTAGTAATAAAAAATTTCTTCATTAAAATTAAACTTATTGGAAAAATCATGGCATAATAAGCGTTTCAAAAAAAATACTCAAAAACTCAAATACTCAATATAACAAATCACTGTCACTATTTAAACAACTCACTATTACTACTAACTAATTCACCAACAAATCACCAAATCACTAACTAATCCATTGAAAAGTATATAATTCTGTAAAACATGTAGTTTTTTGTAAACAGTGATAACAAACGCATTCCTGAAGATGAACTAATTTTGTTGTTTTTAGCTTAAAACGTATATTGATTTGTAATCGTATTGCTCTTTAAATAAATGTTTTTCAATTTCGTCTCTGAATTCTAATATCTATTCAACAATCATATTCTTCCTTAAATGGCGCAACAGGCATTTATCGTTCCGGAAGCCGAAATTTATTTTTTTCTTGAAAGTTTCAAAACAATTAGCTACGCCGAATCGATATATACGTCAACGACTTCCGATGACCTCAACTATGACGTAATGAGTCTTATGAAAAATTAAGAAAAATTTCATCATCGTTCTTCTACCCTCCCAAGAGATTTTATTTTGATGAAGAATCTATTTTGTTTGTAAAATTTTTTAATTAGTATTCCGATGATAGAAATGCTTTCTTGCCTTTCGTCTTGCCAAAGACATTGCGAGCAATCTCGCTTATTCTTGCTTTCGCCAAAATTGGGAACTAATAAAAAAATGTTGGCCAAATCGCAAAATAGAGGCCACTGGATTTGGCTACTTTTTGTGGCTCCAACGGGGTGATTATTCGCCAAATGTGGTAACTTGTGGTGTGGGTTTCTTGTATTGTTTGCCCTTCATTTCATTTACAATCGCAACCCGTTACTTCGCCCACTTTGGCGAAAGATCCCAATGGCCCCTATTCTGCGATTTCACCAAAATGTCAACAGACGCGGATATGCTTAGTTATTTAACTATCTCTCAGTTGAAAATAAAGTTAGAATCACTACAAAAACAAGCAGAACTTTTAAGTAATCATCCTATTTCATTATTTCCACCTATATATTATCTTTCTGAAATAGATCCACATATTATTGCATTGTGCGCTACAATGATATAAACACAAAAATTACTATAAGATACACAATTAAATGCGCCAAATGTTATCCAAATCCCATCGACCAATGATACTGCTGATTCAATTAAAATTTTTAAAAGAAATGCGATTGATATATTCCTTCGAATTACATCACAAATAGAAAATTCATGATCAAATCCAATAACTCTTACTTGTCTTCCAAATCAATCAATGTTGGTGTACCACAAGGATCACTGATTGAACCAATTTTTTTTAATATTTTCATCACTGATATGTCCAGGGTAAATAATGTCCACCTTTGCTCCTATATTGACAACACTGCTATTGCAGTTCAGATTAGCAATATTAATACGCTTACTACAACTTTTCAAAACTGCATTACTAATCAGGAACCCTGCATAATCAAATATTTTTTTTTTCCAATGGCAGATTATGAACAGTTACAGCAAAAAAAAGAACACATAATACAAAAACAGATAATACAACAAAACATGCTGAAACAGAGTTCATTAATCTAACAATAGAGAGTTTTTGCATACCGTACGTTAGGTTACCGTAGGATGTCCGTTAGCTTTTTCTCCCTAGCGCGCATGCTCAGTTTCCTATGAGCATGCGTGCTAGGGAGAAAATCTAACGGACGTCCTACGGTAACCTATCGTACGGTATGCAAAAACTCTCTAATAATGCCGAGTTGCAGATCTTTTAGCCACTAAAAAGTGTTGCACCATGGGGAGGTAGATCTTCTGCGCACCCTAATCAAATATAAGATTATCTAATTAATGCTAACAAAGCAAGCTGCCTTTTTTACTAATAAAATGAAATTCTCTCTATATATCTCTATCTAAGATAAATTAATCAACTGTATTAATGAAGCTAAATACCTGGGGATAATTCTTGACAAATATTAATCTCTTTCTCACTTATTAATTATATCAATAAAAAATTTGACACCTGTACCAGCACCTTCTATCCACTCATTAATAGTAACTTCTCTCTATATATAGAAAATAAACTACTAATTTATAAGGTCTACATGTGTTCCATTATCACTTATACTTGCGGGGTTTGAGCTTCAGCTGCTAAAACTAGGATCGATATCATACAAATTCTTTAAAATAAAACTTTTCGTATGATTACAAAAGCACGAGGGTTACTCACAAATTATGCCATCCATAATTCTCTCAATCAGTCTAGTGTCAAGATATTTATTCATAAATTATCAATAAATTTATTCAACAATCCTGACAATATTGCAAATGTTAAAACTGAAAACCTCCTTGATTATGACTTTACTCTGCCTCTGATTCTAAACACTTTCAGGCTATTTTAGACGTTGTAACATAGTCAGTGTTATGAACCAGTGTTCGTGTGTTATAAGATCAAGTCTAAGCAACATCTCCTAGGAAATGTTGGTTTGGATTGCCGCTCTACGGTCATTCTTTGTCCATTCAAAATATTCATTAGTGTTTGAGTTACACTTGGCTTTGTGAGAAGCTAAAATTCATTTTGACGATTTTTGAAATGTCTGAATTAATTGAGCAAGGAACTTGCATTAAATTTTGGTTGCGGAAAAGTATAGAATGTTGCAGAAGGCTTCGTTGAGCATTCCTATATTGGAAAGAAATGTTTAGAAGTGGTATAAACAGTTCAAAGAAGGCAGAGAAGGTTGAAGACGAAGAAACCTCTGGTCGACTATCAACCTCAACCGACGAAGCTCACGTCCAAAAAATTAAAGATTCGGTGCTTGAAAACAATCGATTTACGATAGACCTTGCTGTTGATGTTGGAATTTGAAAAGGATCGATCAATTCCATTTTGGGCCTCAAACGTGTCGAATCTCGATTGGTACCGAAAACACTGAATGCGCCAGCTCACACTACATTGAATCTTCGTGACTTTTTCGACAAAAATGAAACCCATATCGTTCCACAACTACCGTATTCACACCGTGCAACTTCTGGCTATTCCCTAAACTCATAAGACCACTCCGGGACTGAATCGATTGAACAGATGCAACGTGAATCACCGCATACTTTGAATTCCATCCCTGCCGATGACTTTTTAGCATGCATTGAGGATTGGAAAAAAAGTTGGCATAAGGGCATTGTGTCCGGACGGGATTACTTTGAAGACGATGAAATAAATTTGGAAAAATAAATAAAGAGTTTTTGAAAAAAAAAAATAATTGGTCTTACTTTTTAGGCACAGTAGTATGTAGAACTATAAAAAGTACAAATCCTTCATTTAGAAAGACAAATAAATACAATTTAATTCATGAACATAATTAGAAAAATTGTTGTGTCTGAATGGCCGAGAGGCAAGCGCTCTCGCGCGTGGTGCTACAGGTTTCGGGTGCCTTGGATGTTTGAAGTGGTTCGGAATCCACTTTAAGTCGTAGGTCCCGGCTTCATATGACTATAGAGCGTAACGAAGCCATCGTGTGCTCCATCACAACAGAAGTTTCCTTCCTTCCCTGAGTAGACTTACTCATGGAATTTCCGTCCCGCACTGCAAGTTATTGAGGATTAGATACAGAAATACTGAAAATTTTTATTCATTAAATTATTATTATTACAATTTTTATTATTAGATTATTATTATTATTTTATTCATTAAATTTATTCTTATTAAATTTTTATTTTTATTTTTAGTCTTTTTCAATAAAGTTATGAAAAAGACAGTGTATATTTTATTTATGCAGTGAAATTTTTATTACTTGAAAAGGTAAAGCCCTTATATGAATATTTAAAAAAAAATTTTTCTTTTGAATTAACATCTACTTATAAAATAATATATTGCAATACAACAAAAGTTTATATTAATTGAAAAAAGTGCAAAATAATGTACACATTTTTTTAAACACAGATTATTTTGAAACAAATTTACAACATTTTGTTAAAAAAAAAAAAAAAAAATAATAATAAAATGTTTCATTAGAATAATTTGTTTAAACTCACAGAAAATATACTGTATTAGGAAATTTCGATTTTTTTTTCTCGTGCTGCCATCTATTGAGTATGAAAGGGAGTTAATTCTTAGAATCATTTAAATGGATAATCTATTATCCAAAATATTTTGTGAAACATTTCTTTCCTGGGCTGATGCAAAGCTAAACGTCAATGAGAAAGTAGGTTTTTTTTACTTACATAGTACCTATAATATGGCAAGTATGTAAGAAAATAAACTTCGTGTTATTTGGTGAATTATTAAATTTAAAAAAAATCTTGAATATGAAACATGAATTACAGAATATTTAAACATTATTGACTGAAGTGATTTAAAATGACCCATATAATACTTGTTGATAACAACATTATTCAAACTTATATAATATTATTAACTTTGGATATTGGAAAGTATATTTGGTACTTAAGTATTAACGGTACCTTGGCGACAGACTTGGCGGTTTTTAAGTATCGCCAATCTTTATTATTTGGAATAAAAATATTTTGAAAGCGTTTTCATTTTAAATGAAGTGTTTCACATATATTTTATTATTTGGAACAAAAATTTTAAGTGTAGATTGGCGCCAAATCTGTAGCTGCGGTTGGCGCGTGTGCTCTTTATTGGCGCAACTGTCGCCAAGGTACCGTTAATACGTAAGTACCGTATATTTTTTGAAATTGTAGTTGTAGAAACCTAAAATTCTTCATTGGAATAAATGAATTATTTTTAAAATTGCATTTATATTTTTGATTCCAGAAACTCAATGTATCTGTAAAAAAAAATACAAACGTTTGAACCAAATGCTACGTATCTGTTTCAATTAATATTGAAAACAAAGGTAAAATTTACTGTGTATATTTTAATTTATAATTCAATTTAAACGTTTATTTATTAAGCTAATAAATTAATAAATAACTACGATTATATAGTGAGTGAGGTAAAATATGAAAATATTTTTAACAAAATAAAATGTAAGTTTATAATAGGATTAAATGTACAAACAATTTTAAAAAAAAAACAAAAAGTTTGTTATGTACAAAGTCTGATTATTAATAAAACATATATTATTATTTAGATTTTATATTTATGTCATATACTTATATTTATCTTATCATACTTTAAATCAGGGGTGATCAAACCAAATGATGTTGCGGGCCACTTTGGAAATGCATCCTAACTCCGCGGGCCGCATATAAAATTATATATCCCCATATTAGCTTAAGATCCACTATAGACATTTTTTGCAGTGAAAAATTGAAACGTAATGAGTTATTATTATTGTGTTTACTTTTATATTTACATGTAAACATAAATAATATAATAATAATGATATTAAACACACATTGTAAAGAAATATATAACACTAAAAATGAAACATAAAAGATATATAAATATAAATGAAATAAAAAATGAAATCATTTTATATATTTTTTTTTTATTAAAAAATATTTATTTTACTAGTGCGATATTTGTTTCTCCCCTCATCAAGATTTTACAGAATATAATTTAATTATTTTGCGAAATTTAAAATTATTATTCTCATAACTGTAAACTCATAAATAAAACACGCAATATCTATCCTATATTCGCAAGAATATTATTCTAAAATCCAAATAATTTTTTCTCATATTTTCGACAGTTAAATTTTGAATATATGGATGCACACATAATGCATTTTTTTTTTAATATATTCGTTTTCAATACTTTGGCCATTATAAAATAAATATATTTTGTAAAAGTGTGATAAATTTTACGGACCGGAAAAATATTCAAGGCAGGCCGTGGGTTGGCCACCTCTACTTTAAATTTAACTTAATTTAAAATTAACTTGAATTTTAAAGTTTCGTTTCATACGAAGTTTCCTATCTTGATGGCCAATTGGTCAGAGCTCTGACCTTTCGTACCTCAGGCTTCAGGTTCGAATCCTGGCGGTGGCAGGGATATTTATTGGTGATTCGGAAATCACGTTAAACTGTGAGTCCCAGTCTAATTAGCCTAGACTGTGTATAAAATGACAGTAAAGCTTCAAACCAAACCAAACCTGCCTTGATGAAAACAAAACTTTGAGAAGATGCATATGCAGTAGAAGAAGAAACAAGTAGATTCCATATATAGTTTAGGGTAAGTATTGCCTTGGTTACAAATAATAATTTAAAAAGCAGCAAATTAAAGGGATTAAAATAGAAAAATTGCAGTAAAGTAATTTAAAAATTTTTAAATCAAAATTATAATAATAATAATATTAACAATATTTTTTCCTTACAAGAAATATAAAAATAGTACAATTTCAATAGAAAACGTTTTGTATTGTTCATTAAATAAAATCTATTACAATTGAATTTGATTTGATTTATGTTCAATGCCTTTTGGATAATTCAGCTTTTCTTCTTAAACGATCATGCTTAGCCTTGATTATGTAGAACATTAAGGCCAACCTCCGAGACTAGACGAAAATGACGACGAAAACGACGAGAAGACATGTAGAAAAAAAAGAACTGCCAGAAGCTGCAGACCACTTTGCCGTTACAAGAACGTTGCCCAGTGTACACCAACGAGGAGGTGGGTCTACGTTTCACTCCGATCAATTTCAAATCGCTTTCTAAAAAGAGTGACTATTTTAAAGCACCTTGCTGGATCTCTTTAGGGATGTGATCGATCAACTTTAAATGTTACTTATAAAACTTTTATTCTACCATTAATTACTTACTGCTGTGAACCACTTATTGCGGCAAATGAGCTAGTATTGCAAAAACTAGAACTGTTACAAAATCAAGCTCTAAGGTTTATTACTGGGGCCGTCAAATCAACACCAATTAATGCTATGCTGTTATTGACAAATAATAAACCCATTAAAATTAATTATAACTGGAAATCCCTACTGGATTAATTATCCAACACCCACTAGAAATTTAAAAACTCAAAAAGGTTTTGTTCAGTTTGTTCTGGACGTCAGACACAATCATAAATTGCCAGATATTTTTCAGGAGTTAGAAAAGCCCTATAATCCATTTGATTATATCAGATTGAGGCAAATTTAAGTCTTTATAAGAAGATGAACTTTATAAGAAGAACACCTCTATAGATGTTTTGAGGGTTTATACACTTGATACTATTGATACAAGATACCCATAATCTGAATGGTGGCACGTATGCACAGATGGCTCCTTTTATGAAAATCTCATTACAGCAGGTTCAGGAGTCTTTTCGAACTTGTTCTCCTTCTACGCTTCAGCTGGGAAAAATGGAACATCTTTTGATGGAGAAGTGGAGGTTATCCGAATTGCTTTGAAGTATTTACTAATTTTTGAGGATAGATTCAATAGAGTGGTTATTTTGTCTAATTCACAAGCTGAAATTCAGGCTATTAGTTCCACCAAGCCACTTTCATCAGAGGAAATCTCCCAGTGTTCAAAGTCATTTGCGGTAACTGACTTTAAAAATGAAACGGGTGGTACTTCAGTGGATACCTGGCCACTGTGACATTTTTGGGAACGAACAAACCGATTGTCTAGCAAAAAGAGGCTCAAAACTACTTCAAATGAGATCCTCATCACTGTCACTCCATTCTATAAAACTTTATATCAAACAAATAATGACTAAAAACCACAAGTTACAAATTCAAGATGGGATTAAGTCAAAGCGTTGGAGAGCTGAAGATCTTTTAGCAATACCCAGCAATCCGCGATGGCATGCTGTCGCCCAGTTCCGACTTCTGACTGGCCATGACTGTTTAGCAGAACATCTTCATCACATTAAAATCTTTTCGAACCCTGGCTGCCTCGTATGTGGTTTAACAGATCCAATGAACAGAGACCACCTCCAACGATGTGAGGTGCTTGACGGCGACTCGGAGACAGGGCTTTACTGGCGTGCTCTTAAGGCAATGACTTCGGTTATCTTTGCCTTATTTTGTATTTTTTCCTTGTTATTTTTGTTATTATTACTATTTTTATTCTTCTCGTACTTGCCTCGCCATTGGAAATAAAAAAAAAATGTTCAATGCTATTGCTTAATCTAAATTTAAATACTGTTAAAATACGAAAGAAAAAAAAATTTAACCAAATTAAAAATCTACACACATCATGCCTTATGATGGTTTCTGCTGCAATTCGTCATTCGCTTATGAGATGTTTGTGAATTCAGGAATTTTTATTCCAACAAATTTTTGTAAGGCAATTTTTCTGTGCAGCTTTTTTTTTTTTTTTTCCCCGCTGCGGAATTCTGTAGTTCTTCAACTCCTGTTGGCGTTTTAGAATTATTTTACACATCTATTGAACGTTTATGTAACAATTCATTAAAATTAGGGACATAAAGAAAAGAAACTGCTTTATATCCATCTTCATTAATTTTGTCGTGTTAGATAAAATGTCAATTAAAGCCATTTTAGAAACAACACTTAGCTAATAATCCTCAATAAAATGCATTCTCTATATAAATTTAAATAAAAATAAACCTTTTCCGTGGTTTTATATTGTCTTGAAAACAATAATAATAATTATACAGAAATAAATTCGAGAATGTCAGTATGATGTAATTTTTTAAATTACATTTGGCATCGAATAAGTGTGGCTATTTGGCAACGAAAGATCCGGTTTTATTTGTAAACAAATATTTTCTTGTGTGTGCGGTGAACTTAAATCAGAAAGTTTATCATTTTTTATTATTAAACGAACTTTTTGAATTAAATAAAATTTGCAATAATGCATGAACATATTCAATCTTATTTTGAAATGCCTTTATTTTGGATAGTTACTTTGTGCGGATTGCTTGGAGCATTTATTCCTTTCATTGTTAAAATGGTAGATAAAAATTTTTGATTTGATTAATAAATACAAATATTAAATACTTTAACAAATATAGGAATTAAATTTTTGAACAATTGAGATATGTTAAAATTATTATAGTTTATTAAGTAAACTATGGTATACAAATAGATTTGAAATTTATTATTTCGAATAGGTTGCAAGCAGAAAGTTTCCTTTGATGTTATTAAATTAAAGTATTTTTAACTAATTATGCTATCAAAAAATGTTATAATCTGTAATAATATATTTTAATCATTAGTTTCTAGCTGTAATCTTGCGATTGCAAAATAGAGGATATGATAAATAGTTATATAAAAATACTAAGCAATAGTAATAAGTAAACATGAGTAAAAAAATATTTATTAATTAAATTGAGAAATAATTAATAACTAACACTGGTTAATAAATAATTAATAACTAACACTTGTTAACAAATTTAAAGTCAAATAAAATTAAAAGTCTATTCAAATATCTTTATGTTTTAGCTATTTGTTGGTAACTACTTTTTGATTCTATTTATATGAAAAAATTTGTAATCATTTTATGCCAGTGAATATTTTGTAATATATAAAATAATATGTATTTCTTTTTATCTTAAAATTCCTGGTGTTGTTTTTGTTTATGAGTAAGATTTTTTTTTTTTTTTTTTTGTAATAAACCATTTTACTTTGCTATAGGATCATAAATTGCAGCTGTTATTTATGTGAAAAATTTTTACCTTTCAAAACATTAAAATGCTTAATATGGCATGTAAATATAATGGATTCTATGATTATTGCCTCAATTATTTTCTTAATTAATCTTTTTTATAATCTAATATAGGAAAATTATTGTTTTCTTTTTTTATAATGTAGGAAAATGCCTTTTTAATTCATTTTGATTTAAATGCCTCATCTTAAAATATAAAATCCTTGGATTTTTTTTTTAATGTATCTTCAAATTTTAATCCAATTTGAAATTTTTTACAATTGTTATCACTTATTTTCATTTTTTATTTTAATATATTTATGTAGTTTCTTCAAGTTATAACGAGGGAAACAGAAATGGAAGTTAATCTTCGAAGACAAGCATGTGACTTAAAAGCAGAATTAGGTAGCATTAGCATGGTTGATGAATTTGCAAAGTATGCTAAGATCAAGAGAAAAGTTAATAAAGTAACTGATGAACTAACACATCAAGGTAAATTAATTTTTGCAATTAAGAATTAGTATAATTTTTATTGAATTAGATAATTTTTTTTAAAAGCTAAATGTTTAAATGTAAATTATGGAGTTTAAAAATACTTAAAATAATTGCTAGTCTGTTATAATTTCTTTAGTATTGATAATTTAGTGCTAAAATGTTTTGCCTCTATGCATAAATATTTTAAATATAAAAAATAATAAATTAAGCGTATCAGTTACTTATGATTTAGTAATATGTAAAATTTTTCTGTTCAAAAATAACTAATCAATTAAAAATTTTTTTGCATGCTCAAAACAAAACTGATATTAAATGATTAGAATAGTCAAATTGATTTGAAAAGATATTTTGATCTTAATAGTAACTTACAGATCTAAGGTTTCATCTTCTTTTCTTCTGTTTTTTAAATCCATTTCTATAAGAGAATTGTATGCACTCTATTAATGCCACCTGAGAACAGTAATACATCTATCCAGCCTTATAGTCAAAATCTGTAGAAGTTAAACTTTTTAAAATTATTATTAATAATAGAAAAATCAGCTTTATATTGATTCTACTTGGAAGTCAAGAAAAAACATGTAAAGGTGAATTTATATACATAAGATTTTGAAAGTGCAAAATAAACAATATCAGAAGTTTTTAAAAATATCTAATTAATAATTTTTTTTATGTGTAAAACTTTTGAGATGATGATTTTGATTGATGATTTTATGTTTTTTTTAAATAAATAATTTCTTAATTTTTATAGCTGATTTAAAGAGTTCTTACACAATGAAGGTTCGAATAATTGCTTCTGCTGCATTGTATGCTTTAATAGTAAGCATTTTTTCTTCAAAAATTCTTTTGTTATGACTATAAATTTTTATAAATATAAATTTATATACAGATCTAGCAAATAAAACACTTTGAGTTTTACATATAACAATGCTTTTATTATACATTATGTCTATTTTTTTCAAATATTCATTTTTTGCTGCGTTTATGAATTTGTTTACTTAATAATATGTATTTGTATGCATTGTTTATTGATTGTATGTTAAAAAATTATTAATAACTAATATCATTAAGATAATATCATATTATTTATGAAAAAGAATGTGATCTAAATTTATGGATGAATAAAACTGTAAAAGTTGAGCTTTTTGAAGAGGGAAGTGTATTTTTTTTAAATCAAAATAATATTTTTTATTTTAGTTTTATTTTTAAATTGAATCATTCTCTATGATTTTTTTTTTTTTTTTTTTTTCTAATTCTAACAATAAGTCCTATTTTGCAGTATATACTTCACTTATGCCAATAGTAAATTTATAAACTCAATTCAAAGTTTAAAAAAAAAAAAGCTTATACTGTATTAAAAGGTAAGATGAAAATAGTTGAAATTAAATATGATTGATAGTTGTGATTAAAAGGATAATTAGTTAAGAGTTAAGACATAGCCTTAATTTTCCCTCTGATTCAATGTTTTTAATGAATCCTCTCAAATAGAAATAGCAAAGAGCTAATCTAATCTCATAGAAAATTGAAGAAAAGATTAATGGAAAAAATCATAATTATTGTGGTAGAACATGTTTGTTGCAAAAGAAAAAAAAAAAAATTGTAAAGTGAAGATTCCTAAATTTCCTTAACTGATTACTTAAATTTTGGTCACACTATTTCTCAATTTTATAGAATGAAACCTATTAAAACCTAGTGTCAAACTGGATATAAATTTTAAAATGCAACTTAAAAGGATTTTAAAAGCAAAATTTTCAAATATTTTCATAATTAATATTAAAAATTATTATTTGATTTGATTTTAAAATTATTCTTCTAATGTAGGGTTTTTTTATATTTTTCTTCGTAACAAATTTGTGTGAATTGTTTATATTTTAAGAAAGAAAATTTTTAGTTAGTGTTCAAATCTAGTGCTATGTAGAAGACTATTAAAATTTTGTTCATGTTTTAATGATGTATAATTTTTTTTATATTTTAATCTTACATTTTAGTTTAGCTATCACTCTGACCAGTAAACACCACTTTATTTTTTACCTTTTTTTGTTCAAGTTCCTGTTATGTCAGATAAGTTATGCAATGAGCTAAGATTTCTGGTTCAAAGTAAAACTGAAAAATCTGGTTATAATTATTGTAAAAGCAAATGTACTTTCTTTAATTGTAATCAGATAACTTTAAAAAATATATATTAAAATAACAAATTTTTTTTTTTTTTTTTTTGGTTTAGATTTGAAATATATATATAAATATGTTTCTGTTCAGAATGTAGGAGATACCAGAATATTAAATTTTATATTGTTTTAATTTTTTTCTTTAGATCATTAATTATATATATATGATATCCAGTAAGCATGATATATCATTATTTTAAATATATACTAAAATTTGACTATTTGAATTTAATTAACAAAATACCTTATCAGAATTACATATATAAATTAATAAAATCTACAATAAAAATTTTCAATTCTTTTACCTTCATGTATGTAAAATACTTAAAAGAAAAAAAAAAAATGTTGATATGTTATACTCATAACTAATCAATAATTTCATATGTTTTATATTTTTAATTAATCAATAACTTTATATGTGGTCCTAAATTTGAGTTTCTTTATTAGAGTTCTACTGTATTATTCTTGCTATGGAATTACAGAAAAGTACCTGTTGTTGTTTTGCCTGAAAATTGGCTTTATCCTGTTGGATTCTTATTAACTTATCCTTCAGATGTTGCTGGTAAGCATTACCTCATATATTTTTCTTAGTTATAATTTCTGTAGTAATTTATTAATCTTTTTATTTTAGTTTATTAAACCATTGATTTATTCTATTAAATAGTTTTATATGCTGTAATAGATGTTTTTTAATGTATATGTTGAATTAATTTTTCACATTTGTGTGTGTATTTTTTATTTAGGAAAATATTCTCTTTTAATTATTCAAAATCAATTAATTTTCTTTCTGTAAATTAATCAAAATTTAAATAAAATATCACTTTACTAATAAGTTTCTTATTTTTAATTTTGTTCATTTAGTTTTAAATATCTGATAATTAAGAAAGCACAGTTTATTGTTTAGTTTCTTAAGAGTTTAAAATAGTGTATTTATAAATGTTGAATTTTTGATAATACAAAGTTAAATCCATATTTTATTATTTGTTTCAAACTGCGAATGAAAATAAACACTTTTGGTTACATATTTCTAGAATAATTGTTAAATGACTTTGTTTAAAAAAATATTTTTTTAACCAATAGAAGACAGAAAACAAGAGTTTTAATGTAATTTTGTAACATAACTGTCAATAACAATTATCATTAAAAATAATTAGTACCAGTTAATATATTTTTCAATGAAAAATATTCTATTATTTATTTGAAACCTTTATTTTAAATGGTTTTAATTAATATTTCATATTCACTCTTATGTTTATATTGTGTTGGCATAATACAGACAATTTTATCTTGAATATAAGCAGTTAAATTATGCTTTATAAAGGCCTGATAGCCGAATGGCTAGCGCTCTGACGTTCGGTACCACAGGTATCGGGTTCAAATCCCGGCTTTGCCCATGGGTGTTGTAGTGGTTCGGAATCCACTTTAAACCGTAGGTTCCTGTTTCCTGTCCTAATAGGATCGTAGAGCGCTGCGGGGGCATTGTTGCTCCGCGTCCGTGGCTTACCATCAAGTTACACGCGCCCCCTGGGTAATGCAAAGTGAGTAACATCGGTGCAGCCCTTATGGCGAAGATCACGGTCTATTTGCCAGCTGCATTAGAAAAAAAAATGATGCTTTATAAAAATTTTATATTACTTGTTAAAAATAAGATTAAATATTATTTGATATTCTTACAATTTAAAAACTTGTCTGAATAAATTTATTCTTTATATTTATGGGTAAAATCCATTTTCTTTTATCATTAAATGCTTTTTTTGTGTGTGTGTTTTGAAGATTTAAAAAAAAAAAGAAAAATATTCTAAAATATCAGCAGCATTTTAAAATCTATTTTTATACTGCCTTATATTTGATTGTCAAATTCTATCTATCCTGTAAATAGAGCAATTATGTTTCTAAGTAATCACCATTTGAAAACACATAAATATTCATAAAAATTTCAGCAGTAAAGTTATATTTATTTATTAAATTGTTATACATAGTGTCTTGCTAGAGTGTATCCAAAATTTAATGGATCACAGATGATTAATTATGAAAGTTTTGCGTCTTCAATAGGGAATTGCTCCAAGTTTTCTATCAAGGCTACAAATGCACATCGTCAATAACTGTTTCATGACACTTTTTTTATAGAATTGCTATTTAAGAGCTAAATTGATTGCTGTGATGCTAAACCATATCAAAGACGATTCTAATTACCTAGTACAGGTTGTTATTTAGTGACACAATTACTTTATACTATTGTGGAAAAGTTTACTGGCATAATCTGCATTTCGAGTGATAAAACTCCAACAAATTTATTATGAAGGTGATTCATTAAATATCAACATATGATGGCTGTTCCTCTAAATTTCATCTTTTAACAAAAGGATACTCTACAATACTTTCATGTTTATTGACTTTTGGAATATTTTATTCTTAGATGTTGGTTGGAAGAGAAAGCCTCACATCTAACCTCTCAGATGTCAATACATAGAGCTGTTAGAATTTATTGTTGTGTACTAGCAAGAAGTTTTGATAAATTGTTAAGTTTTTGCAGTTTGGATAATTTGAAACAGAGGATCTCTATAATAATAGATTTAATAATATTTGAAATACTACTAAACATTAGGAGGAGATCGACAATCATTTAAATATCTGCAGAATAAGTAATGCTCACATAGAATTTAAATAACTTTCAAAGAAATTTGAAGAGTTGCCTACTTAATGCAAATGAAATTTAAAATTAGTCTTGTGTGATTCTATTAATATAAGCCATTATTTTTGGATACCTAACTTGGACACCTGATATTTTGATTTTAGGGAATATAAAATCACCATAAAAATGAGATTTCAAAGAGTAAAAAAAAAAAAAAAAAAAATTATGAATGTTTCACTTGAAAAAAAATTTTTTATTTACTATTCATGCATTCTTTAATATTGTTTAATCTTTCTCATCGACAGTTAAATTATTATTTTGTTATTCATACATGGTTTATGTTCATATTTTACTGGTAATATCTTATGCTGTGAGTTTCTTAACATGTATGTAAAATCTTCAACTTACTTGGGGAATTTATATATATTTATATGTCAAGAAAAAGCTGGCAAAAAAATTGACTTTAAAAAATATTTTTGTAAATATTTCTGTATTTTAAATTCACCTTCTCTGAAATTTTCTTGTGTCATTTTCAAATGAAATATAATATCCATGAATTGAATTATGCAATATATATATTATTTTTTGTAATAAATGTGCATTCAATGGGGCATTATGCTTTTTAATAACAATCTTAGATTAGTTTTGCCAAAAGTATTTAGACTGCATGATATCTTGATAAGACATATATA
This sequence comes from Caerostris darwini, assembly GCA_021605075.1. Classification (NCBI taxonomy): domain Eukaryota; kingdom Metazoa; phylum Arthropoda; class Arachnida; order Araneae; family Araneidae; genus Caerostris; species Caerostris darwini. Next base: position 163,011 of record BPLQ01012856.1, on the reverse strand, counting down.
TCTTAGAAGCATCAATAAAATACAAGTTGGTTTGCAAAAATTGTTGTTCTTATACCTGATTATACAGTTAGAATAATTTACATTTTTTAAATTAATATTTCCTCGATATTCCTTAATGTATGCATTTATTTTTGTCTGAAATATTTTTATAAATTTTGTATGGAGAAAGAAATTAATTTAATTATATTTTGTGATATATTTTATAATATTTAATACATATTTTAATAAAATATTTATTAATTTTTATTTATTTTTTCCCAGGAGGTATTAGTTTGACATCTTGGTTATTCATAACTGGGACAGTTGGAAGGACATTGGTCGCAAAATTTTAAAAAATTTTCATTTGTATACAGTTTATTACAATTAGATTATATATGTTTCATTTGTATATAATCATAAATGTTCTTGCATTGTTTGTGAAGGAATCTTGAGAAGAATTTAAACTAATTTATTTGAACATTTAGTCATGGTTCTTTACTCAATTGAAGTTGTGAATTTCTGAAATAAATAGTATCACTTTCCATTATTTATTAAGATTTTTATTCATGCTTATTGTAACAGCATTTCTTCTTTATATTGTATTTTTTTTTTTCAAAATAAAGTAAATCAATTTGGAAAAGAGACATATTTTAAAAAGATAGAGAGATTTGTTCTACTATTATGGAATTTTTCCCTAATAATAAACAATATTACTATGTAGGGGACATTATTGGATTATTACATTAAATTTTCTAAAGACAGAATAAAATTTTTAATGATTGAACTGGATAATCTTTTAATACTTTTTACAATTTCCATTTTCTCATGTTCCTGGCAATTAAGCTTTACTGTCATATCAACACTCAATGCAATTCTTATTTTAAAAAAACTTATCTAGTTTTGAGTACAAAATTCACAATTTGCAGTCATTAAGCCTGAATTATGTTCTTTTAAATAGTATTCAGGCTCTTTTTGTTTCTCTTAAGTAAGATCTTTATTTCATTCCTTAATATTAAATGTTGCTTTATATTTAAAAATATTTTCTTAATTATATTTTGACTTTTCAACATCTGTATCTTTTTTTATTTTGTTATTTTATAAACTGTGACATTAAATTAATATGAAATTCAAACTGCAGAATAGAAATACAAAATATTACAAATAACAGAGTGCAATTTATATCAGTATTAAAGTAATAAATAACCCAATTTTTATTAATCAAATGTGCAACATCTTTGAAGTTTTTCTTAAAATTTTCGCAGATCATAAATTATCTGTATTATTCATTTTACAAAAAATATTCATTCTTCTTCCATTAATTGAGTGGTAATTTTTCTATAATTTCTTGATAAGGATCATAATTAGTGCATGCTTGAAATGCAAGATTTGCAAAACGACAAAGTTCATGTGATTGATTGATATAACATTTTGTGTATTATATTATTGTGTTTGATTTGTGTGTGATTGATTGATATAACATTCACAATAAATTAAAACTTTAAATTTAATTAATCGCAATTTGCTTAATATTTTCATATCCACTTAAACCTTTATATTATATATTATTATATCTGCCCTATTTAAAACAAAACCCTTCTAATTTGCACATGAATGCAAAACAAGATCAGATGATTGTGCAACAAACTAACGCAAATACATCAATTTGTATTATTTATAATTATTTCTTTCATCTAGAAGTATTTATCTTACATTTATTCTTTTCATCATCCTTCTTAGCAAGGCATTCTGAAATAAAATATTTCTAACTTTGCCAGGCATTTCCAACTCTGGTCAAACTTTTCTTATTTTTGTTTAAAAGATTAAATAATCCTCCTCAACAGCATCTACATATAAAGTCCAGTCTTTCCCTTCGTCTGGTGTTAACTAGTTTAGTTAAAAAGGTTATCTCAATGTGCAGTTTTCATTCATAACTTTTTAATAAAAATTTTGGTAAAAAGATTTTATAGAATAGAAAGATAATATTATTCATACTATTTACAACCTAATCAAAATAACTCGATTTAGGAACATAAACAATATCTGGAGCTTTGAACATTCTAAATAATTCAATGTTTTGCTGTTTGCTGCAGAGATCATTTTCTTGAATTTCAAAAATATTTCTGAAGACCCTACTTTCAAAAGTGTCCAAATGTTTTCATGGCCCTCATCCAAGTCTATAATATGTCAAAACAAGAGAAATAAAACTCTTGTACAATAATTGTTTGTCTTTCTTAGTATATTGCAAGATTTAAATAGATTTTTTAATAAGCAACTTTATTGGCAAAAACAATGTTCTTTTTAATTCCAAGTAGAATTCCATTATTTATGTTGAACTGATCCAAGATAATTGAAATTTGAAACTGTTTCAAATCCATAATTTAAAGATAATTGATTCAAGATTGATGTGATTTTATTTATTCTTTTAGCATTTCTAAATACAGTTTTTTTTTTTTTTTTTTGTTATAAATATTCTGTAATTTACAAATCAATATTAAGTGAAACAAAATCTTTAATTGTATTATTGAATTTTTTTATATTGTAATATCATCACTGTATGTGCAAATATTGTCCTGAACAGCAATTTAATTGTGCATTATTGCAATATGTTCACTTTTATCAAATTCATTGATATTTTAAATATTTTGCTCACTGTTGTTATTTTCACTTAATTCTTCAGTGTTAGATTTTTATTTCCATAACTAAATAAAATATTTACAATTTCTACTACAACTTTTAATTTATACATATCAACATTGTAATTTTTATTTATTTAAATGTAATGATTAAAAAAAAATATTCCAAAATTTTAAACTTCAGTTTACTGCCAAAATAGCAAAGAAATGAAATATTTATATAATTGGTTGTGTGAATCTTATAGATATTAAAAAAAAAAAAAAGATATAGATTTTTTATTATTATTATTGTGTTTATAAAACTGTATTCTTGGCAAGCATGTTCCTTAAATGAATAGACATTTTTAAAATCTAGATCAAATGATTTCCTATCTATTGAAAAAGAAAGAATTTGCCATACTATCATCTAGTATCTTAAGCATGACTGATAAAATATTAATAAATGGATATTAATACAGCATTTGTTATTTTCAAATAATTTACTTAAATTCTTTTTTGCCTTTTGTTAACAAATCTATCTTGAGTTAATTTATACATTTGAGCCACATAATTGGTTATCAAAAATGCGGAAAGTTTTTTCTTTGTCTGAGCAAAATTATATTCTAGTGCATTGAAGAACTCCTTCTTATCAAATTATCTCGATACAATTTTTTATCAATATATTGCTGTATAACGATTATTGAATTTTTTTTTACAATAATATTTATAATAAAAGTTTATATTATTTCATTTTAAATATATTTTGCTATAAAACCGTTACTACAATGATTACTTATAAATTTTTAACAGTGAAGTTTAAAAACTGGGTATGCCAAATTTATGAGATGCATAATGCAAACCAGAGAATTTTTTAAACTATTACATCATCATTGATATTTTTAATCTTATTCCTTATAACACATAATTTGTTAAACAATATATTAAATTAGCAGAAAATATCAAAATGCATAATTCCAGCAATAATACAAAACTTTCTATTAAAAGTGCATATTGCTAGGAGTAATTATCTAAATTATAGACTGCTCAAGAAATATAATTACATTATAAAATTATGTAAAAACAAATATACTAGAAGAGAAATAAACAGAAGGTCTTCATTAACTAACAATGCAATTACAAAAGTTACATTGTTTATAAACTCGATTAGTAAATTAGTTAATATATTTGATTGCATGCCATATAATGGCACACACATGAAGACTTATAAGACTATAACAGTTCTTTTACATATTTCTACAAATTTTTGAAATATGTTGTGGGATAAAAATTTAGAAATCATGTTAGGAATGCTTAACATAGAGCAGCAGCAATTATAATTTCTTCAAGAATGCAACCTTAAATTTCTTTTGTATTCAGTAGCTGAAAGAATGTTCTAAAGATTAAAAAAAAATCTAGAGGAGCTATTCACAATTTTTGCTTAAAGAATTTCATTTTTTTTAAAATTATGTAAACTTATGGTCAAGTGTATTTTGTATATTTATGGACATTTCCATTAAAACAATGAACTTCTTTTGCTATAGTGAAAATTCTACAAATTTACTTCTTGAATGTAAAATTAATCAAAATAGTGGTTCATCCATAAAGTAGAAATAATAGTTATAATAATAATAATAATAATAATATATATATATACATATATATATATATATAAAAAGGGCGCTTTCCTGATAAGAAGGAATAGAATGTTGAGAGCATCTCCTGTCCTTTTTCTTACTAAAGTTGGCGTTTAATCGCTGCTTGGCTCCTTTTTGTAACGGAACTCGTTTGTATCAGAAAAACGTATATTTTTTTGTGTTATATATATATATGTTATCAAAAATATGAAATGGCACACATAAATTCTACCTCATAAAAACTGTAATTAATTCTTAATTCCGTTTTGTTTTTCCATATCAATTTCACTGGCTAAATTTTTAGATATTGTCAAAGGATTCATCTGCTCTTAATTCTTTCAAATTAATGAGCTATTTAATAAATCAGTGGCTTGGGATAAATCAAAATCTTTGGATTGAAGTCGCTTACTTATTGGATTAATAGGATTCAAAATTTGATACCAAATGACGATAGAACATAAACTAGATGATGAATTTCACTTCCTGTTGTATTTGATTTTACTTATCATTTATTTTATATATTCAAGTTAAACGAAACATATATTTGTGAGTTGTGTTTATTTATTTTTCTCTTTAATTCAAGTGGTTTTGCCGCCTTATGCAGCTGTCTACTGCCTAGGGCCGACCTTGCTAAGGAAATTCAAATTTTAACTCTGTCCCCAAATCATATTAAAGATAAAAAATATAGATACATTATTTGAATATGATGCAGAATATGAATATGATGCATTGAATATATGAATATGATATGATCATCTTTATATACAGACTCGTTGAGCTAGTCCCCAAGGCTCAGCGTTCCAAAGGGCCCCGAACCGAGCACTTTGCTGACATAATTTACAAACTTCAAATGACCAACAGAAGGGGGAAAAAATTCCGTCCATTAAAATATGACTCATCATCAATGTCACAACAGCCCCATGGTGGGCCAAGGCAGTCTGCCTACTAGCAGATTTCGAGACAGATGTTTCTTTTTTTACAGGGTAGAGTTGTCAGCCCTACTAAGTAGTAAGTACCAGAGTCACTCGGCCATTAGGCCTCTTGAAATATTACTACTTAATAATCTTAATATGCTTATGATTTGTTTGCTAGGGTCCATTGACAGTTACTTTACCTCTTAAGTGCTTTATTCAAAATAAAGATCATTCTGATACAAAATCAGAAGTGAAATAACTGTGGACGTGGATCATGTCAACACATTCTGTTCTGTACCATTCATTTCCATTTAAGATTGAAAGGATTGATTAACAAAGATTTAACTTTACTCTGTAATTGATTTTTTTTAAAAATTGCTCGTCATTTAAAAAAAAAAAGCCCTTCTCTCGGTTCTTTGCTGGAATGCGACTGAAGTAAAAGCATGACCGGGGATTTCCCGGCGTCGTAGGAGTTATGCGGGACTGAATACCAGTGCATTCTATTTTGAACTTGTCAGTCATTAATGGCTTTACTGTATTGTGTTCACGATCGTATTAAGTGTAGCATACAAACAAATTTAAAGATGTCGAATGTTCATGTTTTCATGGTGCAGGAAAAAAAAAGGAAGAGAAAAACTGGTACATCATAGGAACATAATGAAAAACCTACTGCTTAACATAAATTTTTCCAGCACAAGGTGCTAAGAATTTTATTTATGGTGATAACTAATTATCTATGTATAATAGCCTACTGGGCACTTAATTTTGTTTATATTCTTTTAATGGTAAATCATTTCTACATAAATATTTTAATTATTTTTTTACTTATCTGTCCAGAAATAGTTTCACATAATTTAACGTTGTCTCTATTAATCTTGATGGCATGAGTATGAGGTAGTGAGAAAGTTCGTAAAATTACTTACCTTTTTGAATTGTAATATCTTTTGTGAATGCAGTAATTATTACACTAGTAAAAATTTTACGATGTTTGTATTTGGTACGAAATTAAAATTGTATTTGACTGATATTATAAGTAAATAATAATAAATATAATAATAAGTAATAATCTGTTAGAGCCTGATGGCCGAATGACTGCGCTCAATGCCGCAGGTTTCGGGTTTGAGTCCGTTGTGCCATTGCTGTTTGTAGTGGTGCTGAATCCATTTTAAATTATAGATCTCGGTCTAATATGACTGTAGAACTTTCAGCGTAGGGTAGACAACCCTACCCCGTAAAAAGGAAGCATTTACTGTCTAGAAATCTGCCAGCAGGCAGACAGCCTTGGCTCACCATGCGGCTATTGCGCCGATGATGATGATGAATAATCTGATAGAAAATGTTATCATAAAATTCATTCATCAGAAATTTCTGCAATTAAATTAATTATTCGGACGAATCACACCCTCTAATTCTGAACTAACTTTATCCTGAGCTAGACATAAATAAATCATACGGAAAATATACATCGACTTCATTGACAACTGCTTTAGTTAAACAACAAAAATCTACACCAGTTTTGCAAAACGATTCAGCCGATCCTGCAGATTATTTTCGTGAGATGTTTACGGACGAAGAATGCGAGTTTTGGATTTACAAAGAGCCTGCATTTTTCCAAAATAAAAATTCTGACTTTTCAGAAGTGTCCAGAATTTATACAGAAGCAGACGGCTGATTTCAACAAAACACTATTTTATCATAATTAAAAAAAAATGATGAAACCGCTCACAGAAAATGGTTGTTATATTAAATTTCAAAAAAATTTCTATTTTGTTTCTTATGCTGTTTATTTAGACATTCAAATATAATCCTCTGTACATCCAGCGGATGCTATGATTGGAAACCTATTAATCACATTATTTTGGAATATGAAAATATCTTATCACATAGGGAATCTATGGTGACTTATCTGATACGAAATAAAACTACTGGTATAGAGATTTACTATATCAATATACAAAAAAAAAAGTGGATTACGGGAACGAGCACTTAAAATGAAGTATAGCAGTTGTAAAATTCTTCGCATCGAGAGGACTACAGTTTCGAGGCGACATGAAATCCTTGCATCTCCCAACAACGGACATTATTTGAGACGTATGGAGTTATTAAGTGAATTTAATCCATTCTTCACTGATCCCTAAAAAAAATTGGTATTTCCAGGAAAGGCACATTTCTTATTTATCAGCGGATATGTGCAATGAGTTCATCAACTTAGTGGAAAAGCATTTCCTATTGGAAATTATACTTGAAGTCAAATTATCAAAATATTTTTCGATGAACATTGATCTACACTCATGTCCATAAATTAAGGATAATTCAGAATCACACAGAAATTGAACTCTAAAATAAAAATTTCACCTGTAGAATTATCACACACATCTTGAAGAAGAATATGCAAATTACAGGAAACCACCAGATGGCGCGCATAGTACGTCACAATGACGAGAGTGTAAGAGAGGGGTATATAAGGAATGGTGGCAAAAAAGTAAAATTGTTCACAAGCGCTTTAAAAGCCTTTCAGTGCAATAACCGCATAGTTATGGAACAAAGGAAGCATTTGGATGATTTTTTACGTGGTAGAATTATCGGACGACTGGAATGTGGACGTACCCAGCTAGAAGTATCCGAGGAACTTGGAATCGCCCAGAGTGTCATCTCCAGGCTTTGGCAACGATTCCAAGATGATGATAATGTGAGTAGATGTTACAGCACAGGTCGCCCCCGAGTTACAACGCCGAATGAGGACCGGTATTTAGCAGTTACTGCCAAAAGAAACAGACGGAGCACAGCATCAGACCTGTCTCGTCAGCTCTCTTCAGCTACCGATACGACAGTTTCAAGGCAGACCATGTACAGACGCTTAGGGCACGTTGGTCTATATGCTCGTAGGCCTGTCAGATGTGTTCCACTTACCGCAACTCACTGTCGCCTGCGATTAACCTGGAGTAGAGAGCATGCATTGTGGACACCGCAACAGTGGTCTGGTGTGATGTTTTCCGACGAGTCCAGGTTTAGTTTGCAGTCTGATTCTCGCCGGACTTTCATATGGAGAGCTCCAGGTACCCGTTACCACCAAGAGAACACCATTGAACGACTCTGTTACGGTGGTGCATGATGGCTCGTTTGGGGAGGAATTATTCTTGGTTCCAGAACTGATCTGTATGTTCAGAGTGTAACGATGACAGGCCACATCTATCGGGATGTCATTCTGGAACAACATGTACGTTTGTTTCGGGGTGCCATGGGTGCTGAATTTCTGTTTATGGATGACAACGCCCATCCTCACCGTGCAAACATTGTAGACGAATGCCTTCAATTGGAGAATATCACCCGTATGGATTGGCCAGCATACTCACCGGACTTGAATCCAATAGAGCATGTGTGGGATATGGTTGGCCGACGAATTGCAGCCCGTCAACCCCCTCCCACCTGTCAACCGGAACTTCAGAGGGCATTGCTTGATGAGTGGTGTAATATTCCCCAAGATCAGATTGATAATTTGATACTCAGCATGCCTAGGCGTTGTAAGGCCTGTATTGCATCTTCCGGGTGACATACTCCATATTAACCATCATACTAACCATGTTACACTGTTTTTTGTAAATAGGTTCTTTTTTGAAATTTGCTCCAGGGAGTAAAAATCGCAATTTTTATTAATTATGTCAAACATATAGCATCTTTTTTGCTCTTTACCTTTTGTTTAATAAATAAACTTTACAAATAAGTCAAATTTGTTTTGCTTCTGTCTCTTTCTTTGCCTGAACTTCATTATCCTTAATTTATGGACATGAGTGTATTATATCCCCTATCTATTTTATGGTGATGAGTTGATTTTTATAATTCGATACATAAAAGATCATGAACCTACCGACACCTTTTTGAAATGTATAGTATATCTATGGAAAAGCACAAATTTGAATATTTAGTAGAAACAGTCTCGGCATTTTTAGAAAATAATGATATTTCTATAAAGGATTGCAGATAACAAAACTACGACAATACATCAAATATGTCAGAAAAATATTCTGATTTGTAAGCAAGAATAAAAGAGAAATGTGAATATGCTACCTTTGCGCCATGCGCAGCACGTTCCTTTACGTTGGTGGGTCATCATGCTGCTGAGTATGTAAAAGTATGCTGAGTATGTTAATTTCAAATGGTCCTGAAACTACGGTGGGAAAAAAAAATCAATCAGTGGGATAAATTAATCGAATGTTTAGGCTCAAAGAAAGTACTTAATAGTCTACCTGAAAACAGATGGTCTGATCGATCTGTTGCAGTAAGCGTCTGTGGTCACAAGCAAATCCTAGAAGCATTGATGTCTATTACTGATAATAAGGAGGAATCCCGGGAGACTAGAAGCAAAGCCATTAATCTGTCGAGAAAAATGAAAAAACTGGAAGTTTCTATTCTAACAGAAATGTGGAGGACTATATTAGAAATGATAAATAAAACAAATGTCAGCCTTCAAAAAGCAACTATGACAATGAACGTTGCAATAAATTTATTAATTTCATTTTCCAATTTGATTGATACTGTCAGAAATAATTTTGATGAATTCGAATCGTCTACCAAAGAGCAATATCCAGAAATTGATTACAAAGATAATTATCAAAGAAAAAGATTAGAAGCTTATGGTGACATTCTTTGATGATCCTTCATCATCCTTGCAACTAAATGGCAAAGCAAAATTCAAACCAGAAACTTTTTTCCCAGTGATTGACCGTCCAGCTAAAACAGCGATTGGAATCATGTAAAGAAATCAATCAACATTTTTCCACACTAATGTCAACTACTGTATAAAAATTACAGGATTTCTAAAAGAAGATCATGTTGAAGACACATTCTCAAATAACGAAATAACTTTCAGAATTTTTTTATCGATTATGTCTCTAATCTGCGCAGGAGAATGTGCTTTTACCAAATTGAAAAGAATAAAAAATGAATTAAGAAGTGCCATGCTTTAACGAAGATTAAATAGTTTGTCGTTGAAGGTAATAGAAAATGATTTGTTAAGAGAAATGAAAATTCGAAACATTTGTCGATGATTTTGTTAATGAAAAAGCAAAAAAAAAAAAAAAAAAAAAAAAAATGCCTCTCATTTCAGTTTTAATTTTTATATCTTCAATAAATAATTAAAAATACAATTAAAATGTTGTTCACTGTTGACATTTTTCCATAACAATGCAAAGACGTTGATTTGAACAATGACTTCTGTCACAGGAGTGAATTTACTCATTATATACTCATTGTCACTCATTATGTACTCATTATATATATTTACTTAAGCTGAAAATTATCTACACAGTCAAATAAGTATGTCTATTTCATAACAAAATTTCTCAGCAATTTCAATAATACCAGATAAATAAACTTTGCACTTTCTTGAAAATCCATATTATTTATTAATCAAATGAAAAATTAAATTCTTAGTAAAAGTTTTAATTTTTATACATTGTTGACAACAATATTCAATGCATGTTTGATATATCACTGCAGAATAGTTATGTAATATGTGCGTGTGTCTCCAATTGTTATATGTGATTAGTTTCAGATAATCACAGCTAAGTTCATGCATCCACTGGATCTATCATCTTTTTACTATTGAAAAGAAGGTGACAATGATAACTTTATTGGATTTTTCATTAACGACTCTGTGCTGTTGATATTAACACCGTAATTTATAAATTTAGTTATGAATTAAATACGTAAGACTGTAGCCAATGGTAACATATGCAGTCAACATATTTTTAAAATAAGCAAGTAATTTATGAAACAAAATTTATTAATGAATTGCATGTAAATAATGGAGAAGATATATAAATATATTTATTTAAATTTTTGTTTTAAATTTACATTTTCAAATATAGATGTATGATATTAGTTTACATCTATAACCTATACGAAAAACCATTTTGTAAAATATTTTATTCTACTGTAAAATCTTATGATTGTGCAAATTTTTTCATCGTCACTCTTACTCATCAGTAATAATTATGCAATTTTATTATTAAAAATTTAGTTTTTTAATAATAATTAATAATTTTTAAATTTAATTAATTAAGATTTTATTTTTTCAGAGTCTCAAATTTTTCCTTGTTTTTCTTTTGATAAAAAATTATACAAAATTTGTAAGAAAATATTATTTTTCTTTTCTCAGAAAATTAATTCTTGCAGCTTTGGAAATGTTTTCTGTAAAATTGCAGAATAGGGGCCGTTGGAATTTGGCGTCAAAATTATTTTCGCCAAAGTTCGCCAAGTAACGGGTTGCAACTGTAAGTGAAGTGAATTGTAGACAATATAAGAAACCTGGGTTACCACACTTAGTGACATATCACTCAGTTGGCGCCACAAAAAAGTCACCAAATTCCAATGTTCCCTATTTTGCGTTTTGGCCAAGTTTTCTGTTCTGAATCTATGTAATATACTGGATGCAACTTTTCATCTTAGTTTCAAGCCTATAAAAAAATGTAATAAAATTCTGATAGAAGCAGAAGTATTTTTATTTTCTTAAAAGTAAAAAAATTTATTTTTAAGGAAAAATAAAAAGTATAGTCAAGTAATATGTTACGATTTAAAAGTTTACTAAATGTACATTTGAAAAATGCTTGTGAACTGTGAATTCCACTGATTCAAAATTAAATTTTTGAGAAATTCTTATAATTGTTTTAATAAGTTTAAAATTCAGATTCTATTTGAATTATTTTAATAGAGTTTTCATGTTATATATAAGAAGATAATTATAATTTCGATTTTCTTACATATTCCATGCGCAAAAAACATCTACAAAATTTTTCGGAAAAAGTTAAAATTCATTTTAAAAATGTCTGTAAATGACTTGTCGATATTTTTTTATCAGTCATTAGAAAAGGTTTTTCAGTTACCCATAGGTGAAATTTTAAAGGAAATTTTAGATAATGAATATGAAGAAAGGTACCGTTAAATTACTCAATTCTTAAATTGAAAAATGTAAATTATTGATTTCATAAAAAGTTCTAATAGAATTATATATTTAAAACTAGTTCTCAGAAGAAAGATTATTTTGTTCTGAACAAAAGAGCTGAAAGTTCTAGAACAAATTAGTCCTTTAAACCTCAATCATTTCATTGGAAACACAAGGAAAAAAGAATTTAAAAAAAAATTCAAATTTTTAAGAGTTTGTAATTTTCTAATCTATCAATCAATTTTAAAATAATTTAGATTTTTTTTTTTTTTTAAAGTACGGAGGTGAAAAATAAAATCGAAGTTGTTTTGGTTAAATTGGCATCTGATGACAAAATAGTTAAGAACTCGTTTAAAATTTTATTATAGTCTGCTCTCATTTGTTTAGGCATAATAAATTATTTGTATATATTTCAGAGAACAAGATTAATTTTATATTTGTTTTAAGAATATTCTTGAATTGGTGGAATATTTGTGTTTCTGATGATCTTTTTATGTTGTTGTTGTTGTTTCTTATCCCACTTGGCTGGCCAAGCCCACGAGCCCATACGTGCTCATGATTGAAGGGGAAGGAAGCAGCTTCTGCTGTGATGGAGCACCCGTAGGTAGAAGCCTGACTTTTACTCCGTGACGCTCTTACAGTCATATGAGACCGGGACCTACGGCTTAAAGTGGATACCGAACCACTACAAACATCCATGGCACCGCCGGGATTCGAACCCGAAACCTGTGGCACCGAGCGCTAGACACTCGGCCATTCAGGTCCCAAATTTGCCAACGGCACGCGGTGTTCCCAGGTGGTCACCCACCCAAGTACTGACAGCGCCCAATGATGCTTGACTTCGGTGATCTAACGAGAACCGGTATATTCAGCATGGTATAGCCGTTGGCCGATCTTTTTATTCGTTTCAAATACTGTATAATTAAATGTAGTATCTCACAAAAGTTTTTACATGCACGTGATTCTCGTAATTATTTCAATAGAAATAATTAAAAATTTCAAATGGTTGCAATATGAAAATTTCAGAATTTAAAAATAAAAATTAAAAAAGAATATTTTTAAGCCTAAATAAATTTCATTTTTTTTTTGCCTACGACTTAGACACACATATAGACAATTGCATAAATTTCCATAATAATTTAGAGATATTTTTCGTACGAAGTTTAAACCGTCTGCTTTATATTAACGAAAATCATCTGCTTACAAACTCATTTGTAAGCAGACGACAAACCAGCTGGTGTACTTTGTTCGAAATTCACGAATTAGTTATCAATCTGCAATTAAAAAATATTACACTATTAAAAAATTGTGTAAAAATTGTTCTATCATAAAACGCTATCAAAGGCATCGTAGAATTGGCTGTAAATCAAAATCAAGGAAGTCGACGAAACTTTCTCATGGATTGGACAAATCAATATCCTAAAAGTTGAATAAAATTCAAGATAATCGGCTACAGGCTACTAAATTGCGATACTGCTATGGAATATGTATAAGTCCAGAAAAATTTCGAAGAAAAATTCTATATTCCGGATATCATTGACGTGTGGAAAGAAAAGAATTCTTCTTTTAGTGAAAAAAATCGAATACCGAATTTCATCTGTCCAAAACATGACAAATGTTTTGTGTTATATGTGCTGATAAAAACTAAAGCAATTGATTTGGAGGTAGTGATGGCATAATAGTTTGGATTAAATCGAAAGTAAAAAATATATAAATAGAACTTATTTCATTCGATAGAAAATGATGAAAAAAGAATTATGATTGTGGGCTTGCCTTGGAGAAGGTAAGTTCAAATTTATTGATAATATCATATATCAGTAAATGTATATTGACATATCAAATAAAAAATTTAAAATAATCAGCCCCAGTCTACAGAGAAACATACTTGAAGCATAACAATCCTAAGCATATTGATGGAGTTATTAAAATTCATGGATATTTATTAATAAATATAATCTGTATACAATAATATATTTATTAGTACGTTTTATTAATAAGCAATTCAAAAACTTTTATTATATTAATCTATTATTATACTAACTTTTGTATAAGCACTATTCATTCTTTCATCATGCAGTATTGTGTTTTTAACGAATTTGCTCTTAATAATACTAACTAGTTCTTAAAATTAAAATTGCTCACAAAAGGTAAAATATATCTACTAAATTGTTTCAAAGCAGTAAATATTCGTTATTATTTTAATAGTTTTTTTTTAAGAATATTTGTAAATAGCATGTCGATGCTTAAAGATTTATTTCTTACATTCTGAATACTTTTTATTTTATTGTTCCCTTTTTATTTGTTCTTTGTTATTACAGAATAGATTAAATATTTAGTATGTTTTTGCTAATGGTATTATTCTTTTGATGCTGCTGTTATCAAGAAATGAATGCAAAAAAAAAAAAAAATTTTTTTTTTTTTTAAATTAAAGAATTTCAAATTCCCTTTGTGATGAAATTTTTTTGATTAAATTTTATTTAGTGACTTTAATATTTAGAAATAATATATATTTCTCAATTTACGTGGAAAAAACGATTTGATAACATTTCAAAGTTATGTGCAATAAGAAATGAACTTATATTAGAGTTTCTTCAATTCAAGTTCTTTTAATTCTGTTTTTTGTAATGTATTTTATATTATCATGTGTGAACACGATGTTGTCCTGGTTAGGGGTCCGTGACGTTATTCGAAAATGAGGGTCAAGCAAATAAAACTACATTGTAAATTTTGGCGGAAAATGGTAATTTGGGCTCCATAACTCTTGAAATGATTCATGAATAACATTAATCTTCAGGAATTTTCTGGAGAATTTGGCTTTTGCTTGAAGTGTTTTGAATCACATTTCATGTTTTGGGATTTTAAACATTTGTATATCCAATGGCTATAAGTACTCAATGGTGGAGTTGATCAATTCCTTCTTTTTGAAGTTTCATATTTTCACTTTTGATATTTTCCGGTGACTATTGAGCTGTATAGTGCTTCTTATTGTATTTGGAGTATTTCATTCTTCATTTATGCCTAGAATTTCCAAACTTTGATATATTCTTTTGGCTATTGAATGTTATAGTGTTTCTTGTCGAATTGGGAATACTTAATTCTTCATTACGTCTAGAATTTTCAAACTTTGATGCAGTTTTCTTTTGGCTATTGAATGTGATAACGTTCCTTGTAGAATTTGGAATAGTTCATTCTTCATTTACGACAAGAATTTTCAAACTCTGTTATATTCTTTTGGCTATTGAATGTTTGATTTGTTACTTTACGGTCATCTTGTGCACACGAGGGCTTAACAGACCGGGACCTACAGTTTAAAGCGGATTCCGAACCCCTACAAACATCCATGGCACCGCCGGGATACGAACCCGAAGCCTGGTACCGAGCGCCAGAGCACTAGCCACTCGGCCATTCAGGCCCCGCTATTGAATGTTATTAGAGTTTCTTGTCGAATTGGGAATACTTCATTCTTCAATTATACCTAGAATTTTCAAACTTTGTTATATTCTTTTGGCTATTGAATGTTATAGAGTGTCTTGTCGAATTGGGAATACTTCATTCTTCAATTATACCTAGAATTTTCAAACTTTGTTATATTCTTTTGGCTATTGAATGTTATAGAGTGTCTTGTCGAATTGGGAATACTTCATTCTTCAATTATACCTAGAATTTTCAAACTTTGTTATATTCTTTTGGCTATTGAATGTTATAGAGTGTCTTGTCGAATTGGGAATACTTCATTCTTCAATTATACCTAGAATTTTCAAACTTTGTTATATTCTTTTGGCTATTGAATGTTATAGAGTGTCTTGTCGAATTGGGAATACTTCATTCTTCAATTATACCTAGAATTTTCAAACTTTGTTATATTCTTTTGGCTATTGAATGTTATAGAGTGTCTTGTCGAATTGGGAATACTTCATTCTTCAATTATACCTAGAATTTTCAAACTTTGTTATATTCTTTTGGCTATTGAATGTTATAGAGTGTCTTGTCGAATTGGGAATACTTCATTCTTCAATTATACCTAGAATTTTCAAACTTTGTTATATTCTTTTGGCTATTGAATGTTATAGAGTGTCTTGTCGAATTGGGAATACTTCATTCTTCAATTATACCTAGAATTTTCAAACTTTGTTATATTCTTTTGGCTATTGAATGTTATAGAGTGTCTTGTCGAATTGGGAATACTTCATTCTTCAATTATACCTAGAATTTTCAAACTTTGTTATATTCTTTTGGCTATTGAATGTTATAGAGTGTCTTGTCGAATTGGGAATACTTCATTCTTCAATTATACCTAGAATTTTCAAACTTTGTTATATTCTTTTGGCTATTGAATGTTATAGAGTGTCTTGTCGAATTGGGAATACTTCATTCTTCAATTATACCTAGAATTTTCAAACTTTGTTATATTCTTTTGGCTATTGAATGTTATAGAGTGTCTTGTCGAATTGGGAATACTTCATTCTCCATTTACACCTAGAATTTTCAAACTTTGATGTAGTATTCTTTTGGCTATTGAATGTGATAACGTTTCTTGTAGAATTTGGACTACTTCATTCTTCATTTACGACTACATTTATCTTACTTTTGTATTTCTTTTAGAGATTCTCGAACAATTTTTTCTTCATGAAGTTCTTAATCTATTCAACATTTCTATATTCATGTGGCTATTGAATTTGGCCGTTCTTGCAGTATTCCAACCAATTGCTTCATATATACCTTGCATTATTAAACATTGTTATATTCCTGAGTTTATTCATCCGTTCTCGAATGTTCACACATGGTAAGTGGAAATTTGCCGAGCAGATTTCAGTCATTGTTAATTTTTTTGTTTCTTATATTAAATATTGGTTTGTGATAAAGCATCACACAATAATAATGCTTTTTTTCACTTATTTTTTGTTGATGTATTCACTTAAAATATTAAAAATATTCTTACTAATATTATAACAATTATAACTATCATTTTAGCTGTAACTTGTTAATATTAAAATATTACCATGGCAAAGGCTACCATTTAAGTTATATTAACATTTTTGCCGTCTCAGATGATGGAATTTCGTGCTTAATGATTTTATGTTTAGCATAATTTCTTGAAAATATTTACTAAATTTCTTTGTTTTCTTCTGTGATATCTTAAATTATAAATGCTTTAGAAAAAATAAATAGTTTTATTAAAACTGGTCATCACTGGGTCATATCTTCTTGACGAGGTGGTGTGTGTGTGTGACTTTGGAAGTGCATCATAACTCCGCGGGCCGCATATAAAATTATATATCCCCATATTAGATTCAGACCCATTATAAACAGTTTTTTGATCTGAAAAATTGAAACCTAATGAGTTATTATCATTGTGTTTACTATTATTCTTACGTGTAAACATAGATGATAATGATACTAAACGCAGATTGTAAAGAAATATATAACACTAAAAATGAAATTAAAAATATATAAATATAAACGAAATAAAAAAAATGAAATCATTAAAAAATATTTATTCAACAATTTCTTCTATTAGCTCACACTCTCCCTATATATATCTTGTTCAAATTTTCAATCGTTAATAAAATACTTTTTATTCATCCACTCAAGTTCAAACACATTTTCTTTGAACTTGTAGTGAATGACACTTGATGTTAATACAATTTTTTCAAATATTAATTCAGTAATTAAATTTAATTAATTCATTTTAGTTTTTTTAGATTTAAGTTGCATATATCTACCAATAGATGGCGCCAGATAAACTAAAAAAAATGAATGAAAATTATTTATTTAAAGGACTTTCTGCAATATAGTGAAAAAAAAAGTAGGGCTTGACTTAAATTTTTATTTTTATTTTTATATATTACTTGTTTTACTAGTGCGATTATTATTTTTCCACTCTTTCACTTAGCTTTTGCAAATCGATCTCAATTGAGTATTTGCACATCGTAATTGGTGTTGCAGGTTAGCGTCCGTTATGTTTCAGCGCGTTTTGTGTTGGGTCAATTTCATTTTAGAAAAAAAGAGTTCTCAGGTATAAGTTGAACTAAAAGCCCTAACAACTTCAACTAAGTGTCTAGTTTGCTCTGCTATCAACAATCAACTGTGAGTATCTAGGGATGGTCACTGCGTCACTGAGATCACTTAAAGTGAAACATAGAACCTGTTATATAAGATTTTCCAAGATGCGCAAGCATCATGAGTTTGCAGAATATAATTTAATTTTCTGGGAACTCATTAATAAAACAGGCAATATCTGTCATATATTCGCAAGAATATTATTTTAAAATGAAAATTAATTTTTCCTCATAATTTCGACAGTTAATTTTTGAATATATGGATGCACACCTAATGTATTTTATTATATGTCGGTTTTCCCTATTTTGTGCATTATAAAATAAATTTATTTTGTAAAAGTGTGATAAATCTCACTGGCCGGAAAAATATACAAGGTGGTTGGCGGGTTGGCCACCCTGTTCTAGACGTTTATAAAACAAAGAAGCACCTACCATCTTGATCAACGTAATGTTTGACACGTCACAACATGCTACCCCATGCTAAAAGAACATGGCCACAAAATCAGAGGTCGAATGGTAAGATCTCTGACTTGAAACATTTTTTCTAAAATAAATAAATGTATAAATAAAAAAGGCCCTGTTTTAAAATCAAAATTTGTACATATTTCAACTTTTATTTTACAAGATTTTCCAACTTAATACTATAAAATTGAAAATAAGAGATATATTTCTATATATTTTCATGTTATCAAGCTAAATCTATTCTCCAATAAAGCTTTATGAGATTTAAACTCAATCATCCAGATACTTTTTAACTCTGAAAACAATTGAACACATTTTATTTCAATGTATAAAATATATAGAACTAAGAGACAAACTATACTTTTTGGATACTTTTGAATATAGAGTTCTGTCTTGCTCGTGGATATTTGATATGTCAGAGGATGCTTATTATAAAACAAAAACGATACTTCAATTTCTACGAAAATTCTTGTAATGTAATCTTCTTAATTCTTGTAATGTGTAAGTGCACACTTTGGGGTACCCCACTTTTTCTGTCTGGGGTTATTATTTCTTTTTCACTTTTTATTTCAAGTACTAGTTGTACTTCATATGTTCTAATTATCGTTCAACTGTTGAAACATTATAGTCTAATTTTCTCTGAAGTTTTATCCATTTCTTCCTTTTTCAAATTTAGTCATTTTGTTCATATTATTTTGGTTGCTAGGAAATAAGATCAACGATCCTTTTGTTTTAAAATGGAATTTATAATACGTCATAAGCAATGAATTAAAAAATATCGAGTTTTAAAGTAGTTCCTTTATAAAGATTTATTTTTCACTTTTATCAATTTCCGTTATCTATAGTATTTTAAATAGCATTTGGATAAATTGAAATAAAGTAACATCAGCGAGCATACTACTCAAAGCACCATTACTACACCACATCACTGTGCCTAGAGCTGAATTGCCCTTTTTCAGTTTGGGAATGATGTGGGTGAGGAGTCTGATTGGGCTCTGTGACGCTCTACTGTCATATGAGACCGGACCTAAGGATTAAAATGGATTCCGAACCACTACAAACATCCGTGGCACAGCCGGGTTTCGAACCCGAAACCTGTGTTACCGAGCACCGGAGTGCTAGCGACTGTTAGGAGAACGAATGTAATGAAAAACAGACTTATTTTTCTTTAAAATGCATTGTATGGGCTGTAAAGTAGAAGACACTTATAGAACCAAACAAAAAAGGGAAATGAAACTGCAGCATTCACTGGTTCGGACAAAACTATAATCTCGTTATTTAAAAGAGCGAGAAATTTATATAATAATATAAAAGTTATTTATCGACGAAGAGGAAATATTTGAGGCCAGCATAAAAGTAGTTTTCTAGACGAATGACCTTCATAACTTTACTGACCCCAGTGCTGACCTTACAACTATTTCCTCTTTTCAAATTAGTGGACCGCCTTTTAGCTGACCCGGTGTTGCCTAACAGAAAATTCAAACATTTTTAGTTTTCATTCATAGATTAAAAGTGTTCATGAGTATATTCATCATCTTAAATTTATAACTAGCTTTATTTTTTGTATTTTGTATAAATTTCTATTTTTAACAAACAACTTTGATAAAAAAATAGTTCGCGTGAAGTTTTTCGATATTTTTACTATTTCGACGATTTTTAGTTTGATAAATTTTAATTAGGGGAAAAAATAAGATGAAAAGTTAAAAGGAATCAAAAGAAAATCTCATTCGAAGATGCAAAATACGGGTAACGATAGAGAATTCTAGTTTCTAAAATTGTAAAGACAAAATAATTGTGATTAATTATTTATAAATAGAAAAAAATTTAGAAGGGAAAATATACATAAACTTATATAATAGAATATTGGAAAGATATAAGAAATATATTTAAAAAGAACACAATTGTATAAATTAAAAAAAAATTGAATTTTGGAAATAATTAACTGAATTATTTTTTTAAAGTTAATTTAAAATAAATAATAAGTAATAAGTTAATTTTAAAATAAAGAAAGTTTCTAAATTAAGTCATCAGATGGCGACATATGTCACCAGGTAGCATCAGACAAATGCGCGAGGTAGAACATATTTTTTGTTTAATTCAAGAAAGTAATTAGATTTATTCGCAAATTTTCTGATAGACACAAGGAATAATAATTTCTGAGAAAAAAAAATAGAATGTTAAATGTTATAGTTCTTAAATTAAATTGAAAAAACGTATATACATGCATACATTTATATAAATATATATAGATATTGCTGTTTGTATGCGTCTTTCTTCGTGCTTGAACTAAAGACACTTTTTATTAATGTCATATAATGGAATGAACAAACATTGAAAACCGTTTATGCATATAAAAAAGCCTCTTTTTTACCTTAGATTTTTTTTGAAACATCGAAAAGTATGAAAAAAAAAAATTCAGAATTTTATCTTTCAGAAATCTTTAGCATAAATATTTTCTGAGGTATTCTTGAATTCTGATATTCACTTCTTCATGTCGAAATTGTAAACTTGTTTTGGAATTTATGTAGTATATAGCATTGGTTTTATTTATGCGCAAAATATAAGAATGAAATCTTATTTGAAATTTAAAAGGAACTAATGTTGATAAAAAGATAGTAATATTTTAATCAAGCGTTTTAATTTATTATTTTAATAACATTTTTATCAAAAGTATTTAAAGTATCTTTCGTTTAGTCAGGTAATTATCAATATCTTAATGTATTACAAAAATTCATTTCACTCAATCATTTGATTCTTGGCTTCTATTCTTGAAACTCTATTCACATAGAGTCAAGACTTTGTCTTTATTATATAATTTATATTTATTTATTTGCAACATGTTTGTTATATAAAATAATATATTTATTAAAAGGTATTTATTCAAATCTACGTTTTTAGACAAAAGATTTTATTCAATATAATTTTACAAGAATATATTTTGCTGTTTCAAACAACTATATCATTAATTTGGTTATATATTTTTTTTATTCATCGCTATACAATATATTTTTTTAATTAATGAATTACGAATGAACTTATTCATGCTTACTATTATTCATTATGAATTTTTTAACTCATGTTTTATTTTTATTTTATTACCATGTACTTAGAAACTAGAACGGGAACTTTTTTTTTTTTTTTTTTTTTTTTTTTTTTTGAAAAAGGAAATTTTTGCTCTTAAATCAAATTTTTTGTATGAAAACATTTAAATTAAAAAGAATAAAATGTACATACATAAATTATATATAGCTATCCAAAATGTAGCCCCATGGAGAAATTCTCGGCGTGAAATATGCATCATGCATATACTTCATTAGTATATGAAAATATCTGAATGGCATGGCATGTATATACACTCATGTCCATAAATTAAGGATAATGAAGTTCAGGCAAAGAAAGAGACAGAAGCAAAACAAATTTGACTTATTTGTAAAGTCTATTTATTAAACAAAAGGTAAAGAGCAAAAAAGATGCTATATGTTTGACATAATTAATAAAAATTGCGATTTTTACTCCCTGGAGCAAATTTCAAAAAAGAACCTATTTACAAAAAACAGTATAACATGGTTAGTATGATGGTTAATATGGACCCGGACCATGGTATGTCTCCCGGACGATGCAATACAGTCCTTACAACGCCTAGGCATGCTGAGTATCAAATTATCAATCTGAGCATGGGGAATATTACACCACTCATCAAGCAATGCCCTCCGAAGTTCCAGTTGACAGGTGGGAGGGGGTTGACGGGCTGCAATTCGTCGGCCAACCATATCCCACACATGCTCTATTGGATTCAAGTCCGGTGAGTATGCTGGCCAATCCATACGGGTGATATCCTCAATTGAAGGCATTCGTCTACAATGTTTGCACGGTGAGGACGGGCGTTGTCATCCATAAACAGAAATTCAGCACCCATGGCGCCCCGAAACAAACGTACATGTTGTTCCAGAATGACATTCCGATAGATGTGGCCTGTCATCGTTACACTTTGAACATGCAGGTCAGTTCTGGAACCAAGAATAATTCCTCCCCAAACGAGCCATCCTGCACCACCGTAACGGTGTCGTTCAATGGTGTTCTCTTGGTGGTAACGGGTACCTGGCGTTCTCCATATGAAAGTCCGGCGAGAATCAGACTGCAAATTAAACCTGAACTCGTCGGAAAACATCACACAAGACCACTGTTGCGGTGTCCACAATGCATGCTCTCTACTCCAGATTAATCGCAGGCGACAGTGAGTTGCGGTAAGTGGAACACATCTGACAGGCCTACGAGCATATAGACCAATGTGCTCTAAGTGTCTGTACACGGTCTGCCTTGAAACTGTCGTGCCGGTAGCTGAAGAGAGCTGACGAGACAGGTCTGATGCTGTGCTCCCTCTGTTTCTTTTGGCAGTAACAGCTAAATACCGATCCTCATTCGGCGTTGTAACTCGGGGGCGACCTGTGCTGTAACATCTACTCACATTACCATCATCTTGGAATCGTTGCCAAAGCCTGGAGATGACACTCTGGTCGATTCCAAGTTCCTCGGATACTTCTAGCTGGGTACGTCCACATTCCAGTCGTCCGATAATTCTACCGCGTAGAAAATCATCCAAATGCTTCCTTTGTGCCATAACTATGCGGTTATTGCACTGAAAGTCTTTTAAAGCGCCTGTGAACAATTTTACTTCTTTGCCATCATTCCTTATATAGCCCTCTCTTACACTCCCGTCATTGTGACGTACTATCCGCGCCATCTGGTGGTTTCCTGTAATTTGCATAGTCTTCTTCAAGATGTGTGTGATAATTCTACAGGTGAAATTTTTATTTTAGAGTTCAATTTCTGGGTGATTCTGTATTATCCTTAATTTATGGACATGAGTGTATATATATGGCAGATACAAGTTATGGGCTCCTGTAACGCCAAGTTCATGCACTATATTAAGAATAACAGAAGGCTGTTTTTAAATAATAGTTTTTTTTTTTTAACTGAAGCTTCAATATGCTTGTAGAGAAATACGGACGTCAATAGAGATAATAGGGAGTTTTTGATTTACCGTAAGTTGGTTACCGTAATAATTTTTCTCCCTAGCGCGCATGGTCAGTTTCCTATGAGCATGCGCGCTAGGGAGAAAATTGCTAACGGACGTCCTACAGAGGTATGCAAAAACTCCCTAATAATAATCATTTGCTATGCTTCACAGAGGAAGAATTTTGGCTTACAAAGATTGCGGATTATTCTTCACAGAAATTGGTGCTCATGATGGATGTAATCAAGCTAAAGTTATGAAAGTGATGTGGTCATGCAATCGATGCATGCAGGATAGACCGATAACAACGATTGCAGCAGCCTTATCACATTGCCACATGTAAGGATAGACTGGGTATACATATTGTGCGCATAGCACTGATGGATCCCACTACAACATCAGGATGCATAAGTCCAAGGAAAAATGATCTACACTCCTCACTGAACAACATTTTGTCTCAGCAAGTACAATTCGATGTCAATTGGAGTACAGTAGAATTATAGCAAGATGTCTAATGCTGAGATGACATCTCGACTACAGAAATTTGCGTCTACAATGATACGATGTATGTTGTATATTGACAAATGAATAACACAATTTTGTCTTTTGTCTTGTAGGTGGCAAACACTTAGACAGCTTGGTCTTGGATGCCTTAAGGCAAGCGCTGCACAGACGTTACTCACTTTGCATTACCCATGTGGCGCGTGTAACTTGAAGATAAGCCACGGACGCGGAGTAACAATGCTCCCGCAACGTTCTACGATCCTATTAGACCGGGACCTACGGTTTAAAGGGGATTCCGAACCACTACAAACATCTATGGCACCGCCGGGACTCGAACCCGAAACCTGTGGTACCGAGCGCCAGAGAGCTAGACACTCGGCCATTCAGGCCTCTATGTAGAAATTATATGGCCACGTTTTTATATTAATCTAAATAGCTGACGTTTCTAATGAAAGTTTTACTCCTCCTACTAAAAATAAAATGTGTGAAAATTATGTGACTGCAACACAAAACATTAAAAAAAAAAAACTTCTTAATTACAGAAACCTTTCTTCAACTCTTTCAATTTATTCATTCCCAGTATCTCAATTACACCATCCGTCTACTGATGTTTCGTCATCATTGTACTCTTCCTCCCCAAAACCTACTTTTACAACTTGCCGCCTTGTCTCTTTCCGACCCTAACCTATTTCCTCCCTCTCTCTCGCTATTCACCTCAAAATATCCATCCACCTCACCCATACTACAGCAACGGGAAAAAAAAAAAAAAAAAAAAAGTCGGGATCCACAATTCTGTGTGCGGCCATCTGACCATCAGCCGAGGATATCCGAGCATTGCCGAACGTGGAAAAAGGAGCCGACAGGAGATGGTCCCAGCGTAACTCGATCCGCGGTCTCAGTTGAGGCATCGCAGTTCTTCCCTGTGACGCAGTTCGTAGAGAATCGGCGATCAAGAGAGGTTGGAAAAAGATGAGCGCCGCGGTTGCCGGAGCATCGCCGGAGAGTCGTCGGCGGAGGGCCCGAGAGAGGCCCGTGCCCGCTCACGATGAGGATGCCGTCAGGATAAAGGTGGAATCGGATGCGGATATTAAGGTGAGTGAGCGTTCGTGGCGGTGTTGTGTTTGTTGACACTATTGTCGCTGCATTGCCATAGCAACAACGTGTCACAGTAGATGATAAACTAGATGCTTTTTTATTACATTTATTAGTTATTTATTTTATTTAAATGGTCTTTCAAAGAGAAAAAAAAATAATTGATTGGAAATTATTTTTTTATAATTTCTGTATTTTAAAAAAGGAGTATTATATTTTATTTTCAAAAAAGGAAATATTTCTATTGCTGTGTTTTAATTATACTTAAAAACAATCACCATTTTTGTGAATAAATATCAAACAAGTTTGTCAAGGATGTTTATTACAAATATTAAATTAGTAGCCGGCAGTTTTTGTCTCGCAATTTATAAAATAGAACAGCAAATTCTGCTTTTTTTTTTATAACTATCTTATTTAATATTATACTGTTATGGACCGAAATGTTACAATTTTATCTGTTTCAACTTTTGTTTTTATATGAAGCACAAAGTATTTTTCTTGATTGATAATAAATATCATTTATTTGTAGATTTTTTAAATCGATATAACATTTCTTTTAAATTAATAACACTTTCATTTTACAAACAAAAAGTGAATATTTATTATGAATTATGGATTATTTTGTTATGCATATTATGGATATTTATCCCTCCAGCGTTTTTTAAATCGGTATAACACTTCTTTTAGATGAATATCACTTTTAATTGGCAGACAAAAAGTGAATATTTATTATGAATTATGGATTATTTTGTTATCGATATATATAATTTATAATATTGTGGATATTTATCCACCCTGGGTTTTTTTTTTTAAAGGGAATTTATTTTTATTTTAAATTCAATTTTAGGCATTTAAGCACAAACAATTATCATGAACATTATTTTTCATTACAATATTTCACATAAATTTTTATCACGTAATTATATTTTCTTCTCTAACTTTACGTAACATTAATTCTGTAACTGAATTTGATAAATTTTGGGAAATCGAAAGTTCGTACGGTAAAATGAAAAATTATTTATACTGTAATTATATTTCGATATTGATTTAAATATATTTTAATATATTTAAAAACAAATCATACGAATTCAAAATAATAGATTGATTATATAAAGAACATCGAATGTAGAAAAAAAAATCTATATACATATTTATTCGTCTTAATAACATAACATAAATAATATTTCAGATTTGTTTTAGTCATTTTAACTATTGTTTGAGAAAAGTGTTTACAAAGCAGGTGTTGTAAGAAATATTAGAATTTTGTTTATAAAAATTTGTTGTTTACATTATACTATTTTCTTTTCCCCTTTGTTATTTTCTACGCATGTGTGAAAACCTAATAGTGTATCTCGACTCGTAATATGAGGGTTATATCGGGCCATGTTATTTACATAATTTCGCAGAAAAATTTTATTATTCATTTTAAATAACAGTAATTGCTAATTTTTTTTTAATAAATTCAGATTTTGCTGAAAAAATAAAATAGGAAACGTGAACCAACTTAAGTTTAATAAAAGAAAAAACATTAAAATATTGTAAAAATATTTTAGCTAACCTTTTTCTCGTTTATTGAATACTAGAAGACCATAGCCAGTAAAGTTCTATTCTAGATACCGTATCTATGTTCATACATAGATACCATGCTTGCGTTCTATGTATTTTTTTTATTTCTATTATATTTATTACCAAAATTTGTTCTATTTTTAAACTGCACTCAACGAAGTAATTAATTTATTGTTTTGCTAAATAATAAATAAAATGTGCAAGTCTATTTAAATCAACATTACTTAAGAACAAACATTTTTAGGCATAAATAACCAATAAAAAAAATATCACTAATCCCTTTTGTATTTATTTACTACAAAATTCGAATCAAATACTTAACCCCCAAATTAATTAATGTAATATCGCACACCAAATTTTTTATTTGCTTTTTGTTGTATTACATGATTTATTTTTTAATATAAATAAAAGAATCTAATATATATATGTTAGAAAATTTTCGCTTTTTATGTGTGAGTGGTCCGTAGCCAAGTTTCTGAGAGTACACACGGTCCGCTGTCTTTATAAGTCTATACTACAATCCTACATTAAGAGTTTGTTAATTATACAATTAATGAACTTTATCAAACTATCAAATATAAATTTAACATTTACGATGATTTTCCTGGAAGTATTAGACTCTAACATATTCATGAGCTATTTCTAACATATTTATAAACGGAAGCTATTTTGATTCTAACATATTTATATTTTTTTCTTACTGTTGTATTAATTTAAAATTTTCTTAAACATTTCACATTATTTAATTACGGGAATTATAGATGGGTTCATTATTTAAAAACTATATAATAAACATAAATTTGTAGGCAGAATTGAGATATACATGACATTATAATGCATATTCAATCAAAATATCATATAAATATTTTAAAAAGTCCTCATATTAAAACTTCCTTCTTATTTGAAAATACATAGCTATTCGTCAATTGTATTTTATATCATTCTATTGGCTATTATTCAAAGTTAAAATAAATAAACCGATTTTCATTCTTAATTTTAGAAAGTGTAGCTAATTGCACATTTTATTCGTCACACATATGGCCAACTGCTCTAACTGGTCTGCGGTTTTCAAGCAAGCGTTTTTTTAAATATTCCTGTTTTGTTTAATATATAATTTTAATATAAATATGTTTTTAATATAAACACATATTCCTAAGTTATAAAAATAATTAATAATATTTTTGTGAAATATTAATGCGTAAATAATATTTTGACAGTCTGTAAAAATATAATACAATGTTTTTTTTATAAATCATTATGATTTAAGTGGAAATTGTGACCAATAGATTTAAAACAGATTCAGTGCAATTTCCGTAATTTCTCATGTACTTTTTACCCATAATTACCCATATTCTGGGTATTGTTTTGAAGAGCGGGGTTTTTGGTGTCTTGGACGATTTTAAATTATTCTTATTGATTAATTTTTTTTTTTTTAATTTTCATAAGCTAGCAATTATTTTTTTAAATTTCTGTCACAAGATTTTTAAAAAAAAAATTTCTTTCAAAAGCTTTCTTATGCATACTATTTATTTAAATTTCTTTCTTGAGTTAATAATTATATAATTAAATAATGTAAAATTGTTCTAAAAGATCTTTTGATGCAAAGCAAAAGTAATTTCATTTTAAATTGAAAATCTTTTGGAACTCTATAGCTTTTTATTTTTTAAGATTGCTGCTATGCCTTTTGTTTTTACATTAAATTCTAAATTTTAAAGACAGCCTTTATATTACCAAGCCGATTATTAGTATTTTTCCAGTTAGATTAATTGGTAACTTATCGATTAGAAGAAGACATTAATGACATTTTAGACTTAAATGATCTGATTTCTGAATATTGCACCGAAAAATATCTAAAATTTTAGGGTTTTAACGTAAAATAAATTACTTTAAAGTAATATCGGGCCTACTCTTCATATTTAGTTTTAAATGCTGGTAATAATTTTAAATTTGTATATCAATTCTGTTATTGCGTTTGATTTAATTTTGTAATAAGTTAGAATAATAAACGCAATTTTTGTGAAATATAGTTGCGGCATAAATCACATAAATTTAATATATTTTACTTAAGTAAATACTAATTAGCTTGTCGTAGGAGCGTAAAGATAATCTAAATATTAGCCGAAAGGTATATCTGTCATCGTTACACCTGAAATGGGTCTGAATCTAATCTGACAACGAACATGCATTGAAAAAATCGATTTTATAACTCATTCATCAAGTATATAATAATATTAATATAGAGAGCAGTGGTGATATAATTAGAGAATAAAATAAATAAAAAAACCTTTAAAAATAAGATTTAAAAATTAGTTTCTTCTTCTTTTCCCCTCCATTGATTACATAGCAAAAAATTATTATCCAAAAAAACTGCAACATTTTTGCTGTCTTATGAATCGTGAAATAAGAGATCTTTAAACGATTAAAGCATTTAGTATTTTAAAGTTATTTTAGAAATAACTTCTGAAATTTTTTATTCTAAATTTTATTATAAATAAAAAAAAAATACAGTATTGTTAGAATTTATTTATTTAAATCAATAATTCCAAATTTGCAATTTGCTTTATGGAGATCAGATTAACATTTTGAGTTTCCATAAAGCAAATTTTAAATTCATTGGTTTTCTAAATTTCAATAGCTCTAAACTCTAATTTAGATAACTTTTAAACCATTTGACATATAAAATAAGTATCAATCATTTAAATCGCATAAATCTTTTCAAAGTATTTGGTTGTTACACCAGGGTTTCACATCAGCAAAACCATTAATAAGGTTCTCCAGTTAGGAATAACTATAATGTAATATTATGTCTCATATAATAATAATAATTCTTTGTAATTATTAATGATAATAATTCGATAATTCATAATGTTCTATCTTTAATACAAACCCATTGAAGTATTTGAATTGCACATGTGAATTACCATTTTTAATAAACTATTCATTCTCGTCTCAGCTTTCAAGTTTAAATGACAATTAAATAATAATTCTGGTGATCTTAACGTAAAAAATTATTGAAATGCTGTTTTTATTTTCTACTAATTAATACGAGAATTCTTTAATTTCTTTTTAAATATTTTTTACATTGCTAACTAAAAACGGGAGTGAAATTTATTTTCATGTGAAATCTATTTAAAATTCATTGAAGGGCTGTTTATATATTTATACTAAATTAATACAATAATTATTTAATTTTTATTTAAATACGAAACTCCAAAGTGGGAATAAAATGTTATTTTTTAGTTAAAATTGCTTAAAATTTCTTGAAATGTTGTTTATATTTTGTATGTAATGCAATAATTCTTTAATTTCTATTAAAATATGAATCTGTAATCAGAAATAAAACTTTTTTTTACTAAAAATTGTTTAACCCCCTAACTAAATTTATTTCTGAGATTTGGCAACAGATAATTAATCACCATAATGTATCCACGATTAACTGCTGTTAAAATTTTTTATCCGTTTTTGACTTAAAAATAGAATTTTTTTAGATTTATGTGAATAATTTATACTTGATTCTTATTTATAAATATAAAACTATTAAATTTAAAAATGTTTAAATTAAATTTTTAAATGTTTAAGGTTTTACAGAATTGTAATCAAGCAAAATTTCTTAATTATTCCATTATTGATTAAGTACCAACTAGAAACTTGTATGAATTTCTGAAAAGAAAATGTGAATCATTACAGAAAATGATACATTTGCTGTAATGATTCACATAAATAGAAGTATTTGTTAAATTTAAATCAGCGATATTTATTGTAGGAAACAGTTACAGTTGATAATGATAATGTATTACAAAAATAATATTCTTTTAAGGAGAGTTTCGTAATTATCATTTACTATTTATTATAAAAAGTAAAGTTAAGACTATGTATAAAATAATTAGAAAAATGTTCAGAAAATGACAAATTTGTCATGATTCACATGAAAAGGAATATTTGTTAAATTTAAATCAGCGATATTTGTTATAGGAAACAATTATTGTTGATAATGATAATGTATTACGAAAATGATATTTTCTTTTTCGGGAGATTTTCGTAATTATTATTTACTATTCATTGTAAAAAGTAAAATTAAGACATTCTGAAGAGATATGTATAAAATAGTCACGAAAATTATATTTAAACCATAATATACTTATCAACTGACAGAAAAAGAAATCATAACCTAAATATTTTAAAGAATTCTTAATTATACTCTGTTCTTTATAGATATTACTTTCGTAATAACAATTTTTATAACATTAAAAAATAATATTTCACATTACACAACAAATGCTCGTAATTTTATTGATTCCATATCTTCAACACGTGGCATACGGATATGAAAGTGTCTCTGCACATTTAAATATCATTCAAACAACAGATGCTAGGGAAAACGATGATCAAAACTGAAATATGGACCAAATGAAAAAATCATGAAATTTGTTAAAAGAGCCAGTTTTACACATGATCAATTGAAATTCATAAATGTAATTTTTTTTTCAGAAATTTCGTATTGAATAACTATATAACAGTGATTATATCTTAATATATTTAATCCATTGTTTAGCTAATGTAGGATATAGGTGGTCTTAAAATACCATGATTTTTATCATAATTTTTATATTTTTAAAGCAGATATGTTTTTTGGAAAGACCTATTAGTAGAAATCTTTATAAATATCTCATTTTCTATGCAATATAACCAACTTTGCATTTTGCTCTGGTTTGGTATGGTAAATTAAATGCTACTATTCAATATGATGCCATTTAGTTTTAATGGGTATT
This sequence comes from Caerostris darwini, assembly GCA_021605075.1. Classification (NCBI taxonomy): domain Eukaryota; kingdom Metazoa; phylum Arthropoda; class Arachnida; order Araneae; family Araneidae; genus Caerostris; species Caerostris darwini. The sequence goes on along the minus strand of BPLQ01012856.1, from coordinate 131,466 downwards.
TGTGTAAAGAAATTTTAATTAGAAAAAAAATGAGAACTAATTTTATATAATTATTCAGTAAAATATATTATATATCACTCTATTTTGCTTAAGAAATATCTAAACTGATTTCATGATTATTTTAAATTAATTATAATTTTCACTTATTTCGTAGTTTTGGACTATATATATTTTAAAGGAAGCCGAACATTTGAGGGAAAAAAACGGAATCTAAGAATTAGCAAAACTTTAGTGTTTTTAATACTGAAATCAATTTAAAGGCGAAAAGTAAAAACAAATGAGTTAGTACAAAAAATAAATTAAAACGATTTCTTAAAAACATTGTACATAAAATGTATTTTTTCAATTCGTACTTCTTTATTTTCGATATTTTTCTTTTAGCAATAGTTTTCGAAAGGTAAAGATCAATCAAAAAAATTATCTAAAATTGAGAATTAACCATGATGCTTTATATATAGATTAAAAGAGTCAATTTGATCCCTTTTTTTATTCTTTTATCCATTTTCTTATGGAAAAATCCTAAAATATATTGATACATCAGTTATGACATCAAATTAAACGAATTTGTCATAACTACTCCGTTATATGCACTAAAATGATTCCTTATAATTTTTGCTAATTGATTCAGAAAATAAATGGAAATAAATTTTTTATTTGGAATTAGTTAATATTTTGAACTAAAACCAAGTAAAATTTTTTGTTTATTATTTATTTAATTTCAATATTTTTAATGTGTTTGTTACCTCATATTTCAAAAGAATTGAATCAAAAAGATGGAAATGAATCCTTCTTTAACAAGAAAAAATATATATCCGTAAATAAAGAAAAATGAACATCAAAATATTGCTACTATTTATGAATAAAGTTTTCATTTGATTATATTACATATGAAAATATTTTTCTTATGAATTAGTTAATATTTTGAACTGAAACCAAATAAAAATGTTTTTGTTTATTATTTATTTAATTTTTTCAAGAATTTTAATGTTTCTGTTGCTTCATACTTGAAAATAGTTCCATAAGGTGCGTATTTCTGTTTTTGTTTCTTAACGCTGAATTCTTTTTATTATTATGAACTAGAAACCTTTGTTTTAACCTTTAAACACTGCTACAAATTATAATCTTTTCCTTTTTTTCAATAGTTACTTTTTTTTAATAAATATCTAGTGTTTATAATAATTGTGTGCGTAAATAAATATCTAGTTTCTAGTGCTGCCTTTTTCCACACTTACTATAAATTTATCGATTTATAAATTAGTGATTTTCTTAAAGAATATTTTTTTATAGAAGTTGGCAATACATGTAATTCTACGATTAAATAAATTAAGTTAAACAACTGATCACTTATGGACAAATAAAAACAAATGTAAAAAGAAAGTTTCAAAAATTATTGAATGTAGATACCGTATTGAATATTATTAATTATATTGTTACTTAACTCAAAAAATAAATCTTTTTATCTGGAAAAAGTTAATATTTTGAACTAAAACAAAGTAAAATTCTTTGTTTATTATTTATTTAATTTCAATATTTTTAATGTGCTATATTTCAAAAGAATAGAAACAAAAAGATAGAAAAGAGTCATTCTTTAACGAGAAAAAATATATATCCTTAAATAAAAAAATGAGCATCAAAATATTGCTATTATTTATGAATAAAATTTTCATTTGATTATATTAATTATTAAAATTTCCATTTCGATCCCTTTATAACATTTCCGTCTAGAAGATTTTTTTATTGAGAATATAAGCATCAAAATGTGATAAATGAAAATAGTGAATTTAAAGATATATAAGGAATTTTTATTTTTATTTTTTTATTATTAATTTCCATTTCGATCACTTTATCACATTTCCGTCCAGAAGATTTTTTATTGAGAATGTAAGCATCAAAATGTAATAAATGTAAATCTTGAAATTTAAGACGTATGAAGATTTTTGATTTTAATTTCCATTTTGATCACTTTAACGCATTTCCGTCGAGAAGATTTTTTATTGAGAATGTAGAAATGTGATAAAGTGATCAAACTGGAAATTAATAATTAAAAACAAAATTAAATTTTGTACGAGAAAACTTTATTTAAAGACTTAAAAACAAGTGTCAAAAATGCAAAAGAATAAATTATAAAATTATATTTTTATGTGTAGCACTTTAATAAAAAAAAAATTTCCAATTCTTTTTTCTTTTTTGTAAAATCTATTAATTATATTTTCACGAAGTGCTTCAAAACAGATCTATTAAGCTTGATTAAATCATAACTCGGTGTAAGATGTTCGTAAATCGTCATCAGTAGAGAAGGTCAAATGAAATTAGACACTTTCATTTGATAAGTAAATATGCGATGTGAAAACGAAAACGTATTAAATTACGTGATACAAGCACTTTGAAAACTTATCCATTCGCATCGATTTTTTTACTAACATAAGTTTCTCAAGTTTGGAGTAAGATTATAACAAACTGAAAATGTAATACCTAAGAATATGTTTACCTAAATTTTAATGTAAAACGTATTTAGAAATTTAAAAGTAAAAATATTCTATTTCTATTTATAATATTTAAATTACTTTTTATCTAGTATTTGTACAGGAAAACTGTATTAACGATCAAAATAATAAATAGCCAAACATATTCTGTTGTAAGATTTTGTAGAGACAGTTGTAAAAAAAAAAAGTAAAAGTAAAAAATGTTATATTTTTATTTTATAATATATTATAATATTTATTTTATGTAGTAATCATGTAGGAAAGGTGAATTAAAAATGATAATAATAAATAGCCAGACATTTTCTGTCGTAAGATTTTGTAGAGACAGTCGTTGTTTCCAAACATCGGACATTTTCAAAGGTCATTTGCCACTGGAAAGTATGTAGCATATTCAATTACACTCAGTCAAATAACACTTTTGTTATAAACTTATTATTTGTATTAAGCTGTTAGCTTTTATGCTTTGCCCTACATAATCTATGTGAACTGGGTTTTGCGTGCATAGAGTTCATGGCAAATACGGCATCAACGTAATAGGAATAATTACTTCAAACACATTCCAATTCGATTTATTTTTGACCTACATTTACACATCGTGCATTGTTTTACAGACATTATTAAATATTTATTAAACATTAAATTTTTCTAGCTTTTAGAAAATGCATTTATTTTTTCGAAAGTTTGTGTCCCTTTTCTACTTTTTACTTTTAAGAGTATTTTTAATATCTACTTTTTAAAACCTTATTGTCTCGAAAATAGTCTTCTTCTCAGAACGTTTAAATTGCCCCCCTCCTCCCCCCAAAAGAAAAATAATAAAAATTAAAAATATATAATTGGCCTGGACGATATACAGGTTACCCGTAAAACTATTTAATGGTTACTTAAAAAGAAAAGAAAATTTAGAAACTAATTAATTATATAATTAGTAACTCGTGAAAGAAATTAAAAAAAAATAATAATAAACAAATAAACATTGAAAATGATCCAGGACACTGTTAACCCGCTCTCCCAAAATAATATCCATATTTTATGAATAAAAAAAAAGAGAAAAAAAATGAACATTTTTTTTTTTTTTTAAATTATTTTTATCTGTTTCTAAATAAATAAGTTTATTTTGCATTTATTATTTGCAAATTTTTACGTATACCAATACATTTTATGAATAAAAAAAAAGAAAGAAAAAATTGAAGAAGAATTAAAAAAATATTTTTATTTGTTTTCCAATAAATAAGTTTATTTTGCATTTATTATTTGCAAATTTTTACATATACTCATATATTTTATGAATAAAAAAAATGAAGAAGAATTTAAAAAAAAAAAGTTATTTTTATTTGTTTTCGTATAAGTTTATTTCGCATTTATTATTTGTAAATTTTTTATTAAGAAATAATTTTTATGAAAAAAAAATCTTCAAAAATTGAAAAGATCTAAGTATCAAATTCTGTTTCATTTACAAAACACATATTTTCATAACTAATGTCTTAATAGCACATGTTTAAAGGGATCTGTAACTCAATGGTATTAAGGTTTGTCAAAGGAAAATTAAGGTTTTATAAAACTTTAATTTGTATGAAAACTTCTTAGAAAGTTATATAAATGAGAAAATCTGCTAATGCAAAATAAATAAATGACAATGCTTTACAAAAATTGTAAGTCTCAACAAATGAAATTTAACAGCATATCTAAAATAATATGAAAAAAAATGTAGTAATGTATATAATTTTGGCAATAATTTGGGCAATGTATATAATTTTTTTTGTTTGAGGAACTAAAAGAAACGAAAAAGAATTAATTAAAGAAACTTATTTTTCATATCTAGGTAGAAATATGTTGATTTAGGTTTTTAGAATGTGCTCTAAATTAGATTTGAGTGTATAATTATTTATGCAAATACACAAATTTTTGAAATATTTTAACATCAATGATGATCTAAATACTGTTACATTTAGATAAAAATGACTTGAATGTAGAACTTCGATGTCAATGATGATTTTAATGTAATTGGTTTTAAATAAAATTGAAAAAAGTATGAGAATTTTGAATAGAAATAGAGATTTTAATGCCAGTGGCACAACTAAGTCAATGGTGAATGAGGCCAGTGGAAAATTTTTCGAATGGCAGCCTATCAGGGCAAAGTGTCATCGTCGTATTTTCTTTTTCATAAAGTGCTATCTAAAATACATATTATTTTTGGTGGATACTATGAAATTTTAATTTAAAGGAGGTATTGAATTAAAATTACAGGTTTTCTTAATAAAAATTTTATTTATTAAAACTTTTTTTATCCGGTTTTCTGGTCAATGACAGCATCAAAGTTGAAGTTTTTGGCCATGGAATGTTCGATGGATAGAATAACCAAATTGCGCATTGTACCATAGAATTTTTTAAATAGGTTTTTGTCAATTTTAATTTCGAGAATAATCGCTTAGCACTGGCCGTAGTCACAGGAATTGTTACGACTAACATAAATGCAGTGTGCACTTCAGGAAAGCTTGAAGACATAAAATGATTCCTTACGATTAATAAATCAGCCAGTTCCCTTATGGAAGAAGATTCATGTATAAAATTGGAACAAAAACGGAGAATTTCTTTAGGAAATGAAACAAATATATCCTTTTTATACACATAAACAAATTCTTCGGTCTTTTTCAATAATTCGGTGTTTAAATTAATAAATGCCAGACCTTTCCTGTACTCATAGCCTCTCTGTTCGGGCCAGAGTCCGTGGCAATTTGCCCATCTTACCATCCTATTGTTACGCCACTGATTAATGCGATTCTCTGTAGGTAAAATTACTTTGGATGTAGCATAAATGTATATAAATATTTTAGAAGATTTTATGGATAAATCCATTTTTCTTTTTTTTTAGGTTAGTATTAGACTAGTGCCCATTGTGCTATGTTTAATGGGACATAAATTTCAAACGCTTATCGTGATTACATCGAGATTGAGATTGAGATTATAGCATTATTACATCAACAAATTCTTTAGCCTTTTCAAATAATTCAGAGTCATTTAAATTAATAAATTTAAGGCCGTTCCTGTACACATAGCCTCTCTGCTCGGGCCTCGGCCAGTGGCAATTTACCCGTCTTGCCACCCTATTGTTACGCCACTGCTTAATGCAATCTCCTTTAGCTAATATTATTTTGGATGTAGCATAAATGTATGCAAATATTTTAGAAAAATTTGTGGATAAATGCTTTTTTCTAGGTTAGTATTAGACTAGTGCCCATTGTGCAGTGTTTAATGGGACATCAATTTCAAACACTTATTATGATTACATCAACAAATTCCTCAGCCTTTTCCAATAATTCGGTGTTATTTAAATTAATAAATGTCGGGCCTTTCTTGTGCTCATAGCCTCTCCGCGCGCGCCTGGGCCAATGGCAATTTGCCCGTTTTGCCATCTTATGTTACCCGTTTACCTTTGTTTACCACCTTATTGAGTGTAGCATGTAAATATTTTAGTATAATTAAAATTATATTGAATGTAGCATGCAAATATTTTTAATAAGGAAAATTCAAAATATAAATGTTTTATTGGATAACTTTTTTCTATTTTCTAGGTTAGATCAGCGTTTAATGGGATATTAATTTCAAACATTAGAAAATAAATACATTCTAAATTTAGAATATAATTTTATAATCAAAACAATGTTGAATTGAGAATTTCATAGATCGAAGCTGAATACAAATTAAAAAAAAAAAAAAAAAGAATAATACCCAATGCCTTCACAATTAAAATAAGATGAAAAAAAAAAAAAAAGAAGGCACCATTGTAATTTTCACAAACAATTACCTTTTTCCCCCTCGAGTCTTTCAATTATCAGTCTGCTTAATTGCCCAACTTCCTTTTCAACGCGCAAAAACAGCACATGTCCTGCCAGGAATCAAAAAAAAAAAAAAAAAAAAAAAATGGCACCGGTTTGGAGTTACCTCCCTTGCTCCCCGATTCCCTGTGTGTGTGTAATCAGGACTAGCTGCAATGATGTGAAAATCAGGGGAGGGATCGTCCTTATTTTTAATCCGTCCTGCTTTTTCCCGCGTGGTCTACCGTAGTACGTGTGAGTGTGTTTTGATCTCCACGAGTCATTTGATCCCGAGGGGGGCTATTTTTAGAGGGGAACACGCCGCGACACATCCAAGACGTCAGCTTAGCCCAGCCTCACAATAAATATACCGACAGAGCTTTTGTTTCTACTGTTCGATTTAGGATAAGGTTGCCAGCCGTCTGAGTTGCATGTCCTGTGCTGGTACTCACTCCGTGCTGTTTTTCCGCCTATCCTGCATAGAAATCTCAGTGCTTAGTATTTCTTATGTATTTTGACACTTATAGGACACATGATTTTGTTTCTTGTTATTCGAATTTCAATTCAATTTAAATATTTAAACTGATTTAATTCTTCCTCATTGAAATAGAAGAATAGACACTTATAGGACACGCAATTTTGTTTGGTGTTACTCAAATTTCAATTCCTTTTGCATACTTAAAGTGATTTAATTCTTCTTCATTGAAATATTTCTATATTCATGACACATATAGAACACATAATTTTGTTTGGTGTTACTCGAATTTCAGATCATTTTACATACTAGTGATTTTATTCTTCTTCATTGAAATATTTCTATATTCATGATTTTGTTTCTGCAGGAACTATCTATGTTTGCTAGCTACTAAACTATCTATGTTTGCTAACTACTAAACTATTAATGTTTGCTAACCATGGAACTATCAATTATCTGTTTAAATTTATATAATAGTGACAATTTTGCTGTATGATTTATAATTTTATTTTATGTAATTCAAATTTCAACTATTGAATTAACTAGAATGTAGCTATTTCTGACTGAGATTTTTTATTTTTTTTATCTCTCATATATTTTATAGATAGATGTTTGGAAATTTAAAATACAATTATTTTATCCAAAATTCCATCTACATAATTTAGAATTCTGTTTGACAACATTCGAATTACTACTGAATTTCAAAAAAACTCATTTAACTTCTGTATTTCAACTTAAATATAAATTTTTTTCATAGTTTTGTGTTATGGAACAATAATTATGAGCTTTAAAATCATATACTCGTACATATTTTACATAAAATAGTTCTAGTGGATCTTCTGGATTTTTATTTGATGTAATCATATGAACATACCTAGTTCTTTTACAGTGGATAATTCGGAATTTTCATATTTTCTTTTGATGTGTCACGAAGTTTGCACCGATTTGAACATTTTGAACTATCTTAATGTTCTGAAAGAAATTTTTCCTGATAGATTCCATTGTGCTATTTATTACATTTTATAAATAGAAATTTAAAGCAAAATATATTTAATGATTTATTATTTTGCAATGCTCTTTTTTTTATAGTTTTGTGTATGGGCAATATAGGATTCTTATGGATCTATGTTTATAAGCTTTAAAATCCTATACTCGTACATATTTTACACAGTTTTACTATTGGATTTTTATTTGATGTAGTACATATGAGCATACTTACTTCTTCTACAGTGGATAATTCAGAATTTTCATGATATTTTCTTTTGATGTGTCGCGAATTTTGCTGAAATGTGAACATTTTTTAATTGTTTTTATGTTTTGAAAGAAATTTTTTCTGAGAGATTCCATTTAAGGGTCTCTTTTTACATTTTATAGACATAAGTTTTTAAAGCAAAATATATATAATGATTTATTACATTCATCCTTAATTTAAATTTAAATTTGTTTTGATGAGACTCGTATTTCACAATTTAAACATTTAAATCCTATGAAAGTATTTTGGAAAATATTTTTATTTCAGATAACCACAAAACGTTTTCATTGATCTATGTTTAGAAATTTTAAAAAATAATAAATATTGTTCAAAAGTTATTCTGTGTTATATAAAAGGTTAATTTTATCCAATTTATTGTGTAATAATAATCGCAATAATAATAATAAAATTTCTCGTACAAAATCATCAAACAGCTTAAATTTCTTTAAAGCGCATCTTATTCTTCTATTTATACGCTTAAATTCAATTAATCCATTCCATATATTGTTTTAATTTTCTTTTGATTAGGAATTTAACAAATTGAAATTTTTGAAATTTCTTTTGATTGAAATCAACAATTCCTTGATTAAATTTCTTAATGTGATTAAAATTTTCCTCTAAAAAAAATTCATGAAATAGATTTGAAATATATTTTTCAGCTTTTTTAATTATTTTATCTTAATATTTTATTAAAAAATTAAACTTCATTTTCTTTGTAGCTTGTCTTGTTTATCTGCGAATTATTCATTGATACGAATCTCATGAATGATTAATCTCAGATTTAATATTCGACATTTTATTTTATTTCATTTTTCGTACATCGTTGGCTTTGTGCCTCAATTATGTATATACCAAATACACTCCTCCAAAAGGGCCCGGAGGTGCCATGAGTGTTTGTAGTGGTTCGGAATCCACTTTAAACTGTAGGTCCCGGTCTGGCCCTGACCGTAGAGCGACAAACCAAACCAAACCTCCAAAAGGGAGCTGAAGGGAGAAGACTGTCATCTGGAAGGCTTTTCAGGAGTAACTGTTCCCCATTTGTCTTATGTGAGAAAATTAGAAGACTCTTACAGGGACCCAGGCAACCTAAATTCTGTGCGAGATACACGTATATGACACACTGTCATAATTGCGATCGAGTTTTCTCATTTCTAAAATCTGTGTCGTTGTTGTGTCTAGTCTTCAGCGTCTTGCAGTGCGAGACAGACACCTGTTCAGTGCCTTCCGGGAAAATTTTTAGAGGGAACTACATCTCATTTGCATATCGTATGGGAGAAAACCTGGAAAAACCCATCAAGTAGTCCGACTAACGAGGCAAGATGTTGAATACCACAAACGCCATCTAGGCTCCTCGTTTTTTGAAAAGTGTCTACTACAAAGCCGCCAACGGATTGAACTCAGCCTTGATGCTCACCAGTGGTACACGTTACCACTGAGCTACGAGTCAGGCTCTGAAAGCTGTGGCTGCAATGTACGCTGCCAGTCGATTCAAACCTGATGCATTCAGCTACCTACTATCTGTACAAGTTGCCGCTGGACCACGAATTGGGCATTCGATGGTTTTATACTACATAAAAATGTTTCACTTACCGTTTTTTTAGAAATTCCAAATCATTAGAATTCTACATTTCAGTAATTGTTTAAGTCTTTCCCTAATATAAAACATTAAACTAATTCAACAGATCATGTTTTTCTACACTTGAGTACCTATACTCTGTAAACAATTCCTCTTAAAATGTTTTATTAATTGATATAGAAGGGCTTTAAATCGCTAAAATTTGACTAATTAGATTACCATACAGATGTTGAATTTTTTTTTTCTTGCTTTAATTTTAATTCGAATTTTATTTAAATTTAAAAATATAATCTCTTCCAAGAGCACATTAATTTCTGAGTAGGAATACTTTATATATTTAATTTAATTTAATTTAATACAATTTTTAATACATTAATAATTCCATATTTTATTGAAGCTTAATTGGAGATTTTTTATTCTTTCTCATTTAATGTCGCGGAGTCATCATCATCCTTGTCTCTGCAACCCATAATTCCCCACTTTCTTCCATCCAAGTCTTTCTAAGTCTTTTAGATTTTCTTTTACCTTTTAAATTGTATTCTTCATTTTATCATTCTTCCATACGCTCGAAGTGGCTCAGCAATCTTTATTTCCTTTCATCCAAACCTCGCCACCGTTCAATGATTGTAAAGCACCGGCACCCTATGGATTCTGCTTTGACATTGTTTTACCTTCTAGACTTAATTGTATAGCTTCTTCTAGACTTAATGCTGTCTAGAAAATTAATTTCTTCTAAACGACTTGTTTGTTCTAGACCTAATTGCTTATGAAAAATTTTGTGTGAGTGTGTGTTTCACAATTTCTTCTAATTTTCCAACTTCCATCATCTAGAACAGGTCCCATAATTCCTTTCAAGATCTATCTTTCCCCGAGTGATACTATTTTATCTTTTTTTTATATTAAGGCCTATACTTCTGTGCCATAAATGAAACCATACTTAGTATTGTTCTTATATATATTTAACTTAATTTTTCTTGGAGTAGTTGCAGACCAGAATATTTCGAATCGTTGAAATATTTTATTTACTTATAATTTCTTTTGTTAATATTCATGAAATTTTATAATATTGTTAGAATCCTTTAGCAAGAATATGTTTTTTATTACCCAGAAACCACTTTTTAAAATAATGAATGAACTTGGCGTTCCAGATAAAGTTATGATTCTTGTTAGAATGAATATCACATCAACTGCCATTAAAGTACAAAATGATTTCTCTAGAGAATTATAAATTGAGACTGGATTGAAACAATGTACTTTCCAAAATCCTTTTCAACTTCCGTTTCAACATGTTATGCGTGGTGTGCGTGCTTATGCAAGTTATGCGCATTTTCTCAAGCAAGGAGAAAAAACTTTTTAATCGAATTATTCAAATTTTTGTCTTTGTTGATGACGTGATCCTAATTACTAGGAGTGAAAACGCCCTCCAAGAATTATTTAAATCCACTTTTAGAATTATTATTTGTTGGTTTGAGGCAAACAGAGGAAGAACAAAACATATGTTTTTGTGTAGAAAAGGAACCAATGAGCTATATATAATAGAGAATAATTAAACATTTGAGAGAGTTTCTGAGTTTAGTTACAGAGTGTTTCATGAAGGACCCCTAACTTTGAAAATAAATTACTCGAAAACGGTGGCAGATAGATGTATGGAACCAATTATATATTTATTAAAGAAACCGTAAGGATCTGATATAGAAACCTAATAATATACCACTGGTTTTATGCTTTTATCTATCACAGTTTCCAAGTAATTTATTTTCGGTTAGGGGTCCTTCATGAAACACCCTGTATTTGAGAACAGTGATTACAATGGAAAATGAAATGACCCCAGAATTCACAGCTAGACTTGTTGCAGGAAAAATATTTCTTTTTTCCCTGCAAAAAATAATCAGTTGTCGCTTAATATTCTTTCTCATTTTGAAATTTCTTTCGAACAAAGTCTTGACTTTTTTGCATCGAATTATCTAGAAGTTTGAGTTTCAATTTAGAATAGTTTGAAAAAAAAATTGTGGATGTTTCTTCTTCATTGGTGCAACAGCCGTTGGGAGCCAAGATCGTCTGTCTACTGGCAGAATTCAAGACAGGAGAGGTTTTGTTAATTTTTTTACGGACTGTCAGCTGTCCGCCCAATGCTGTACAGTCATATCAGACCGGGACCTATCAAGTGGGTTCCGAACTACTACAAACATCCATGGCACCTCCGGGATTAGAAACCGTAAGCTGTGGCATCGAGCGCCAATGGTGTGCAGTCATATAAGACCGGGACCAATCAATTTCAAGTAGGTTCCGAACTACTACAAACATCCATGGCACCGCCGGTATTAGAACCCAAAAGCTGTGGCATCGAGCTCCAGAACGCTGGTCACTTAACCATCAGGCTCAAAGTTATATATATATATACATATATCAATCTGTTCCATAAATACCTTCAAATAAAACAGCCTGCCTATTTCTCACTCAAAAAAAATTTACAATGAAAGTCATTTTTTTTTTTTCATTATTGGCTATATATAACAAAAATCATCAAGACGGAATTACATAAATTTTAAAACATTCATCGAAATCGATGAAATATTTATGTTTTTAATCAATTCTTTAAATTAATATCTGGCAACGATGAATAGGTAAACGTAGTCTATTTGTTTATTAATCCTTTTCTCATTTATGTATCTGAATTTTCTTGAAAGGATCTTTACATCTAAAAATAATATGTTTATAAGCAAAAGCACGCGTGCATCCCATGCTCATTATGTTGGAAAAAGCTTCAAAGAAGTCATAAAACGAAACCTGAATTATTTTAGCAGTTTACAACTGGGAGAACGCCAACTTTTCGGAAAGAGACTAATCGGATGGCAAGTCACGTTAAACCATAGTTTAACGTACTACAAACAGGCCTCTTTCTCTTATTACAATTCCGTATTTCGGTATATAAATTTTGTTACTAGGTTAAAAAAATTTTTTTTTTAATTAAAAAAAAAAGAGAAATCAAAACTTAATTGCATGCAATTTTTTTTATTACTCGACGCTAATTTTTAGGGGTGTAGTAGGATTCATATCTACTTTAAGTTAACCACAATTTATTTTATTTTAGTTGAAGTAAGGTATTACACATAATGTAGAGTTATGGAGAAAATTTTGTCACACAGATTTAATTGACGAAACTAAATACCTATGCACCGCTGAAGGTACATAGATACACAGTGTTCTATATATGTTCTATGTACCGCTGAAATGATGTTTTATGCGCACATTTTTTCGTGCTAAACTTTTTTTTTTCTAATGCAGCTGACAAATTTCTTAGACAGTTATCTTTTTATGCTATAAGCAAGGCTGTACCGACGTTACTCACTTAGTACTACGCAGGGCGTGCATGTAGATTGAAGATAAGCTACTGAATAAACTACTGAGGGGGTATTGTTACTCCATGGTACTGGGGGTATTGTACCATGGAGTAACAATACCCCCTCAACGATCATATTCGACTGACCTACTGTTTAAAGGGGGGTTCTGAACCACTACACACATCCATGACATCGCTGGGACTCGAACCCTTTGGTACCGAGCGCCAGAGCAGTACCCCCTTCCTGCTGAACTATACCCAACCTAAATCATTGTTAAATGTAACTACTTGAGAAAATTTAGTTTTTAAAAGGATTTTTATTTACATTTTCATTGCTTTTTTTATTTAATTGTAGAAATAAAATTAACCGACATTGATCATATTTTAATTTTATATGAATTACAAAATATCGTTACGTTTTTAATTTTCAAAAGTCTTCCACTAACTTTTTAAAGATCATCATACAGTATGCGAGAAAAAATTAATTCCTTATGCAAATAATTATTGAAAAAATACCTATTTAACTCTTTTAAAGAAATTATTTTTGCATACGGTGTAAGTTACTGAAATTTAATTAATGGAGTAAAATTATAGAAAGTTGGTTTAATTTTAACTAAATGCAGCAATTTTCTCAAAAAGCTATTCACGGAAAACTAGTAATTAGATTAAACTATAAACAGCATTTTCCAGTATTTAAAAGTAATTTTTTTTTTAACTATCGCAGTTGCTAATTAGGGAACCTGATGGTCAAGTGTCTAGCGCTCTGTGCTTCGGATTTTGGGTCCGAACTCCGGTGGTACCATGGATTATTGTAGTGGTTCGAACTTCATTTTAAACCATAGGTCCTGGTCTAATATGAGAGTAGAGCAGACAACCCTACCATGCAAAAGAAATATCTTCTATGTCGAAATCTGCCAGTAGACAGATGACGTTGGACCACCATGGAGCTGTTGCGCCAATGAAGTTGCTAATTATCTATTATTGTTAATTTCAAAGTCAAATTTTCTCTAAAATCAATTGCATAAATCTTGTTTTATCCACGATTACATTGGCTTTTTGTAATTATTTCAGTAAACAGCTTGCAAAAAAATGCATATGATCAATTTTCTTTCACAAATTTTTATACTGTCACCTTTAATAGTTGATCTTCCATTTATTTTTGAAAATATAATTTTAATTTATTAAATGTTCATCAAAATTTTAATCAATCTGTTCTTTATTAAAAATATTTTATTTTATATCATCATTGACCTGCTTTATTTAAGTGATATATATTTATCACAAATTTAAAATATTTAATTTAGCTGATTTTATTTTCTAAAAAAAATTCTTCATTTATCATCAAACATTTATCTTAAAATTAAAACCTATATTTGAGATGCTTATTTTAAGCTAACATAATTTTTAAATTAATAAGATTTTATAAACTGTATCACTTTCCATTTTATATTTTTTACAAGCAATTAGTCAATAACTTTTTCAAAGTCTTATATTGTCAAACAACATATATATTTCACCCGATATAAAAATTAATTCTTCATTGGCGCAACAGCCCCATAGTGGACCAGGGTTATCTGCCTACTGGCAAATTTCAAGACAGGAGATGCTTTCTTTTTACGGGGTAGAGTTGTCAGCCTTACTCTCAACAATCATATTAGACTGGGGCATACGTTATTATACAGAAACATATTATTTTTGTTATGTTATTATTTTGTAACTTTTATGAACTATTAATTCAGTTTAATATCAAAAATAGTTTAAGTTAATATTCAAAATTAATTGCTATCAATTTTTTAGAAATGTTTTGTTGTAAGTCAGTAGATTTATATTTATGTATTAGTACGTATAAATGTGCAAATAATTTTTTAAACTTTTCCTGCAGAAATCTGAAATCACAAATTCAATTTTTAGATAAATAATTTTAAACTCAATTAATACTAAAACACAATAATGCTTATCGTTTGTGAGCTATTAATAAAGTGAACAAGCATTTGTTGATGTAATAGACAATAATTTAATAAATTTTCGTAAATCTAAAATAAGAAATCTGCATATTGTCGTTTAGTTTTAAATGTTTATTTAGGCATGCAAAATGTTTGACTAACTATAACTCTTTAAAAAAAAAATTATAACTATCAAGTTAAGTGGGATGCATCGTACCGTAACTTTCGAGTCCGCCTTTGATTAAAGGGACCGCCAAAGATGTTTCTGCACTGTTACATCGAATAATGTCACACAACTGCGCTCTTGGTGTATTTACATAGAGATGAAACGCTTAAATGACAGTTCTTGCACATTTGAACTGTCACAATGTTATATTCTTGTTTTTTAATATTCTTTTAATGTTTAGGAAAATACTTTTTTGTTGGCTTGTTATTTTTGTTTCTGAATTGATTCGAAATGTTAAGAAAATACTACTACTGCACCTCACCACATCACTGTGCCTGGAGCTGAGTTGCACCTTTACAATTTGGGAATGATGTAGGTGAGAAGTAGTCTGAATGTGATTTGTGACGCTCTATGCTCATACGAGTGTGGCGATCTACGGTTTTAAAGTGGATTCCGAACCATTACAAACATCCATTGCACCGCTGGGATTCAAACCCGAAACCTGTGGTACCGAGCGCCAGAGCGCTAGTCACTCGGCCCTCAGGCCAAATGTTAAGAAAATAGAAAAGTTTATACATATACTAAAGAAACGTGTCTGAATACGATAAATCTATATACTAGAATTTATCTTTAATACATCCACCATTGGCCAACAAATGGGAAAATTTTGCCTATCTGCTTTTGTCTGCTCATTAAATGCTATGTATACTTACTTTAATGTTACTATACCTGCTTATTAATAGCTAAACCAGGGGTGGCCAACCCAAATGATCTTGCGGGCCACTTTGGAAATGCGTCATAACTCCACGGACTACATATAAAATTATATATCCCCACATTAGATTTAGATCTATTATAGACATTATATTAAACCTGTACCTGTAATAATATAATATATTACATATTCCAGGATGCGCGCGCATCATGAGTTGGCAGAATATAATTTAATTATTCTGGGAACTCATAAATAAAACAGGTAATATCTGTCATATATTCGCATGAATATTATTTTAAAATCAAATTTTTTCTCCCAATTTTGAAGTAAATTTTTGAATATATGAATGCCAAAATAATATATTTTTTAACACGTTGGTTTTCACTACTTTGGCTATTATAAAATAAATATATTTTGTAAAAGTGTGATAAATCTCACGGGCCGAAAAAATGTTCAAGGCGGGCTGCGGGATGGCCACCCCTGTGCTGTACCCATGTCCATTCTGCTCTTGGCGTGTTTAAATAGACATGAAACTCTTAAAAGACAATTCTTGCACATTTGAACTATGTCACAATATTATACTCTTTTCCTTCTTATTTTTTTAATTCCTTCTATTAGCTCACACTCTTCCCTATATATATCTTGTTCAAATTTTCAATCGTTCATAAAATACTTTTTATTCATCCACTCAAGCTCAAATACATTTTTTTGAACTTGTAGTGGCTGACACTGGATGTTAATACAGTTTTATCAAATATTAATTCAGTAATTAAATTTAATTAATTAATTTTAGTTTTTTTTAGATTTATGTTGCATATATCTACCAATAGATGGCGCCCGATAAACTTTAAAAAAAATGAAGGAAAATTATTTATAAAGAACTTCTTGCAATATAGTGAAAATAAAGTAAGAATTGACTTCAAATTTTTTTTTTTTATATTACTTGTTTAAATTCTTTTATCGTTTAGGAAATACTCTTTAGTTAGCTTGTTAATTCTGTTCCTGAGGGCCTGAATGACCGAGTGGCTAGCGCTCTGGCGCTCGGTACCACAGGTTTCGGGTTCGAGTCCCGGCGGTAGTGGTTCGGAATCCACTTTAAATCGTAGGTCCCGGTCCTAATAGGATCGTAGAGCGTTACGGGGGCATTGTTACTCCGCGTCCGTGGCTTATCTTCAAGTTACACGCGCCCCTTGGGTAATGCAAAGTGAGTACGTTTGTGCAGCGCTTGCTTGCCTTAGGCATCCAAGACCAAGCTGTCTAAGTGTTTGCCAGCTGCATTAGAACAAAAAAAAAAAAAAAAAAAAAAAAAAATTCTGTTCCTAAATTCCATTCGAAATGTTTAGTAAATAGTACAGTTTTTTTATATATATATACTAAAGAAACGTGTCTAAATACGATGAATCTATATACCAGAATTTATCTTCAATACATCACCAGTGACCAGCAAATAAGAAAATATTATGTGTCTGCTTATTAAATGCTATGTTTGCTTACTTTAATGTTACTAGACATTCTTATTAAATGCTAAACAGAGGTAATAATATTCAAAACTTTGAATAAAATTAATTTCTTAAGAAAAATATATTTTTTTTAAACTGTTTATTCATTCAACTATCGCCAAATTTTTAAAAATATGTCTATTATCCTACACACAAAAAACATCCAAAATCATCAATGCGTTCAAATTCTTAAGAAAAATATTATTTTGATTCTTTAAAGCTGTTTATTCCTTCAATCATAACCAAATTTGAAAAATATGTCAATTATATCCTATACTAAATTATATTATTATATCAATGTGATCGAATTCTGTATATCTTGAAAAAAAATTGTAAATTTAGTACATTTAGTTATCGTTTCCGTATACATTGAATAATCAATCATTTAATGTATTATAATTTTTTTGCCAGATTTTATGCTATCTATTAATACATCTAGATCAATGCAACCCAGAAAAATATATTATATGCTATAAAAAAAAAATCAAAAGTTATTAATATCAAGGTTTTTATTTTATTTATTATTTTTTTTTAAATTAAAGAAATGTTTCTATGCTGGTAAACGCATCTAATATGCCATAAATCGGAATTTACCTTTAATGCATCCACCATTGGGCAACAAGTTTCAAAATAAAATAAATTTTCTTTTGTCCTTATTAAATGAAATTTCTACTTATTAAATGCTATGTTTGCTTATTTTAATATTACTATAACTTGCTTATTAAATGCTAAACAAAGGTAATAATATTCAAAACTCTGAATAAAGTTAATTTCTTAAAAATGTTATTTTATTTGTTTAAAACTGTTTATTCATTTAATTGTCACGAAATTTTGAAACGTATGTCAATTATATCCTATACTAAATTATACTATAATATCATCAATGTGGCCAAATTCTGTATATCTTGAAAAAAATTTGTAAAGTTAATGCATTTAGTATATTATTATGTATAGTATGCATATTATGTATTATATTATATATAGTTAGTTTTAGTTATCGAATATATGGAATATTCAAACATTTAGTGTATTATTACCTTTTTTATGCAAGAATTTTATGCTATCTTTTAATACATCTAGATCAATACAATCCCAGAAAAAAATACTCTATAAAAGAATAAAAAGTTATTCATGTCAATGTGAGGTAATAAGTCCTTTACAAAATTAATTGCTACTAACAGGAAAACTATTCAATAATTCTATACTAATTTATACTACAATATAATTAATATTGTCATTTTCTGTATATCTTGAAAAAAAATGTGAATTTAATACATTTAGTTATCGTAGCGTATACATTGAATATCCAATCATTTAATGTATTGCATTTTTCATACCAGAATTTTATATTTGTTCTAGATCAATTCAACCCCAGAAAAATATATTATACGCTATAAAAGAAAACCAAAAGTTATTAATATCAAAGTGGAGCAATAAGACCTTTACAAAATCAATTGCAATTAAGAGGATATTATTATAAAAACAATACAGAATTAGTATTATTGCATGACAATCTTTGGCTGACAAAAATTTTTAACTCTTGTCCTTAAATGTATACCATTTAACTATTATTCCTTCTTCACCGTTGTCCACGTAAAAAAAAAAAAAAAAAAAAAAAGACTAGCACTCATGTCTTTCCACGAGTAATGTCTTTTCAAATGTTATTAATATCAAGGTATGGCAATATGTCTTTTACAAAATCAATTGCAGCTAAGTGGATAATATTGTAAAAACAACGTAGAATCATTATTCTTGCATGAAAATCTTAATACTTTTTAGTTATTGTCCTTAAATATATCTCATTTAACTATTATTCTCTCGTCAAGGCAATTGTCCGTGTAAAAAAAAAAGACTGCC
The DNA here is from genome assembly GCA_021605075.1 of Caerostris darwini. Taxonomy (NCBI): domain Eukaryota; kingdom Metazoa; phylum Arthropoda; class Arachnida; order Araneae; family Araneidae; genus Caerostris; species Caerostris darwini. The sequence goes on along the minus strand of BPLQ01012856.1, from coordinate 112,348 downwards.
ACTCGTGTCTTTCCACAAGTTCTATCTTTCCAAATTTTATTAATATCAAGATGTGATATTAAAATTAATTAATTAAATAAAATTAATAATTAATAAATAAAATTAATTGTTAGCAATTACAAAATTAATTGCAATTAAGAGGATACTATTGTAAAAACAACTTAGACTCATTATTATTATTATTATTATTATTACATGAAAATCTTTGGGTGACAATACTTTTTAACTATTTTCGTTAAATATATACCATGTAACTATTACTCTCTCGTCAAGGCAATTGTCCATCTGAAAAAATGAAGACTCGTGTCTTTCCACAAGCTGGAAATTATGGAAACTGTGGAATCCTGGGGAAATTCCATATTCCGGGTCTTGTATTAGGTCAGCGTTCTTTCTGCTGCTCAAGATATCTTATCTGGCTGCTCGTGTTACCGAAGAACGTGTAGGGGTATATGAATAGCAGCACTGCCATAAGTGAGGGCGTCCCACATAAATGAAAGCGATGTTGTCACACGCGATTTTTTGATTCTTCGTCACATCTCTCCTTACGACGGATTCCGTTTCCCGCCTTGGGGTGATATCGTGTAAGGCGAAAGCCGACACCTTGATTTCAACCGAACAGAGAGATTAAAAAAAAATCATATTTGTGGTTAAAATTGTTTGCAGGGGACAAGTCATCTTGGGAAAATTTTAAAAGTGAACTTGGAATTATACCACGTCAGCTATGTTACATTTGGTGTCTTTTATTAGTTTGTAGCAAGTTTGAAATTTTTATTGCATAGAAAGATATAAAAAAATAATTGATTTGAGATTAGATTTTCCTTTTAATTTAATTAAAATAAATTAATTTACACATTTATTAAATAAATTTAAAAATTTAGAAAGTAAAATCTTAATTGCTTAGTTTTACGATGTAAATAATGTAATAGATTTATAACAAAGTTTAGATGTAAATTTTAAGGTAAATTTTATCTTTTTTTTTATCCTGTTTATTATTTTAAAAGAAATCCGAACGGAATACAAAATTTTGTAATTTTCATATACGGCATATTTTATATTTAACGATATGGTTTATATTTGATATATATTTAGAATAAAGATCATTCATTATCATTAGAATAAATGCGCATAACATCCCCTGTCCTTCATTTAGAAAAAAATTAACTTTAACATAAAATAAAAACTATATGATCTTTCACTTCTTAATTAGAAAAATAATTTGAATTTTATAGAATTTCAAATAACAAATTTCATTGTAAAATATTATGAGGTTTCTCAAGATCAGCATCCTCTTTTTTTTTCTTTTTTTCTTTACATACTTGCAATTTCTAAAAATTATCTTATATAGCAATTACTAATATCACTTTTTCAATGCTACTTATTTCGTTTAGAATAAAAGCACTAAATGATTATTAGAATTATTTTGAATCGATTGTTTTAATTGGATAACCTTCTTCCATCTACTCAGTCTTTCCATGACTAAAACTTTTGGTTTGGTTTGTCGCTCTACTGTCATTTTGTGCACTCTTTAAGCTTATTAGACCGGGACCTACAGTTTCACATGGATTCCGAACCACCAAGAAACATCCATGCTACCTCCAGGAAGCCTGTTGTACCAAAGGCCAGAGCGCTAATCAATTGGCCATCAGTCCGCTAAAAGCTTTTCATGAAAGAACCGAATGCATTAATTACCATGGATTATTTGTTCATTCTTTTACATCAATTAAGGAAAAACAAGAACCACCAATCCATGCTACCTTGGGTAGCCACCTAATCAAATCTCCGTGAATCGAATGCATTAATTACCATGGATTATTTGTTCATTCTTTTACATCAATTGTGGCAAATTTATTGGAGCCACCTCAAATCTGTGGCAAGTACATCAATTATGGCAAATTTTATCTCAGAAAAACTTTTTTTCAGCGGGCTATAGACTCTAAGGGAAATTCCCGGACGTTTCATAAAATATTTGTAGGTTGAAAAAATACCCATGCAATTCACGTATCAATCATAATATTTCAAGGAATAACTATGATAATGCATGACTGATAGTGTTGTCCAGGCTCAATTTTACTCTTTAAGAGTCGTTGGTATAAAGAAATTATATTCTTTGAATATATATAAAACGTTTTCCTGATAGTATAAAGCGTCGGCTTAAACATTTTGTTGATTTTTAATTTTCCACTGTAGAACAAACTGAATATTCATAAACTCCTTAATGAAATTTCCTTTATATTGTAGATTTTCTTACTTACAGTTTCTTTACATTTTTCTTACATTAATTACATTTATATTTCTTTACATATTTGTTATCGTCTCATATTCGATATTAAATAATAATTTTTTTTATT
>BPLQ01012856.1:0-102500 GCA_021605075.1 Caerostris darwini | reverse complement strand
AGTAATTACTACATCAAATATCAATGACGAAGAAGTAATTACTACATCAAATATCAACTTGTCTAACATGTTTGACTACTTTAATCATTTTTTGACCAATAAGGTTTATATTTAATGATTTAAATGAATATTACTAATGCAAATTTTGCAAATTTGTTTAAATTATACAAATAGTTTAAATTAAAGAAATTCGAAATTTACTGTAATGAAAATATAGTTGCTTGGGACACATACTACAGACGGCTAATTCTCATGAAAAAGTAATTACTTTATCAAATATCAACAATGAAAAAGTAATTATTAATTCAAATATCAACTTGTCTAACATATTTGACTATTTTAATCGTCTTGTGACCAAGAAGAATTATATTTAATAATTTAATGAATATTACTGGTGCAAATTGTACAAATCAACTGTTTAAATTAAAGTGATTCGGAAATTTACTGTAATGAAAATATAGTTGCTTAGGACATGTACTACATACTACTGTGCCCAAAAGTAAAATCAATTTTTTTTTTTTCAAAAACTCTTTATTTATTCTCCCGAATTTATTTCATCGCCTTCAAAGTAATCCCCTCAGGACACAATGCACTTATGCCAACTTTTTATCCAATCCTCAATGCATGCTAAAAAGTCATCGGCAGGAATAGCCTTCAAAACGCACGGCGATTCCCGTTGAATCTCTTCACTCGACTCAAAACGGTGTCCCCGGAGTGGTCTTTTGAGTTAAGGGAATTGCCAGAAGTCGCAAGGTGCGAATACGGTGGTTGTGGAACGATATGGGTTTTATTTTTGGCGAAAAAGTCACGAAGAATCAATGCAGTGTGAGCTGGCGCATTTAGTGTTTTTGGTACCAATCGAGATTTGACGCGTTTGAGGTCCAAAATGAAATTGACCTATCATTTTGAAATTCCAACATCATCAGCAAGGTCTCTAATTGTAAATAAACGGTTTACAAGCACCAAATCTTTAATTTTTTGGACCTGAGCTTTGTCGGTTGAGGTTGATGGTCGACCAGAGGGCTCTTCGTCATCAACGCGTTCTCTGCCTTCTTTGAACGTGTATACCATTTCTAAACATTTCTTTCCGATATAGAAATGCTCACCGAACAGTGCAGCGACCTAAAAAAAAAAAATTGAAATTCCATAAGCCCTGGGAATTTTGAATTGAAAATTGGTCTTACTTTTAGAACACAGTAGTAGGACTGTTGCGCCACCTAGTTTGAAATTTATAACTTAAATTATGCTTCAGCTTATTTTAGCTTAGAATTCAAATTATAAGAGTACTATAACTATAGTAAACTGAAATTAGATTTTTAAAAGTTAAAATCTTACAATATTATTTCATTAATTTAGTTAACGACAAGTTATTACATTTTTTTAAAAGTAAAATGTTAAATTATATAATATTATCTAAAATTAAAACTAATTTTTATATTAGTTGAAGAATAGTTCAAGAATTAATTTTTATATTAGAAATATACTGCCTGTTTAAAGTAAAACAAGGAGAACAGCAGATTTGTGATACAAAATAAGAAAATTAGATACAAAACATAAACGGATGATACTGACCAACTTTTTTTGCGTTCTTTTATTATAAAATACATTAAAAAAATATTAAATAACAAAAATGACTAATAGTAAATAAGAATAATAAATGATTAACTAACTGACTGACTGTGAAATCCAGCAGAACAGAAGACGCGAATGAAAATCGAATAATTTCCCCAATCCCGCAATGTTGTAAGCCCAATTAGGAAAATTGCGAACCTATCCAATTTAAACTCCGAAGTCACTTGAGTTGAGGTGTTAAATTCTCTGTGGCTTTCGAAATCCCCGCATTTAACTAAGTGAAATTCGGTAGAGGTCGATTAAAGATTACGTGCTCATTGCGAAATGATGATTTGGATGAACGATACCCGAGAAGTTGAAATTCGAATCCACGCGTATTTGAATCAAAACTCGAAATTGCTTTTAATATGAAAATTCAAAGATGAACCTACTGTAAAAAATGTTTTGTTTTAATAAGCCGAGATACATAATTGCTTATCTTTAAGATTTTATAATTAGTTGTTAAATTTGAAGTAAAGACCCGGATATTATGTTGTTGTTGTTGTTGTTTCTTATCCCACTTGGCTGGCCAAGCCCACGAGCCCATATGGACTCATGATTGAAGGGGAAGGAAGCAGCTTCTGTTGTGATGGAGCACCCCGTAGGTAGAAGCCTGACTTTTGCTCCGTGACGCTCTTACAGTCATAGAAGACCGGGACCTACGGCTTAAAGTGGATTCCGAACCACTACAAACATCCATGGCACCGCCGGGATTCGAACCCGAAACCTGTGACACCGAGCGCCAGAGCGCTAGACACTCGGCCATTCAGGTCCCAAATTTGCCAAAGGCACGCAGTGTTCCCAGGTGGTCACCCACCCAAGTACTGACCGCGCCCAATGTTGCTTAACTTCGGTGATCTAACGAGAACCGGTATATTCAGCATGGTACGGCCGTTGGACCCGGATATTATAAAATGTATTAAGATCGATAGATTATACTGGGCTGCTTATGCATTCAGAATGAATGATTGAAACCCTGTAAAAAGGCTCGTTTTGGCAAAGCCACAGGGACAAAGAGGAAGAGGATGACCCAAGTTACGTTGGATAGACACAATTGAGAAGGATTTTGCTCTACTAGAGATAGAGAATTGGAGGACCCTTGTCACCCAGAGGAATGCATGGACATCTCTTCGAAGGAATCTTAGGTGACACGATATTAAAAGAAAAACTAGATGAAAATAATTCCACTTAAATTATACTTTTCTCCTTCACAGCTTTTTTGACGTCGTATATCTGATTAGCACCCATAACAATTAATCGATTTTTCCATTTCCGCCGTCAAATCGGATGTTTAACATTTCACTGGATGTTTAACATGTCGAAAAATGAAGTGAACGACAACTCAAAATATATATTTCTCAAAAAAAATATTTCAAACTAATAGTTTTTAAAATCGGGGGTAATATAAATATTAAAAAAAAATGTTTTTCTGGTTAAAAAAAATTATTGCAGCCACTCAAAATACCGAACCTTCTGTTATATCACGCAACGAATATTTCTCATTTATATTTTTAGGAATAAAAATCCTATGCCTTAGAAAGTCGTCTTTTATACCTCCCCTCCTTTCTATGTTTCCTTACATACATGATATAAATGGTAGTAAATACCTTTATTGGCCATTTTCTTAGAATGTGGTGTAAGTCTATTTCGTATAATATATATGGAGATATTTAAGGGTTTGGCATTTGAATGGTTTAAAAAATATTGGTATATTTTAATACTCATATTACGTTTTTTAAATATTAAATTAATTTAAGTTTTCAATGGGAATACAAATAACAAAATTCCAATGGAGGAATGAAGATTTCCATGTCATTAAAGGTGTTGCCACATGTACAAATATGAAGTAGAGAAATTACGCAGAATAATTTTTGAACTAGGGTGCGCAGAAGATCTACCTCCCCGTGGTGCACCTGGTAACACTTTTTAGTGGCTAACAGATCTGCAACTTGGCATTATTGTTAGATTAATGAACTCCGTTTCAGCACGTTTTGTTGTATTTGTTGTTGTTGTTGTATGTTTTTCTTTTCTCGTTGTTCTTTTTTTGCTGTAACTGTTCATAATCTGCCATTGGAAATAAAAAAATATATATAACTAAATATTATAATTTTACGGAAAGTGGACTTGCACCACTTTCAAAGTAGTTGTATTTGTTATTTCACTAGCTACTTAAATTTATATTGACAAAATGGGGAACATTTTGAAGGAATTTTTGGGGAACTGTTTATAAATAAAAATCTCATACCAAATTTCATTCATTGTTATCATTCACTAACTTTTTGTCAAAAATGGATTTACGTCACTTTCAAAGATAAGGCTTCATACATAAACTTTATAGAAATTTTTAATGATATTTTATAAAACTTATTCACATTTTATATTTTTATATAATTTGTGCAATGTTTTGTATTTTTTGAAATATTTTTAATTATTTTTGTATATTTAATGGTTTATATGTTCAAAAGTTTTAAAATTTACTTATAAGTTTTAAAGTTAATTTTTTGTTGTAAAATTCATTATAGTTTAAATATTATTAGTTAAATTTGTTGGAAGTTGCATAAAATATATAACTTTTAAGAATCAATTTAACTAATAATAATCAAAGAATAAACTTAAAATTTACTGAATATTCACTGTTATTTAATCTAATATTTTTTTCATTAACTAAATTGATTTTATGCAAACTTCTATAAAATATCATCACATATTGATCGATATTTAAATGTATAATGTATAATTTAATTTCAGTACATTTATATAATGAAAATTAGTCTTTAAGTACTAAAAATTTTAAATATAACAGATTTTTAATATTCAAATTTTCCTTACAACTGCCTAGATGGAAAAAGTTCGCTTCTGTTTTATTTTTATTCTTCTTATTATTTTTAGATGCAACTGATTTCATCAATATCTATACTTTTGAAATTTTTGTTATTTTTCATTTTTTCATTTTATTAAATAAATAAATATTTTTTAAAAAAAGGGCATTTAATTATCTATTTTTCTTATTAACTCAAAGGGCATGAGACCACCGCTATGTTTCAACATTTTACACTGAAGGAGCTAGTGGCCGCTACGCGTCCAAGGATCTCCGTGTTAATCTGCAAATAAGAGCCATTCAAATTATGAGTATTGTTTGGGGAAGGATGACTCCGTGGCTTTTTGGACGGCTTTTAATGTTTCTTATTGGCTTATTATTTTTTAAAATTTCTTTCACGAGCTAGTAGATTTTTTTAATTTCTTCCACGAGCTAATAATTACATAATTAAATACTTCTCCAGCTAATAATGATATAATTAAATATTTCTTATTGATATATTTCTTTAACGATCTCATAATTATATAATTAAATACTGTATTTTTTTTTAATTTCTTCTCTTTTCTTGAATAATTATTAAGTAATTTTATGAGTAACCTGTATATCAGCTTAGGCGATTGTATTTTTCAATTTTTGCTGTAACAAAGGCAAAAATTATTAGTCAAACCGATTTCATTTTTTGATTTTTTATTTATTTTATTATTCTGTTCGGGTTTTTTTTTTTTTTTAATGGTCGATAATGATGTCAAATGTATAGTTATTAAAATCATAATTTCACTCACATTGTCTTTCACGCTAATATTTCAAAACAATTATTAAATACAAAAAAAAAATCTATTGTTCTCCTAACCTTCCTTATAGAGTCGTACAATCCTCTCGTTCTCACAGCAATTACATTATTTATGTTGTGAAGGACTTTATTTGATGATCGTTGAATTACTTCTTTCATCATGTCAAATACGTTTCCTAATTTAAAATATATAGCTTTGGAATATACGAGTTATCCTTTATAATTTAAAATTGGTGTTTTTTTCTAGATAGTATGTTACTAATATATTAACTATTAATGAATAATTAAAATAGATCTCCGAAACATTTTACAATTCATAACAAAAATTCATTAAAATTCTCCCTTCTAAAATAAAAACTTTATTAGTAGTAAAAATTAGTAATAATACACCTTTGTGTATTATTACTAACATACAACAGTATATAATTACTAATTCACTATATTATTACTAATATACAACGGTCTATTAGTTGTATACTAATGTAACCAAAAAGTAAGACTAATTTTTATATTTTTCAAAAATCTTTATTTATTGTTCCAAATTTATTTCATAGCCTTCAAAGTAATCCCCCTCCGGACACAATGCACTTATGCCAACGTTTTTTCCAATCCTCAATGCATGCTATAAAAAGTCATTGTCAGGGATGGCCTTCAAAGCGCGCATCGATTCACGTTGAATCTCTTCAATCGACTCAAAACGGGGATCCTGGAGAGGTCTTTCGAGTTTAGGGGATAGCCAGAAGTCGCACAGTGTGAATACGGCTGTTGTGGAACGATATGGGTTTCATTTTTGGAGAAACAGTCATGGAAAATCAATGCAGTGGAATCAATGTATGGTACCAATCGAGATTTGACGTGTTTGAGGCCCAAAATGGAATTGGCCGATCCTTTTGACATACCAACATCCTCAGCAAGGTCTCCTATTACAAATCGACGGTTTGCAAGCACCAAATCTTTAATTTTTTTGGATGTGGACTTCGTCGGTTGAGGTTGATGGCTCTTCGTCTTCAACGCATTCTCTGCCTTCTTTGAACTGTTTAAACATTTCTTTCCGATATAGGAATGCCCACCAAATGCCTTATGCAACGTTCTATACGTTTCCTCAAACGAAATTCAAAGCAAGTTCTTTGCTCATTAAATTCAGACATTTCAAAAATCGCCGGAATCCGTTTTAGCGTCTCACAAAGCCAAGCGTAACTCAAACACTCATGAGTATTTTGACGTCAAATTTCACATAGATGTCAAGGACAGTGCCAACAACCTAAAAAAAAAAAAAAAAATGAAAATTCCATAAGCCCCGGGAATTTTAAATTGAATATTGGTCTTATTTTTTGGACACAGTAGTATATTAGTTATATATACCGTTTTTAAAAATCTTTAAATAGTAAAGCATGAACTCCTTTTTCTAACATGTCTGAAGTTCTACCCTCCTCCTCCAATATTCCCATTAACTGAGATTTAAAGAGTATACTATGTTTCAAAAGTTAAAAGTAAATTCAATGGATTCAGTACTAAAACAAATTTTATAAAAAAAATTCTATTTTCATGATTTTTTTTTCTTACTTGTGATCCACTAGTAGCGTGGGCGAGTCGATTCCTACAGTGGCATGCTTTTCAGTTGCTGTTTTGCTAGTTGAATTGTATCGATTGTGATAAATTGTTTCTCATTTGCTCAAGTTACCCAGGTGGGTCTGCAATTCCTGTCGGAAAGCTTTATTGCTCTATTCCAAACAACACAGAGAAAGTTCTATTCTGGTGTGTTGATGCAATCATCATAGTGATCAACTCCCTTTTTATTCCCTTACCCCTAAATGTTCCATCATTAGTATTGTCCTGATACAAACAGCTATTTCTAAAGGCCAGATGCTGAGAAATAGAGTTTACTGTTTTTATGCAATTTAGTTGTTGTTGTTGTTGTTTCTTATCCCACTTGGCTGGCCAAGCCCACGAGCCCATATGGACTCATGATTGAAGGGGAAGGAAGCAGCTTCTGTTGTGATGGAGCACCCGTAGGTAGAAGCCTGACTTTTGCTCCGTGACGCTCTTACAGTCATAGAAGACCGGGACCTACGGCTTAAAGTGGATTCCGAACCACTACAAACATCCATGGCACCGCCGGGATTCGAACCCGAAACCTGTGGCACCGAGCGCTAGACACACGGCCATTCAGGTCCCAAATTTGCCAACGGCACGCGGTGTTCCCAGGTGGTCACCCACCCAAGTACTGACCGCGCCCAATGATGCTTGACTTCGGTGATCTAACGAGAACCGGTATATTGAGCATGGTACGGCCGTTGGGCTATGCAATTTAGTACCAGCAGATAAGGCCCTGTTTTATCCAGTTACAGAAAATCAAATTTTTTTTTTTCAGTTTCTGAAAATTTTACTAAGAAGAAATATCTGTGCAGATTTGAGATTTTAAATAATATAAGTTGATTAAATAAAGCAATCGTTTTTATTCAAAAATTTCCAAAAAATTTTTTTTTTTTTTTTTTTTTAACTTTTTAATCTGTAAATTCCTTCGATATGAATTTTATTTGTTTAATTTGGTCACTGAATCGAATGAGTGTCACAAAAATAAACATGTTTTTTAGCAAAATTGTCTGCAAAGGACTGTCTTTTTAGCAAAATCGAAATAAATGAGGTTAAAAAAATTATCACATTTATAAACTTGGAATTATGGAAATTTTATCTGTGATATAGAAAACTACATTACTACATTGTTTCCGAACAATCATGCAAGTGCTGTTACCAGTTATGATGTTTAATTATTCAATGTCTACAAATAATTAAAAAATTTTTGATGACCCATAGACATTCTTCGACAATACCATATTTTATTACCTATGATCAAACAAACGATATTAATGTTTAAAAAAATTTTAGTAAGTAGTAAAAATTGCATATTTATTTACTGTGAAACGTAATTATAATAAACATTTATCAGGAATTACCATGGCATTCTATGGAATGCTCTCCATAATATACCAATATTTATCTAATCAGAACATTGTTTTGTGAAGTTCATGATCTCTATTTTAATTTTAATAAATCAATCTTAGAAAACTGAATGACTGCTAGTTGTTGCGATTAGTTATAAGCATATTAAAAGTGAAATTATTTGCATGATTGTCTATATTTTATTAGTCAATTATCTTTCATTTTCTAATGCACTTGTGATTTTTAAAATTTTTCATACTTCAAGAATGTCCATACTTTTTACTCTCGATGTTTTCAGTGAATTTTCAAATAGTATTTAAGAGAAGAAGCCTGATGGTCGAGTGATTAGCGCTCTGGCGTTCGGTGTCACAAACTTCGGGCTCAACTTCCGGCGGTGCCTTGTATGTTTGTAGTGGTTGGAATCCACCTTAAACCGCAGGTCCCTGTCTAATATGACTGTACAGAGCTGGGTGTAAGACTGACAACACTACCCTATAAAAAGAAAACTTTTCCTGTTTCAGAATCTGCCAGTAGGCAGATGGCCAAGGTCCGACATAGACTGTGGGGCCATGGAGTTACTTAGAATTTAAAAGAATTAATTTAATTTGCATTATTTTTAACAATATATATCACTGTAAAATACCTTACTGTGAATATATTTCTCTGTAAAATTTGGTTAAAATTTACTTTGGATAATTTTTCAGCATTGGCGTAAAGAAGAAATCAACAGAAATTGGATTATAAACTACCTCTGAGTTTAGAAATTGTCGATTATCGTTTGATCGAATATAAAAAAAATATCGTAATAGAAACACATTTTCTAAAATTTAAAATTCAAGATGTTAATACATTGTTCCAAGCAATCAGGCGACCTAATGGCTTATTGGCTAGTGCTCTGGACGTTGGTATCACAAGCTTCAAGTTCGAATCCTGGGGGGTCGCATGGAGGTTTGTTAGTGGTTCGGAATCCACATTAAACAGGATTTAATGTGGATTTCTTTTTCCATTTTGTGCATACTTTGGGCTAATTAGGTCCCGGTTCCAATTAGCCCAAAATTTGCACAAAACGACCGAATAGAGATAAAAACAAATCAAGCAGTTAGATGATGTTAGAAGTTTGGCATTAAACAACCATGTAGACTATCTATTTAGCAAAATCGAAATAAAAGAGGGGGGAAAAAAGAAAAAGAAAATTATCGCATTTATAAACTTGGAATTCTGTAAATTGTGTATGTAATGTATAAAACTACACGCTTTAGATAAGAATTGAAACGCAATCCTTAGCATGCTTTATGTTCTAAGAGATTAGAGCAAACTGGCAAGCATCGAATTCTTCGTTGTGAATACGATGTCCCATTTTATATGCATACAGATTGACTATCAGAGGTTGACCAAATGTAGTCCGTTGTAGTGGAATCCTTCAAAGTACCTCCAGAGTATCATTTTCAAATTATGTAAAAACTAGAAAATGTTAGCAGAAGATCAGAACAAGATAGTAGTCGTGCAACAATACAAAATGGGGATCTGCATTTAAGACTGATGACCGGGAGAAACTGCATTTCACTGTTGTAGCACATGCAACTGGCACCAGAGTCGACTTAAACAATTCAAATTCGACTTGAGTTCTCTTGGTTTGTGAGATCGCAGACTATTTTTTATGGGGGGGGGGGGAAGGTAGAAGGTGTTTCTCTAAGAGCGGGCCACCGTGCTGCAGACGGAGGATGAGTGGGAAGAGATAAATGGAGCAATGTTCTCTTCAGTGACAGCGTGACAATAGAAAGTTTACAATCTGGAGAGAACGTGGCATTCGGAATATTCCTGAATTTCTACACGAAAAGGAGGAGACGGAAGAATGGTATGACTATTGTGTAGTAATTATCCTTATCTCTGTAGTAATGATAAATGGGCCTGTTGGCCGAGTGGCTAGCGTTCTAATGCTCGGTACCACAGGTTTCGGGTTCGAGTCCCGCCGGTGCCATGGGTGTTTGCAGTGGTTCGGAATCCCCTTTAAACCTTAGGTCCCAATCTCATATGACCGTAGAGCGTCACAGAGCCCAATCGGACTTCTCACTCGCATTATTCCCAAACTGTAAAAGGGCAACTCAGCTCTAGGCACAGTGATGTAGTGAGGTTTAATAGTAGTAGTAATTATGCATACGGTAATTACACTATGTGGAAGAAAGTGACGGGACACGACACTATAACGACATAAACCCATATTTATTAAAATTAATAGGAGGTAGGGCCTCCTTTGGCTGCGATCACAGCTGCAACCCTTCTGGGCATGCTTTCCACTAAATTAGCCGTAGTGGCAAGAATAATTTCCTTCCAAATGTTTAACAGGAAGTTCCATAGTTCAGGCTTGCTTTTGGGGAGTGGGGTGCAGGCCCTCAACCGACGGTCCAATTCGTCCCAGAGATGTTCAATTGGGTTAAGATCAGGGCTCTGCGCCGGCCACTCCATGCTTTTAACGTTGTTTTCACATACCAATCAAGAGTCCTCCTTGCAACATGGCATGTTGCGTTGTCGTCTTGATACCAGCAATCATCCATACCGTACGTTGCCCACAAGGCAGGAAGGACATGATTGTCGAGAATATCACAGTATCTATCGGCATTCATCGCACCATCAACCTTCACCAGTGGGCCAGCCCCATACCAGGAGAAACAGGTCCATACCATCAATCCTCCCCCACCAAACTTTACAGTTGGGACGACACACTCGGGCAAAAGGCGTTCTCCTGGTAAACGCCATACCCAAACACGTCCATCGGAACGGAGAAGGGTAAATCGTGACTCGTCACTCCAAAGGACGCGTTTCCAGTCATCCAGAGTCCAAGTACGGTGGTCTTTGGCCCATCGAAGGCGCGCTTTCTTGTTGGTTTTCGTAATCAAAGGCTTATGGGCCACCGAACGTCCAGTGTAACCTAACTTATGGGCCTCGATACGAAGAGTCTTGGTCGAAACGGCCACACCTGTGACTTGTCTAAACTCATTAGCGATGTTATCTATGGATGTTTGACGGTTACTTCGAATCTCCCTGCAGAGCACCCGCCGATCCCTGCTGGTGAGAACTGTAGGTCGTCCACTTCGGGGTTTGTTCTGACAGTGTCCCTCAGTCTTGTAGCGACACACAACACGTACTACAGTTGATTTTGAGCAGTTACGGAGACGGGATATCTCCCTAATTGACACCTTGGCAAGATGCAATCCTACCAACACACCTTTCTCGAACTCAGACAACTCTTCCCGTGGCGGTATCTTGACAAAAAACAACTCTAGTCGACTCCACAGAGTATTTATAGGATATGGCTGACACGTGATACCTATTATTGCGCATGTGTTAGCTGTATTGTCGCCTTTTCTACTTTTCGAGAGGTGTCCCGTCACTTTCTTCCAGATAGTGTATAATAGTAACGATATCTCCATCAATGTAGAAATGGATCTCTGACGGCTCTGTGCTAAAGGGATGACATCCTCAGATTTATTGGGATCCTTTACACTGCAGCATTTATGGATGAATTCCTTTTCACAGGTAATATCGGGTGCTACTAGGTGATATCGTGATCAGTTAATAGCAGCTAAAATTCGATAGTTGCTTTTTTAGAATGTTATACGTTTGTATTTGTATTTGTATTTGTTCAGTATATTCATATTTTTAGTGAGTGTGGGATCGATGTAGTATGTAATCGATGAAAACAACAACTCAATCACATTAATTTGGTTGGTTTAATTTGTATTAAAAGTGAATATAAATTTTTTTTTCATTAAGAAAATTTGTAAATTTACCGTACTTGTCTGTGCTATTATTTTGATACAAATCGACTGTTTTCATTTTTTTGCGGGGATTTTCCACTTTATTATTTTTTAATATATTTTTTATTACTTTAAAATTGCAAAGGCTAATAAGTTTCAGTTAATAAATATCAAAAATTTGATGGATTAATTGGTTGATATATTGATTAATTGGTTGATGCCAGGCAATTGATAAATAAGTCATTAGCCTTCAGGATATTCAATCTTTCTGAACAATAATAACTAACTCCCTGGACCCTATGGCCCATGTTTGGACCAAAGCCATCTGACCGTTGGCAGATTTTAAGAGAGGAGATGATTTCTTTTTACGGGGTAGAGTTGTCAGCCGTACACCCAACATTCTACAGTGATAATACATAGTGACTACAGTGATAGCCGAGTGGCTAGCGCTCTGGCGCTCGGTAACACAGGTTTCGGATTCGAATCCGGCGGTGCCATTAATGCCTGTAGTGGTTAGGAATCCACTTTAAGCCGTAGGTTCCGGTCTTCTATGACCGTAGAGAGTCACAGAGTTCAATCAGACTTCTCACCCGCATCATTCCCAAACTGTAAATGGGCAACTCAGCTTTAGGCACAGTGATGTAGTGTGGTGTAGTAGTAGTGATATTAAACCGGGACCTACGGTTTAAAGTGCATTTCGAGTCACTACAAGCATTCATGGTACCACCGGGATTCGAACTTGAGAAACCTGTGGCACCGAGATCTAGTCACTCGACCATCAAGCTTTATAATAGTATTCTGTAATATTAAATAATGCACACAAATATTCATCATTTTGTGTTTGCCCAGAACGAACTATGATGTCAATAATAATAAATAAATTGTTCTTCCTACAATAAATAAGACTATCTTATTATTATTGATGAAGAATATTTATTTCAAATATGACGAACAAAGTAGCACCTCTAAAGTGTTAAAAAAATCCTTATAATACCATTAGGGAAGAAACCTTTTTCGGCTCGTATAAGAATATTTCTATTCCTGTGGACAAAAAGCAGAAGAACCTGCTTTAACAGATGCATGACATTTAAAAATCAAGATAATTGATCACGCAATGATTGATAAATATCATCTATAATGTAGGAACCAGATTGAAAATCATTTATTTAACAATTGTATGGGGGAAACAAATGTACTTTTGAAATTCAAATTGCCTTTTTTTTTGTCTCCATTTCTATACCTTAAACAGCAAGTTAATTAACTTCTACAATCACTTCTCTCTCACTCATCTGTTTTCATGTTGTCAAATCTGACGATATTAAATTTATAATTTCCACCTTGTTATATTGTCTATGCATGTTTTAAAATTGCATCTTTATACTATTTTATTTCTTTATTTTACGTTGTGTTTTACATTAATGTAATTTTATATTGTTCTTAGAATATATTTTCTATTATTTTTTAAAATTTTTATTTACAACACGTTTTTTTATTGTTGGAGATTAGGAGGACATCAAAATATATAAAATTGTTCAAACTGGTTTAAGAAAGATGTACCCGTTATGTATATATACATTATAATAAAATTGCCTCATTGTAATATTTTAAAAAATTCTTGTTTGCCATATTTATATTTATTACTAAATTCAGACGAACTATAACTGATCATTTAAAATCGCTCGAATTCATGCAGAATATATTAAAGATATAAACTAATCGCATACTTAAAAGCAAATAAAAATTTTATTTTCAGTTGTAATAAAAGCATTTCAGTATATTTATAAAAATTAAAACATTTGTGACGACTTAATCTCGTTATTGTTATTAGAAATATAATCTTTTTAACAATATCTGTTATCAAATCAGGATACAATTTATTATCCATTTTGTCTCTTTATATCATCTGTGCTTTTATTCCTGTATATATTGTATTTTCACGTTATTCTATATATTTTTTTATATTCTATCCTCATATTATTCGTTCTACGAGTTTTTTAAACGTGATTTTATATTGTTATTCAAAATTTATTTTTATTTGCAACTTACCCTTCTTCTAATTGGTATGAGTTACTTTAATGGGTTAATTACACATAAAGTTAAATCATATCATGATCAGGACATTTATGGTCCAATATATTTTAAAAAACTCTTCGTTTTTTTTTTTTTTTTTTCTAACCATAAAATTATTGTCCTGAATCATTTTCAAAGTTTTTTATTTATTTATTATTACTTTTTTTTAAATTTCTTTCATGGGACATTCTCTTTGGTTTATTTAAATTTCTTTGCATTTCTTTCTTTTTTTTTTCTTTTTTTATAAAATCATTTGGAATTCTAGTATACTTTATTTATATATTTTTAAAAATTTCTTTCACTTAGTTTTTTATAAAATCGTCTGTTTTTTTTATAAAATCATTTGAATTCTAGTATACTTTTTTATATTTTTTCACTTAGTTTTTTTATAAAATCATTTGGAATTCTAGTATACTTTATTTATATATTTTTTAAAAATTTTGGAATTCTTTCACTTAGTTTTTTATAAAATCGTCTGGAATTCTTTTTTTAATTTCTTTCACTTAGTTTTTTTATAAAATCATTTGGAATTCTAGTATACTTTATTTATATATTTTTTAAAATTTCTTTCACTTAGTTTTTTATAAAATCGTCTGGAATTCTAGTATACTTTTTTAATTTCTTTCACTTAGTTTTTTTATAAAATCATTTGGAATTCTAGTATACTTTATTTATATATTTTTTTAAAATTTCTTTCACTTAGTTTTTTATAAAATCGTCTGGAATTCTAGTATACTTTTTTTAATTTCTTTCACTTAGTTTTTTTATAAAATCATTTGGAATTCTAGTATACTTTATTTATATATTTTTAAAAATTTCTTTCACTTAGTTTTTTATAAAATCGTCTGGAATTCTAGTATACTTTTTTAATTTCTTTCACTTAGTTTTTTTATAAAATCATTTGGAATTCTAGTATACTTTATTTATATATTTTTAAAAATTTCTTTCACTTAGTTTTTTATAAAATCGTCTGGAATTCTAGTATACTTTATACTTTTTTCACTTAGTTTTTTATAAAATCGTCTGGAATTCTAGTTACTTAATTTCTTTCACTCTAGTTTTTTTATAAAAACTATTTGGAATTAATTTCTTTCACTTAGTTTTTTTATAAAAAAATCATTTGGAATTCTAGTATACTTTATTTATATTTTTTAAAATTTCTTTCACTTAGTTTTTTATAAAATCGTTTTTTTTTCAATTTCTTTCACTTAGTTTTTTTTATAAAAATCGTCTGGAATTCTAGTATTTTTTTTGGAAAATTTTATTTATATATTTTTAACTTTCACTTAGTTTTTTATAAAATCGTCTGGAATTCTAGTATACTTTTTTAATTTCTTTCACTTAGTTTTTTTATAAAATCATTTGGAATTCTAGTATACTTTATTTATATATTTTTTAAAATTTCTTTCACTTAGTTTTTTATAAAATCGTTTGAAATTCCTGTATACTCTTTTATTTTTTTTTAAATTTCTTTCACGTGTTTTTTTATAAAAACGTTTGGAATTATACAGGTTTTTTTTCCAGTTTTGAACGATAACTAATGAACAAAATTTAGTGCCTGAATATGATTTTTTTATACTTTTTTTTCTTTGTTTAAGATTGCTGTTATGCGTTTTGCTCTTATATTAAATTCTGCATTTTATGGCCAACATGTATATCGCCCAGGCGATTACAATTTTATTTTATTTATTCATTTTTTTTTCCCCTTCTAGATTTTCAGCGATTGGTGAATTTAAACTGATTATAACGGATTACCGTAACCCAGACTGAGTATATCGGGGGACATTACTTACATGCTTAAAAACAAATAAACATAATCAAGTTACAGCCCTAACAGAAGCATTTTCAAATCGCAAGCATTTATCAGAATCGAACTATCTGTGAAACGAAAGCCTTAATCTTCCTATTGTGGACTGCAGGAGACATCTATCTAACAATAGGTATGCAGCCGTAACCCGATACTGCAGCAGTGGCAGGAGATGATAGTCGAAACTGGTGATATCCGATTGCAATGCCAAAGAATGAGGAAGACTTTTTGGTTAAAGGTTAGGATGAAGTGGGAGGGGGGTAGGGGTGGCAGTGTGGGAAAACAAAACGAAAACAGGGTTTGTTTGTCAGACTGTAGAGGTAGAGGATGACATTCGAAACTTTTTATTTCTTGTTCGAGGAGGGATGCAAATATAATATTTCGTGGTTTCGAATCTCAGTTTTTGGGCTACATGTGAGACGCTCTTGGAGCCAGCATCTGATTTCGGTGGATAAAGCAATGTAATGTTATTAAATGAGAAATATCGTCTTTTTGGCTTTGCTGTAGTAGGAACAATATAATTTTCCTAGAAAGATTTTCAGAAAAATGAATCGTGATATGGTTTCATTCCCTTTAGAATGCTTGAGTCAGAAGATCTGGTTCGGGACGTAAAACTGACGTTACTTTACTTGGATGGGATCGTTCCTCCTTGCGTAAAACAAAATATAAGGATGCTTTTTAAGATGCTATCGTGATTAATTAACTTTTAAGCCAGTCTGTTACCGGGATTCACCCTGCACCTGTTCACGACTGCTCCAGAAGTTACCACGTCTCATTTCTTTGACTTTATTTAATCGTTTCTTAGTTATATTTACTTGTACTTTGTATCATCTTAATTAACCGCTGTACAACTTGACGTGTCGTCTATTTGAATTTTTAAAAAAAGATATAGCTCGCATTCATGTATAACAGAAATGTTAAAATATCTTTTGAAAATATTTGTAGTGTACGACAAAGTTGGATGAAAGTAAAATAGATGCGGTAGAATATGTAAATTTATCTATCAATAATTTTTGTTTAAGTTTACTTTCCACAATTTTCTATTTCTTTCTTTCAGCAATTTTCTATTATTTTCAAGTATGAATAAACAAAAATTATATTGAATTAAACTAACAATAATTATTTTAAAAATTGTTCACTTTTCTGATAAAAAAGTAAGACATTTCGTTGTTGTTGTTGTTGTTGTTGCTGTTATAACTGTTGTTTAGATAGATAGATTGGCGATTTCGAATATTCTAAAGAGTACTAAAAGCAATTGAGTTAAGACAAGAGTTTTCAAAAATCTGTAAAGTTTATATATTTATATTAAATAATAATTGTTCTTGTTTCGAATGTAGTGTTTAAATATTCTTATTTATCTAGTTATTAAATAACGTATTTGATTACGTTCTACTTTTGGAACACACTTTCCTGTAGAAATTTAGCAAATAATAAGCCTGTCATACTTAAATCAATTTAAATTTCTGAAACACAATTATAAAGAAATTCAAAGTTGATATTTCTCTTTTAAAAATATAATTCATAAATCGAAAACAAATACTTAGTGAATAATTTATAAATAATTTTTCATATTTATTATTTTATCAATTTATATTGAGTCATATTTTTAATGAAAACATTTATTGTTGGAATAACAACGGCTTAAATGATAAAATCCTTAAAGAATTCCTAAGAAATACAAATCATTAACAATATACTTAAATGTTAATTTTATCAATAAAAAAAATGAACGTCCCAGAAAAGTTTTAAAGAAAGAACAAACTCCATAAAGTCAAATGATTTCCAAACTTTAGTCCATTAATTAATAAAAAGCCTAATTTCAAAGCTTTGTCAATTCTTATTTTAAATTTTTTTTAAAACACTTTTCTTCTTTTTTTGTGATTTAATTTTATTTCTCTTTTGTACTGTTATGTTTTTTAAATTTATTCGTTTTTTGATTTTTGATTTATTATTTTTATTTATTTTATCTTAATTTATTTTTTACTTCAGTGCATGAAAATTCTTTGTAATTTTAAATTAAAAATATATCAATGAGATATAGCTTAGAAATTAATTTTTTTCAAGTGTGAAAAACATTCTTTGATAAAATTAAAGAATTATGTATGGATAACAATAACTCTTATTGATATATAAAAGTTAGTGACGAATAAGAGCGCCAATTTCGCTTCCGAATTTCCATTTGGAAGTCAAATAACAAGTTCATATATCGATAAATCTACAGGTCCGAAAATTTTTTTGTTCGGCTCAAGTAGCTGAATCTCCAGTGTCGGATTTAGGCTTAGGCCAGCGAGGGCCCGGGACTAGGGCAGCAAATTTTTAGGGACGCCAAAATTTTCGAGGCAGCAAAAATTTGAAATTAATTTTGTTTTTTATCCCCTGTAAGACCGAATTTTAATGCTTCTTTTCTTGCTTTGACAACCTCAAGATGTCAATATTTAAAGAGTAGAATTATTTTTTTAAATAATTAATCCTGTAAGTAGTTAAATTTAAAATAACTAACAAATACAGCTACTAAAAATTTTTTCGTTAAGTATAGCATTTATCTATTGACGCTAGATTTTTCATAAATTTTTCTTAAAAAATCTAAATGCAGCGTTTGTGTGTTCATCATTATAACACAAAATATTAATTCACCATATTTAATTATACCTTTGTTCGGTTACTCAAAAACTTTATTATTTTTTTTTTTAAATTTCGCATATAACAAATATATTATGATTAATTAGATAACTTAGATATGATTTACTTCTTAATTAAAAACAATTTATTGTGAATTGTATGCTTAGTTGTTATGCCAAATATATATATATATACATATATATATATATATATATATATATATATATATATATATAATATATAAATTCAATACCTAAATTTAATTCGAGTCCATTATTACTATTCGTATTATTATTATAACGGCTTCAAATTAAATTGGGCCTAGGATGCCATCGAACCTAAATTTGTCACTGTGAATCTCATCAAGTAGCGATATTTCATCCCTGTAGGTTATCATCAGATTTAATTTATTCCCATTGTATTGCACATTAGATAACGCTGAATTTGCTACATATCTGAATGGGAGTATCTAAAATTTGAAAGCAACTTCTTATAATAGTGATTTTGATAAATTAGATGGGTTTGAATGCATTAATATTGTTAAATTATTGATATAGAGAAGTGTATTTAAGAATGGCATAAATGATGTAATCTTATCTTCTTCGACAAAATAAGTGTCCTTCGTTTTTCTCTTCTTTTACCACTTCAAATTTCAATTACTAAATTAACGATTCTTATCATAACGTTTGGTGTTAATACATGTTCTTATCATTTATCGGACGCAGAGCAATTAATTCGAGTATTATAATAAGACGCATCAAATTTAAGCAACTATAAACATCATATTATCAACAATAAAAATTTCCCATTAGCAGAAGATATGGAGATTTGTTTATTATTTATTTTAATAAAAGTTAAAGTAGTCAAGTTTTTGTTTTTGATTAATGGGTTCGTGTAATTTTACAAGGCCATAGAAGGGAAAGTTTAATATTACTCACTCCTTTTTAAAAATATTTAATTAACATTATTTTCCAATGCATAAAATTTCTAAGAAACTCTTATTTTTTTCCCTCTATTTTAATCTCTTCTTTTTTTTAAAGTCATTATGTTTTAAAATAATAAAATAACATATAAATTTTTTAATCATATGTTTGTAAAGATAACACAACATCTTTGATTAAATTATTCTTAAAAAAAAATACCGTTAAAAACCGTTCAAAACTGAAAAAAGGAAACAGATTAAATAAAATAAAAAAAAAAAACTATGGAAACCAAATGATCTTTTAGAACAACTTTACATTAATTTTTCTTTTTAATTAATTATTATTGTTGTTGTTATTATTAATAATAATTATTATCTTCTGAATTAATTCTGATATTAATTAATGGATTGATAATTAATTTTTTGCTTTATATACTACTGAAAGATTTCTAAAAAACTTTGTCTTTTTAAGAATATCATTTTTTTTTCATCTGACAAGATAGTCATATTATTTTTGTCCCACTCATGGACTTTATTATGATTACATTTATTGTATAAATTTTTACGCTGGGCAAGTTATGCTCTATCTGTCTTCAAGATTTTGAAATCTTAAAAAAAATAATAACATTTAAAGGGAATATTAAGAACTTCTTCATAGCTAGTAAAAACAAATAAAAGTTTTACAAAATTGTATTATGATTTAATTTAGTTAACTGTAGGAAAATATTGCTTATTGAATTAAAATAAGTAATAAAATTAATTAATAATCGTTAATTCTTATTTAATTTCATACTTCAAAAATCATATAATGGCATTATTATGTGGATCATAATTTTAAATCATTTCCCACATAATGCATACAAGATAACCCTTATAAAAATATAAAAAAATATTTTTTTTATTTAAAATTCATAATTATTTTTATTTATTTATTAACATTTTTTTTCTGTAAAACAATTTTATTTTATCGCAATATGCATTGTATTCATGTAAATGTTAATAACTTATGCAAACATTCTTAACTCGTATTATTTAGAGTTATTATTTATCATTATATTTTTATATCCTAGTTTCCGCATCATTTGGTTACTTATTAGTTTTATGTTTAGTTGTCCTATTTTTTTCCGTTTTTAATAAAAAAAGAATTGAATGACTTACAAATATATATTTGATTTATGAAGAAAGTGCATAATTATCGCTTCAGTTTTGAAAATGCATTGTTATGCATTTCTGTTTGAGAATGAACAATAGATGATAAAAAAAATTAGGGCAGTACATTTTGTTGATGAAAAGGAAAATATTTAATTGAGACAATTTATCGAAATCTAAAAAAGTGAAACAATGTTGCTGTAATTTGTTTGAAAAAATCAAGATAGTGAATTTCATTTTAATTTTTTATTCTAAAAACTTGTAATAATGCAATTTTTCTACAGGATTTAAAAAGCAATATAAAAAAATTTCTATATGGTTTATAGTGGATAGATTTTCTATATGTTAGATATTTTACTTTTATGTTAAATAATTTTATTAATAATGATCCGTTTCATATAAAAACAAATTTATTATACAGAAAAAAAAAAAAAAATTCTGACCAAAAACATCGCGTTCCATTTAGAATAGTGGGCGGAAGTGTCAAACACCACTCAAAAACCCTTTCTGGAGAAATAACTGAGCATTTGTGTGTCACTTGTAAGAAAGAAGTCCTGACGATGCAGTCAGAAAATCAATAAAGAATTTCATCCCAGTTTCCACTCGTTTGCATGTTTTAGATGCAATGCTTGCTGTTAATCGGAATCGGCAATTTTTCATTTCTATTATAATAATATATATATTTATATAACTCAAGGTCTGCCTTACAGCTCTTAATAAAGGTTTTTCAAGTATGATCTTGAATATTATATCTCTTTTAGAACAAATCCATTACTTGTACATAATGTGTATCCTGCAGTGAATCCCTACTCATGTGCAGGGCCGAATTTTCCTACAGGCTAACTAGGCTTCGGCCTAGGGCCTCAAGATCAAGAGGGGCCTACATTCAAATTGTTAGCAAAATTATAATAACACTATTCTAAAATCAGTAAACACTAAAACACGGAATCGAAAATAAGGAGAAATTCTACACATATGACTAATAAACAAGCATAATAAGTAATTTACAAACTTAAAAATGGGAGGTGAAAGGGCCTCATAAGTGGAATAGCCTAGGGCCTCTTTTCATCTAAATCCGGTCCTGCTCATGTAGATTTGGAATTGAATGAAATTGCAGTTTGTTTGACGAAGAATTCCAGAAGTCTGGATCAGACTGTCATTTCTACTTTCCTTGTAGATTCAAATGTCCTAGCAAAATCTAAATTTATAATTCTTTTTCTCCGATTTAAACTATATACCAAATTACAGAACTGACAGAAATACAGGTATTGCTCTCACAAGAAGGATGAAGAACCACAAAAACATCAAAATTTCTGCTTATGACGTTAAAAAATACCAAAAATGTGGCAACTGCCCTGATGTCGAGCTTGCTCTTCATCGTGTCTTATCGCTGTCTTCATCGCTGTTGCAGCCTCCATGTATTGTCTGAACCATCTCTCGGAAGAGGATTTATACTCTGAGCTGGCAATCAACATAGACCACTACGTTGGCCTATTTGTCTACACATATGTATACACTACGTTGGTCTATTTGTATGTATACACTACGTTGGTCTATTTGTCTACACATATGTATACACTACGTTGGTCTATTTGTCTACACATATGTATACACTACGTTGGTCTACTATTTGGGACCACTACGATATTTGATTTTCTTGTATTCTTCAGGGGATACGACAACAACGATAATATATATGTTTATCAAAGTAATGAAATTGTTTAAATGAACAAAAAAAAAACCGCTTTAAAAAATAATTTCTTCGTGATAATTATATAAAACAAAAACTAAAGAATCGTTTCATGATATGGGAAGTTAAATTAGTTATGTGGTTCACTTGTATTTTTTCTTACTTTAAAACAATATGAAATATGCACAAATAATTGACGATTACAAATGTGTAATTTAAAGCAAATTTTTTAAATTTTTCTCTGATGTATAAAAACCGTATGGCTTATATTCTGATGTCATCACTAAAATGTCTAATAATGCAAAACTCTTTAATATTACCATTGTTAAGCTAAAATAGACTCTGATGATAAGTGGCATAGTTTCAGGCTCGAATCCAGGCGGTGTCATGGATGTTTGTAGTGATTCGGAATCCACTTTTATCGTTGTCCAGGTCTAATTTGAATTAGGCGTAGGGCTGATAACCCTACCCTGTAAAAAGAAAATATCTCCCGTCTCGAAATCTGCCAGTGGGCAGACGGCCTTAGCCCACCACGTGGCTGATGCGCCAATGAAGAAGAATCAAAATTAGACATATTAAGAACGTATCGCGTTTCTCTCTCGAATTCTGAAACATACCTGAAAAAGATTCAAACTGAGAACAACAGAAAAAAAAACGAAAACTCGCTTTTATTTATTTAAATAGTTTAGAAATTCTCATGTTTTTTTCATATTCTTTTACTAAATGTATGTTATTATAATACTCTCAAATTTGTCCATTTTCCAAATGTTGAATTAATTTAAACAAAATTGTAGAGCAGTTGAAATTAATATTTCCTAAGCTTTGAATATTGGTGTCATATTATCTGTAATAATGATAAATAAACAGTTTTTAAAATAACCGAGAAGTTATAGCAATTTTTACCTAGATTTTCTACGAAATAATTTATTCTTTTGTATTTCGATTCATAAAAATGTGTCAAGGTAAAAGAAAAATTACTTTAAAAACCTTAATATTTAAACTCCTGCTTGAAATATTATTCAAGGTTTATCAATCTTTACTTGTTGACTGATTGTTTGAACAGAAGATTAAAGCATTAATTCTTATTCAATTCTTTATTAATCACTTGGGAAAACATACTTGCTCAAAGAATGGAAACAAGTCGGGTTACTGAAATATTTGCATACAGTAGGTCAATAGAAGATTTACTGTTGGCAGATTTGTATAATTTTTATTAGAGGAAAAGTTCAAATGTATTCTATTGTCTTAAAACTTTTAAATTTTTATCTGTATTAGATTGTGTATTTACATAAAACAAAAATACATCTGAATAATAGAAACATAACAAAGCCATTGTTTTTCTTTTAATAATGATGAATAAAGTATAAAAAATTAATTTGTGGCCTGGGGTTGTCTAATGGATAGTGCGTCCATTTTGAATTGAACAGCTCAGTTCGATCCCAATAAACACTATGGAGCAGTTTCTGTGTCCATGTCAGTTACGAGGGCTATACCTTGAAAGTCTGTCTATAACAATGTTACCAGAAGAAAAAAAAATGTTGTTGTTGTTGCTTGGGGGCCCCTTAAAAAATTATGGCTTGTGGTCCCTATAAAAATTAAACCAATTAAACAATCAAAAAGTAAATTGTTGTTCTTATCCCATTTGGTACACAGCAACATCTAGACCAAGTCCAAGAACCTGCGTGGTCTCATGGAAAGAGGGGGATTCTGTTGGGATGGAGCACCCTTAGATAAAAGTCTGACTTGGCTCCGTGACGATGACTTTTTATGGAGTATGATTGTCAGCCCTACGTTCAATACTCTACAGTCATATTAAACTGTGACCTATGGCTTAAAGTGGATTTCGAACTACTAAAAATATCCATGGTAACAAGCCCCAGAACGCTAGTCACTCAGCCATCAGGCCCTAAAAAGTTAATTAAATAAACTTATTATAATTATCTAGATTAAATAAGCCGAAGGTAATATAAATCTAAAGTATAATTTGCATCATTTGAAAAAGAAAATCCTACAAAGAAAAACAGAACATAGCAGCATTCGCAAATCGCTCAAAATTTTTCAACTTAATGACCATCTCTCTGTCTTCTACAGTGATCTCCAAACATTTTTCATCGCGTATTCATAAGATAAAAAATAATTAAAAGATGTACCCCATATACTATATATATATATATATTGTGTGCGTGTATGTGTAGTCAAAAATATAAATTTTTTTTATTTTAAACAATATAGCATATATATTTTAATTAGAATTTATTGTGAGCAATGCGATTTGCATTTGCTTAGTAATGTTAGAAAAATCTGATTTGATGTTTTCTGTTAGTGCAATTTGAAGATCTGATTCTAAGTGTAATTTACGTGAGCTTACATATCTGTGGAGTAGCCACCCGTAAGTATCACTTTGTGTACACTCTGGCGTACGCGTACCCTACTTTGTAGATCAGTGCCCAAGAGCAGTGGTTCTTAAAGTGGAACTTCCCAACTCAGGTGGATTACGAAAAGATTTTAAAGGGTCTTAATAAAAAAAGTTCCGAAAAATGCGCTTTCGTTAAAATTCTTTTTTATTATTTAAAATAAAAAAATAAAAAAAAATCTTAAACTTTTTCACATTTTAAGTTAATCTTTTTAATTATTTGTTATTAATAACATTTATTTTGTCTTTTCATCTTAATTTTATTATTTACTTTGTTATAAGCAACACAATCACGTCTAATCAATTTTAAGCTCTTGCCATTATGTACACATATATTTTTTTTCTAATATGATTTATTACACTTATAAAATAGATTTCATACAACATTGTTTTTCCTATTTTTTTGTACACACGAGGCTGATGGAAATTTTGACTGGATGGAAATTTTTAAATTTGAAGGAGATCGTGGACAAAAGGTCTAATAACCCCTGTTCTAAGGGGTTAGATAGATCACACAAATGTTTAATAGATCACATTTCTATAAAAGATATAGGCTTCATACATATTATATATATTTTTGAACATCGATGGTGAGGTTTGTTGAAAATGTTTAAATTTGAAAGGTGTTCGTGAACTAAAAACGTTTTAGGACCACTGCCCTCGGAACAAAAGTTGATAATCACTTATTTATAAGGTTTGAAATCGAAGTGAGAGAACCTCTCAAATACCTACCTCTCTTGAATGTATTTTGAGATGTCACAAAGAAACAGATTCGATTTCCGAAAATAAAATATGAATAATAATAATATGTAATTAAAATTTGAAAAAAAGTTAATATTCATAAAAGTTTCAATTTTATAAAATTTTGTTTTCATTATATTAAGACACATTTCTAACAAGCTCGAGGCCGTTTGTGGTTCATAAGCCAAGGGTTGAATTGCCCCGATTTGAAATGTAACATACAGTTAATGACAAGTAGAAAGTATATTAACTTCCGTAAAATTAAGTTTAAACGATATTCAGACTGAATATGTTTTGTAAAAAGAGTTCAGTTTCTTAATTAAAATAAACATAATTACTTTCAATATTCTCTCTTAATTTAGATATTTTAACCTCATGGATATTTTAGCTCTCATTATGTAAGAGATTCGGATGCAGTTCAGTACATTAAGAATAAAATAGACATTCCATTCTATTTATGATAAGTGGGTAACGATTTAGGATTAATGAACGAGATTAAATTGAATATATTGAGGTATATTTTGATTAACCTTTCTTGAATAGGCAGCAAATATAGCAGAAGAAAATACATTTTATACAAGTACCTAGAAAGATGAAAAATATGTATGAAAATTATTTTTTTTGAGAAATAATTTGTAGCAAATTAATTTTTGTTTAAATTATATTTCGTAAAAAATTCATTAGTAAATTAACATACTTGACTGTAGCCTCAATTAATTATTTGTGTTATTATCAAAAATCTGTTTCATTATAACATTTATCATACTATAAATAGAGCACAAAAAAGCGAACATGGATCCTTTAAAAAATTATGTGTAAAGATATATGAACGGAATGAGGAATTTATATATATATATATATTGGTATAACAACTAAACATACAATTTAGAGTAAATTGTTTTAATTATGAAATAAATAATTTAATTTGCGTTTCGAGGCCTATTTCTATATTTTTGTGATTTTCCAAGTTCTAGTACGACCTTTCTAAATTGATCATGGTAATCTTTAAAAATCGCCTCACGTTATGTAAAACTATAAAAATTTTATGCAAGATTAAAAAAAGGTTTTGAGTAATCTGACAAAGGTATAATATGGTGAATTAATATTTTGTGTTATATTGATGAGCAAACAAACGCTACATTTAGATATTTGAAGAAAAATTTATGAAAAATCTAACGTCAATAGATAAATGCTATACTTAACGAAAACTTTTTTAGTGCCTATTTGTTAGATATTTTAAATTTTTCTACTTACACGATTAATTTTTAAAAATAATTCTACGCTTTCAATATTGACATCTTCAGGTTGTCAAAGTAAGAAAAAAAGCATTAAAATTCGGTCTTACAGTTGATTAAAAACAAAATCAATTTTAAATTTTTGCCGTCTCGAAAATTTTGGCGCCCCTAAAAATTTGCCGCCCTAGGCCCGGGTCTCGCGGGCCTAAGCCTAAATCCATCACTGGTTGTTCATCTGGTCACAAAATGCTCATTTTGCAAAAAATGAATCATGAAACATCCATTTATGTAACACAAAAAATTATCCCTGCATTAATATATTGGTTTCGGCATTAAGAGATTAGATCAGCTTTATGCGGAACCTTTTCTGATGGTGGTGGGGAGGAACACATTTGGGAACCCCGCATTGAAAAACTTTTAAAAGGGAACACACAATGGAAAAATCCGTATTACAAAAGAGGACAAAATCGGTAATCCTACTATGTTGTAAAAGTTTTAAAAGGGGGAACCCCATGTTTCCGCATCACGTTTCATGAGGATGATCTTTGCCAGATCATTGCCTATTGGAAAATGGTCCATATAAATCGCATGCAGTCCCGAGCCTGGATGAGTCGTCGCTGCCTTCCATGAGGAAAGGGGTGTCGTGTTTCTCCCAGATCTTTTTTGTCCTGGCCTTTCGCCCGCCTCTCTTTCGAAGGGGTCTCAGGTGACAGCACAGCAAGTGCATCTCTGCCGGGAATAGCTCCTCGACATCGGCTCATGTTTCGCACCCCCTGTTTTTGGCATCTCGATATCTTCCACCCATTTCGCGAGGGTATCGCATCGAGCATGAATCCCCATCTGTAATTGAAGCATCGTACCTGTACAAGTATCGCTATACTGAGATAGGTGTACTGGTTCTCAGTAGTTCAATATTTGGGTGTTATAGCAGCAGCTGAGGCCGTGTTATAGTGTTTTTCAGTTTCGGGGTAAAGAAAAAAAGATCTACGAAGAAGAGTTTTTGTTACTTTACCTTTTTTGATATGTAAATAATAAATAGAAAAAGTATGCTAAGCTAAAATTAAAAATATCATTCTAAGATTTAAAGTTCAAACATCAACTTTTATATAAATATGTAAAGATTTCATGGAAAAAAACCACGATGGACAATAAAGACAAATAACTTAAAACTGTGTATAATGTTTCATGTAATCAGATATATGTGCAAAAATTTAATACATTTTAATTATTTATTAAGTGACGTTTCTTTAAATATGCTTCCGTTATGAAAATTAGATGTTCCAATGATTTCTTCCGCCCATTTTGCGAGGATATCGCATCGCTGTAATTAAAGCATCCTACCTGTACAAGTATCGCTATGTTGCGAATGGCGTACTGTGAGGATCTTCCTGGTTGGAAATGATTCAGAACTGGTGGTTCTCATTACTTCAACATTTGGGTATTATAACAGCAGCTGAGGCAGTGAATGTCCTAGTTTTTCAATTTCAGTGAAATGAAAAAAGATAGACGAAGAACAGCATTTGTTACTTTACCTTTTTTGATATGTGAATAGTAAATGGAAAAAGTATGCTAACCAAAAAGAGCAAAAATAACCCAATAGAGCAAAAATTAAAAATAGCTTCTAAGATTCAAACTTCAAACATTATCTTTTATACATCAATATTTAAAGATTTCATAAAAAAAATAATATAATAAAAATTAAATTAAATTTAAGTTTAAAAAAACGATGAGAAATAATGGCATAATAATAATAATTAACTTGAAGCCGTATATAATGTTTTATATAATAAGATATATGTGCAGAAATTTAATACCTTTTTATTAAATATTATTAAACGACGTTTCTTTAGATATGTTTCCTTTATGAAAACCAGATGTTCCAACACTTTCTTCCACCAATTCGCGAGGATATCACATCAACCATGGACCCCCATCTGTAATTGAAGCGCTCTACCAGTACAAGTATCGCTGTATTGAGAATGAGGTACTGTGATGATCTTCCTGGTTGGAAATGATTCAGAACTGGTGGTTCTCAGTAGTTCAACATTTGGATATTATAGTAGTAGCCGAGGTCGTGAATATCCTAGTATAGTGCTTTTCGGTTTCAGGGAAGAGAAAAAAGGCAGACGAGCCAAGAGTTTTTGTTACTTTACCTTTTTCTGATATTTGAATAGTAAACAGAAAAATTATGCTAACCAAAAGTTAAAAATAGTAAACAAGATAAAAATTCAGACTGGTGGTTCTCAGTAGCTCCACATTTGGGTGTTATAATGGTAGCTGAGACTGTTGATTTCTAGGTATAGTTTTTTTTCACAATTTCAGGGAAAAGAAAAAAGACAGACGAAGAAAAGTTTTTGTTACTTTACTTTTTTTATATATGTGAATAGTAAACAGAAAAAGTATGCTAACAAAAATTAAAAATAGCTTTCTAAGATTTAAACTTCAAACATTAACTTTTATATCAATATTTAAAGATTTCACAGGGAAAAAAACCGATGAGAAGTAAAATGAAAAATAACTTGAAATCGTATTGAATATTTTGTATAATCAGATATGTGTGCACAAATTTAAAGCATTTTTGTAAATATTATTAAATTACGTTTCTTTAAATATGTTTCCTTTATGAAAACAAGATGTTCCAACGATTTCTTCCACCCATTTCGAGAGAATATTGCATCGAGCATGTATTCCCATTGGTAATTGCAGCGTTGCACCTGTACGAGTATCGCTATATTGAGAATGGCGTACTGTGATGACCTTCCTGGTTGGAAATGATTCAGACTGGTGGTTCTCAGTAGTTCAACATTTGGGTGTTATAACAGCAGCTGCGGCAGTGAATGTCCTAGTTTTTCAATTTTAGGGAAAAGAAAAAAAGTTAAACGAAGGACAGTATTTGTTACTTTACCTTTTTTTTATATATGAATAGTAAATAGAAACTGTACGTTAACCAAAAATTAAAAATACCATTCTAAGATTTAAACTTCAAACATTATCTTTCATATCAATATTTAAAGATTTCATAAAAAAAATAAATAAAATTAAAATTAAAAAACGATGATTTCCTGTGCAGAAATTTAATACATTTTTATTAAATATTATTAAATGACGTTTTTTTAAATATGTTTCCATTAGGAAAACCTAACTAACTCCCTGGCACTGCAACCCAGAATGGGCCAACGCCGTCTGCCAACTTGCAGATTTCGAGACAAGAGATGAGTTGTCAGCACTATGTCCGACGCTCTTGGTTTAAAGTGAATTCCGGACCACTACAAACATCCATGGCCCCGCCATATTGGGAACTCGAAACATGTGGCTTTATGAAAACCAGATGTATTAAGTAATATGCACCATTACTCGAGCCTCAGTGGAAAGAGTGTACTGAGATTAGATAATTTCAGGCATTATCTCCCACCATGGACAACGCAGTGGTCGACCACGCCTGTTTTAGGATTAAGTGTTACTAGACACGTAATATTGTATCAAGCAACAACAATTAAAGAGGGATGCACGACAGTCGTGTTAGTGTGAACACTGCAATGAAATTTGCCATGGATGTGATATGGCAGCAGAAGACCGATTCGAGTAACTTTATTAACAATAAGGTATTGGTTGCAACATCTCTTCTGGACTAGTGAACATATCGATTGGACCTTAAATAACTGGAAAAATATTAGTTGGTCAGATGAGTCACGATTCCAGTTAAGATCTGATGGTAAGGTTCGGTTGTGGCGCAGATCCAACGAGACCATATACTCAAATTGTCAACACGGCATTGTGCAATCCTATGGTAGCTTTATAATGGTTTTGGTTGTTTTTACATGGCATGGGCTGGATTCTCCGGTTCAAACTGAACCAACCACTGACTGGAAATGGTACTTGGAGACGGACTATTCAACGACGGAATTTTTTGGGATGACAATGCGCCATGTTACTGGGCCATCGTCTCAGTTACATTCTGGACAATCCTAATGAATGATTTGAGTATTTAGATCACCAGAAATAAATCCCATTGAACATAAATGGAATATAATGGTCAGTTCGGGCACAAAATCCTATACCGGCATTAATTTTGCAAGACTGTAGAGATAGCATGGCTGAACATTTCATCAGTGACTTCTAACGACTTGTTAAGTCAATGCCAAGTCGAGTTGTTGCACTTTGAGGACTAAAAGGAGGTCCCACACTATATTAGGAGGTTTCCATGATTTTTGGTATTTTAGTGTATATCATGTTATGTACTGCTATCTTAGAATATCACCATTGATGGTCATTATATTATAATGTGTGAAGCAGGCATACGAAAATGCACGAGAAAAAAAAATGCAATCTATAAAGAACAATTTGAGAAAGAAAACGGTACAAGTTGCTTATACCAGTCCTGCCTACGAAAAAAATTAGAGCATGTTATGATGAAAATTTGTTTGATTTGTTTATAAAATGCAATTTGAGATGGCTGTTTGCGTGAATAATTCGGATAACATGACACTCAACGATAACATAACAACTCAACTAGCAACTATTTTGTGAAGATATATTGCTTAAGTTCTTCAAACAATATATCCTATTGAGAAAGCGAAGTACGAAGACCTCAGATTTCCAGAAATTCGAAACGTCAGATTATGAGAGACTACTAGCTTTTGTTGATTTTGAACGAAATTTTCATACGAATGGAGGGATTTTAGCTACCTCTTTTTATGTTAATATAACTTGACACCATTAAGTTTGTTGAAATTTTGGAAGCTCGCTAGTTTTATTTAGTTCAGCTTGATGAAATGTCATTTAGGTCATGTTGTTATTTGTATTCAAGGATAACTGGAACTTAAACCGCAAGAGTTGAGATATACAATGCAATCCTCATTTTAATTTTAATACTGTTCTAAGTCAAATATCTGATTTGAGGATAAAATTTGTTGCTTTTAAGAAATAAAATCGATTTTTTAAAAAAAGAATAAAAAATTTTAAAAAATTATTTCTATTGTGCATTTTGAAAAGTCGTATGAAACAAAATTATTGAACATTGATGCTCAACTACTACGTAAAATAAAAGGAAAAAAATAGTTAATGAAATAACATATTTTATATTTCTTGAAAACTGTTGATATCTTTTATTTGGTGCTTTATCAAAAAAATTCAATCTTTCAATCAATAAAATCCTCTCTATTTGCGTTTACTGATGTCTTTGTCTTTTCAGCTGTTTTGTAAAAGTGCTCAGCAATTTTATGTTCCTTGATGTGTTCTTGAACAATTTTTATATGTTTTTTGAAATTCTATAATTCTTTTCATGCGATAAAAGTAAAAATAACTCTATTGATTTATTATTATAACGTAGCTTTTAAAAAGTTTATTTTCGAAGGAAAAAAAAAATGCTTTTGCTACATAGAACATCTTGTGTATGGAATGATTCTTTTGAGATAAAAGTAAATATAATTCTATTGATTTATTATTACAACATAGTTTTTAAAAAAGTTTATTTCCGAATGGTGATAAACTGCTTTTGCTTAAATAGAATAGCTTATACGTAATTCGTACATCACTAATCTTTTTCTTTCTTACTTCAGTGAGTGATTTCTATTACTTTCTTAAAACTTTTCCCAAGCACATCGAACTTGTTTACTTGCACTCGCGCATTCTTTAAGAGAGAGACCCCTTCCATTATTTTAAAATCCATTAAACACCCCACACTTCCTTCCGGTATTCGACAACATGCTCACCTCCAGAGCGCAGTATCTGTGGCATAACCCGAAAACTTCTTCCAAACATAATATTGCGACATTTTCTTGGCAAGCAATTCTGATAGCTCATTGTGACGTCAAAAGAAACCTGAGAATGGAGTCCGGCGGAAAAATAAATTCGCTTCCTTCCCCAGGATGAGCCTTCTACTCTCGCATGCAGATGATACGGGGGGGATTGTTTTCCTTTGGGTGGGTTCGGTGACTGAATGCGTGCTTGCTAATTTGTTTCCGAGATTTACTTTGTAGAAAACTATAACTCGAAGAAGCTCTTTTTTGTCTTTTTTTGTTCCAAAATTTTAAGAAAAGATCGTGCCACTAGTGTTTTTGTAAAGAAGTCAATGCACTTATTGAGTGTTATAAATAAAAAGAATCCTTTCGCGAGATATCTGTGATTATAAGAATTGTGGTTGATTAAACAATTAAAAAACTTCCTTTTTTTTTTTTAGATAATACGTAGTAAAATTCATGTAGGTAGAAAAAATTCAATAACTAGATGAAGAAGCAGGCAAGCTAGTTGTTTCCTTTATATATATATATATATATATTTAGTGGAGAAAATTAGAACTACTTCAAAATTTTATGAAGATTATTCCTTTTGTGTTTTTATTTTTTGTGATTAATCCTTTCGTAATTGTGGCTGATTAAACAAATAAAAAAACTTTTTTAGATAATGCGTAGTAAAATCCATGTAGGTAGGAAAAATTCAATAACTAAATGAAGATGCAGGCAAGTTAGTTGTTTTCTTTTCTTTCAAATATAATATGGGAAAAAATTAGAACTCTTAACTGTTTGTAAATTTTATGAAGAAGATTATTCCTTTTTTTTTTTCTTTTTTTTTTGTGATTAATCTTTTCGTGAGATGTCTATGATTCCAAGAATTGTGGCTTATTAAACATATAAAAAAAACCCTTTTTTAGGTAATGCGTAGTAAAATCCATATAGGTAGGAAAAATTCTATAACTAGATGATGAAGCAGGCAAATTAATTGTTTTCTTTTCCAATATGTAGTGGAG
The DNA here is from genome assembly GCA_021605075.1 of Caerostris darwini. Taxonomy (NCBI): domain Eukaryota; kingdom Metazoa; phylum Arthropoda; class Arachnida; order Araneae; family Araneidae; genus Caerostris; species Caerostris darwini. The sequence continues at coordinate 69,195 of BPLQ01012856.1, read as the reverse complement.
AAAATTAGGACTTGAACTGTTTGAAAGTTTTATGAAGAAGATTATTCCTTTTGTGTTTTTTGTAAAGATGCATGTTGATAATGTTTGTTCTTTTATTATTTTTTTAAGGAATATTTTTTTACTATATGTGTAATCACAGGTTAACATTAATCCAACTGCAATTGATATAAATATTGTTATGTGATATGAAGTATACAAACTCAATGCTAAAAAAATTCATTTCAATCAACTAATGCAGTTGTAAAAACGTAGATGTACGTATATAAGTTCTTAAAATATATTTTCCACGACATACCCTTAAGTATTTTGTTAAAATTTTGTTGGGAAGATGGTTCTACTTAAAAGTTTTAGTAAAAATGATAAAAATGTTTGTTTACCTGTTGATATCGGGTTTTTTTTTTTTATTTATTTAGAGGAGTTATTTAAACAATATCTGAGACAAAAGGATGAAAAAGTCTTTGCTATGGATAATTTAAATAGTATTTTTTTAAGTATTAAAAATAAAATTGATGTTTGTAGGAAAAATTCAATAAATAGATGATTGTTTAAGCTATTCAAGATTTATATAATAACGAATACCTACTCACTTCGCTTATTATAAGCAAATGCATCAGCTTTGTTTGATTATATTGTACTAAAATATGTGTTTAAGATACATTTTGTAAACATTATAATTTGAAGATTTTTGCTTAAACTTTTCATGGACGAAACTATTCTTCAAGTAGTTCTTGAAAAGAAGCCAATATTCTTGTTGATTATGTTGTTTAAAAAAAGTGTTCCAAATAAAATTAATGTTTTTTGACTAATGACACAACAGTATTATGAATATTTACTTCTGCCTGATTTAAGTATTTGTTATTAAATATAATAAATTTAGTTAAGAAAGTGTTGAAGTAATTAAAATGAATTACTGATTAAGAATTTTTACATGTTCTTTGAAAAAAATTCTGGTGTAGATAATTTAATACAAAATGAATGATATCAAATATGAAATAATTCTTTTTGAGTAATAAAAGTAAAATTAATTTTATTAATTTATAATATAGTAACATAGATAATAACAAAGTTCTTTTTTATTAATTCTTTTCCTAACTTTCAAGATTTTTTCAAGCAATGCATAACAAATTTAAAGTTTAAAATTGTTTTAATGGAATTCAATTCGATAACTGGTCTCATTTGTAATGTCACGTAGATTACCACTATGTGAGAAGTTTGTACCCAAGCCACAGATTTCTAATTTCATACTTGTCAATTACTGATTAAGATTACCAGTACTCAAGTACCAGATTTCCCATTTCATACTTGTCAATTACTGATTAAGATTACCATTTTGTGAGAAGTTTGAACTCAAGCCACAGATTTCCATTTCATGCTTGTCATTTGGAATGCAAAAGTGTTCTCTTTCAATATGTGCGAAACACCAAAAACTTGTTCGTAACTTAATTGTTTATGACTAATTTTTTAAACATTATTTCGAAAATTTTATGATTTCGAATGTGAAATGTGACAAATTTATCATTCACGTACGTGGGATGTAATTTTTTAAAAATTTTTATCTAAATGAATTGCCACCAGATAGCTTTCACTTTAAATGTTGTCGAGTAAGGCATACTTTTTCGTAATAAAATTACAATTAAAGTAAAAGAATAAAAATTAGGATTCATAAGTGTAAATATTTAACCTTAAAAACTAAGAAAATGGACACTAATCACAGAGCTAAATTTGCGGAAAACCACAGCAAATGTGAGAAAAGAAGTATTTTCAATTTCAAAGAAAAAGGATTAAAAATAATATGTGGTTAGAAAGTAAATTAAGGCTCCAAGTTAAATAAAGCGACAATATGGGGCTCCTAAAAAAATATAAGTGTATCTGAATTATTTTAAAAGTTTTTGAAATATTACAAATGATAAGGCTTATTTTATTATTTAAAGTACGCTAAATTTAACTTATACATTTTTTTCCATGTAGCTTCTCACTAAAACCAAAGAAATATCTTAATCCTCTCCACCAAAATAAAAAAAAAAATAAATTAAAATTAAAATAAATAAACAAAACTTTGACAATCGATCAACTCACAATTCAAAACAGAAGCAAAAATATTTTTTTCCTACACACACACACTCACACACTCACTCACTCACTCACAAACACATACACATACACTCTCAAACACATACACACACACTCACACATACACAATCTCACTCACTCACAATCACATGCATACACACACTCACTCACACACAAACACATACACACATACACTCGCAAACACATACACATACACACACTCACTCACACACAAACACATACACACACACAAACACATACACACACAAACACACTCGCTCACAATCACATGCATACATACACAATCTCACTCGCTCACAATCACATGCATACACACACACTCACTCATACACACACACACACACACACACACACTCACTCACACACAAACACACACACACACACAACACACACACACACACACACACACACACACACACACACACACAGATATATATATGAGAGAGAGAACCTTGACAGATTTTACACTAGATTCATTACACACATGCGCCCTCACGCGTGCACACACACGCACACACACACACGCACACACACGCACACACACGTACACACACGCACACACACACACATGGATATTTAAAAGAAAATTTCTTCAAATGATTCTAAACAAAAGTTAAGTTTTAGTAATAAATTATATATAAGACTTTTATTAAAATTTGTTTTTTTTTACTACATTTAAAATAGCAAGTCTCCATTTCATGAGATGCATAATCTCTATTTTGACAATGTGAATTTTTCTCCAACATAAGTCGCTTTAAAGGATCTGCTAGCAAAGTCGCCGATCCCCGGGGACGTGTTGCGATCATTCGGGACGAAGCAAAAGTAAAAAGTTGCTCACTGCAGCAGCGGCAAAAGTTAAAAATATCCTTGATTTTGAGCCGCCCGGTAACTTTATTCCACTTTACACTTCCCTCTCGGTTTCCTCATGGGTTGTGCAACCAGAAGCATCTCTCTATCAGCACTCGGTAACATCTGTTTCGTCCATTTCTGCCCCCACCGTTCTACCGCCGGCTCTAGTCTCTCTGCTCTCCCCGAGGCCTTTTTACGGGCAAAAAAGAAAGAAAGGAAAATGACGAATATAAAAATAATAATAGCGCTCAAAGAGAGAAGAATTATTTATGGGCCCTCCTTGCTGAATTCGCATTTTCACTTCTCTGATCCGAACGCGGAATAAAATTCTTCTGTGCATTATTATCGTCTGCGTTCGGATTTTGTGTTCTTTTTTTTTTTTTTTTTTCTTTGCAGACGATTTTCTGAAATGGACATAAAAGATGTCAGTTCCAAGTGTGTGTAATCTGTAACATTTTATTTTGAAGCGTTATAAGCTGTTTAAAAAATATCTTATTGGGCAGAATAGGAAACAACACAACTTTACCAGAAGAACATTTTGAAATTTGAAGTTGTAATACAAGATATTTTCTTTTTTACATTCGAGTAACTGAAATTTTATTCTCAATAATATCAATAAAGTAAATTCGAATAATTAATAATTTTTATTTTTTTATTTTATTTATTTATTTTTAAAGTTATTTTTATTTTATTTATTTATTATTTTGTTTTTTGTTTTTTATTTTTTATTTATTTTTTGCAAATTTTTGAAAATACATAATCTTGTAATAACATACTCATAGCACGTTCAATATGAGATTTTTTTAAAAACGTATTTAAAAAAAAATTAAAAAAACCCATAAAAATATTATTTAATTTTTAATTCTGCTTATTTTTCTAATTGACATAGTTCAAACTTTTTATATTGTCTATTAAAACTAAAATTTTTATAAAAAGATATTCTGATATTTTCTGTTGTTAAAAGTTTAGATGGCAATTCATTTATTCCTCTATTAAACATTATATTAAAAAAAAATTTAAAGTTTTGAGGTATACAAATACTTCTGGAATTTTAAGTTAAATTTGTGGTTGAAATTAACTATTTCTTTAGAGAATCTTAAATATTTAAAAATCATAAATTTTATGACCTTAATAATAATTTAAATCATAAATTTTATGACCGTTACTTAACTGCTGATAATGAAATTTTTTTTATCACTTTACAAATGAGGAAATTGGTCATGAATAAAATTACGGAATCTTTGATTGGAAAAATATTTAAAATATATAAGCCTTGTAAGTGCAGAAACTACCGGCATAAAAGAAATGTATTTGAAAAAAAAATTTGAATTAACAATTCTTATTCACATTTTGTTTAATAAGATAATATTTGAGGAATTTTGTAAAATGTTATACAATAGAATGATTTAATATCATTCTTAATAACAAAAATAATTGAATAGAAATGATCTAATTAGAAGATATTGATTAAAATTATATATCCTGTATATACGGCATTTTCTGGTTAGAACTATCCTAGCAACTCTTTTAAGCTACGATTAAATAAGATTTGGCAGTACCTTCAAACATTTTTATCACTTTCTTGTAATCAAGTTTTCATTTACATAACGTTATTCATTTCATAGTTTTTTAACAAGAGAAATCTCGTCTAAAACTCTAAGCTGTTTTCACTTCTATGCAGGACTACGCAGAAACGACGATGAATGAGCTGTTGGGATGGTATGGCTATGACAAACTGGACACCAGAGGACTCAACTTGAAACACCTCAACCCCAACTTCCCCACATCCTCCTCGTCATCCAGTCCCATGCGGCACGATGAAGACTTTTCCGAAGACGACACGGGGCTCTCGCGCTCCCCGCTGCCAGATTCAGGTGAGAAGATTTTATTCAATCTTTTCATTTCCGACTATAGGTTAAGTTTGCTTTATATACAATAGAACAGCGTGTACATTTTCTTTTTATTCTATATTCTTAGTCATCCAAATACTAATTCTGTTCCATTTTTAATAAGCATAAAAATAATATTTTTCGGTCTGAAATTATTAATTTTTTTAACCTAAATATGAGTAAATTTATATTTATTTTTTATCAGTGGCCTCATTTTCTAAATATTATACCCTTAACAGTTCCTAAAGAATAAAATGGTTTTATTGTCTCTCGGAAAGAAAATAATAATAAATAAATATATTTATTTTTATCAGTGGCCTCATGTTTTAAATACTATACTCTGAACAGTTCCTAAAGGATAAAATAGCTTTATTGTCTCTTGGAAGGAAAATAATAATAATAATAAATCAAAATATTTATTTTTATCAGTGGTCTCATGTTCTAAATACAGGAACGTACCCTGAACAGTTCCCAAAGGGAAAAATGGCTTTTTTGTTTCTCGGACAGAAAATAATAATAAATAAATTTATTTATTTCTTTTAATAAATATGTTTTTTTTATTTATATTTATTTTTTATATACTACTAAATATTATTCATAATTCAATGTGAGAAGTTTTATCATATGTTTACATTTACCTCATCAGATAAACATTTACGAAACAGTCATTGTGAAATATTGTTTCTTTGTATGTCTAACTAAATTGGTAATAGGGTTTCCACAAAATAATATTGATCTATATATATTAAAGAAGATTGATACATATATTTATGTTCTAAAAATTTTTTATCCCTTTTTTTCATGACAGAGTACAGAATATTATATAAACCGTAACAGAGATACGGTTTACAGACGCCAGATATTTCTATTTTATTCTTAAAGAAATATGGTTAACTCATTTATAAAAAAAAAATGAATCTTATCTAGTGTTTTTGTGGGAATTACTATCCCTATCGAGGACTAAGGAACGTAAGTAATGTTCTTATGAAAAGTATTGTTTTGTCAAAAACATGAAAATGTATCCAATATCTTCATATGAAGTTCTGTCCTTAAAAGATAAAATTACCCTTTAAAGAAGAATTAACTCTTCTTCTTTAAGGGTGCGGCAGCCCATGGTGGACCAAGGCCTTCTGTCAGATTACGAAACATGAGAATTTTTTTGTCGTTTTACGGGGTAGCTTTGTCATTTCTACATCCTACAATGATATGAGACAGTAACCTACTGTGTAAGGTACCTTAGGTGGGTATTTAAGGTGGATACCGTAGGCCATTACAAGCATCCAAAGCACCGCCGGGACTAGACCCTGGTACCGAGCGTCAAAGAGTTAGTCACTAGGCCATCAGGCCCCGAATCAATTATTAGCTTTCTTTAAAAAAAATACCGCAAACAGCTTTTCTCGCATATTGTGATTTTTTCCGCCTGAAAATTCAAACCAGACAGATAAATTCTTTATAGTTATTAAGTTCTGGCATTGAAATGTCAAACAAGAAATATCTGATCAGTTGCGCCAATGAAGAAGATTATATTTTTACGATAAGATGTTATTTATATTATAAAGCTAAATTTTTTTTTTTTTATAAAATTTCAAACCAAATAAAAAATTATAAAAGACATAATTTATTTAATTTTAAGAATATCTTCTATATGGCTCTCCATATACCATCTAAAAGATAATTCCTTAAATGTTGTATAATTTTTTAATAAAATTATAACATTTTTAAAAAATAATTTTATACATTATGTAAAAATATATAAAAAAAAAGATTGCATTATTATCAGTATATTTAAATAATTATATACAAAAAAAAATCTCTTGTTTTGTTTTAGTTTTTCAATTAATAATTTAATTTTTTTTGGCTGTTGTGAGATTAATTAGCTTTTATGTTATATGCCTATCAAAAGAAAATCTTTCTTTAATTGAAATTAATTGTTTTCAATTTAGTATTCTTTAACTATAGTTCCCAATTATCAAAATATTTTCCATATATTATTTTGTATCTAAAATAAGTTTAAAAAATTTTATTGATAAGTATTTCCGTGAGTACTCAATAAAATAAGTTGTTTTTACACGATACAGAAATTCGTTCCATGCCCTGAAGCGTTGGAAATGAGTCACCTGATCCTTACATGCAGGTGAAATCAGTTTCGATTTTATCTTGATGGATGATAAGGTTAGCTGTCACAAAGATGAAATATTGAACAAAAAAATGTCTTTATTAGAGGTTTCTCACAGAGCAGCTCGTGTTTCAGGAAACAAGCTCTTCCTTATTATTAAATTAGTGGAAGTTAACAGAATAGTGTGCAGCACAGAATGCAAATATTTGATTTTTTTTTTTTTCTTTCAAAAATTACCTATTTTTTGGAGCTATTTTAGGTTTATCAAAAAAAAAAAAAAAAAAAAAAGTACTAAATGCACAACAAAAAATACAGTAGGTTAATTATTTATCATGGAATTTGTAAAATAAATGGTTATTATTATTTTTTTATTTATTAATGGTTTAAAACTTGATGTAAAAAAATTCTTCTAACTTCACTAATAAAATAATCGAATCGATTTAATTTGTAATCATAATAAATAATCTTTTTCTATCATAATATCTGTTTTGTTTTTTTTAATTACAAAATCGGGTTCTCAAGCAATTAACAATTTATAATACCTGACTTATGACTTAGTGACAACGCGCGCCGCTGGTGAGCAATACAGCAGAGATTCAACCCTCTGGAGCAAGTGTAATTGCATCTAGTGTTTTTACATGAATGCGGGCAATCAATAATAATAATAATAGTCAAATTTTTGAATAATAATAGCAGCTACAGTTTGTTTTCAATCATTTAATAACTTTACATGAAATAAACGCTATTACTGTTCTTACGGACACATTTTATGTAATAAAATTTAAATTGATCTATTTTTGTTATAATTTAATATGTGTAGAAAAAAGCTCGCGTATTATTGTTGCTGTAACGTTTTTTAGTAGTTTTTAATCATTTTGCACACAGTTGTAAATATTATTCTGGGAAGAGATTTCTTAAACTTCCTATTGCTGGCAAAGGGGTTCCGAGGAGATGATATGGTTAAAAACCCTTGTTTTACACAGGGTGTATGTGCCCCATCAATGATATAGGGTACCATAGGCATCAGTTTCGAATCCCGGCGGTGGCATGGATGTTCGTTAGTGGTTCGGAAACCGCATTAAACAGTTGGTCTCGGTCTAATTAGCCTAAAGTGTGCACAAGATGACCGTAGAGCGACAAACCAAATCAATCTTATAGTGTTGTAAAATTTAAACTAACCCACAAAACCGAAACAAAAGTTTTCTTTTTTTTTTTTTTCAAATATCCCTTATAAAATAAACATATTAAAGAAATATCAGATATATTATTTCTTTTCCCTGCTTTAACACATTCTACCTAACTGCCTCTAGCTTCCATTTAACCATTCTACCTTCTTTACTATTCATTTTTTATTCCTTTGGATTTGCGATCGTTTCAACCATTATCGCTATTTTTATACCGAATGTAGTAAAGAAACTGAAGTGTATTAGCTGCAATTCTATCTTCGCAATCATTCCAATGCTGCAATTCCTGGATATCAGCTGCAATTCCATCATCGCTTTTAATACTGTTGTAAATATTAAAAATTGAAAGACAGAAGTAAGAAAACCAATTAAAGTTAAAAAAAAAAAGGAAAGGTAAAATACCATCGTGTAAACTATAAAATATAAATGTATCTTTAAATAATAATATTAAGTACAGTATAATTGTTAATGTACATGTATATAAATGTATCTATCTCTAGCTGGTATTTAAATATTCCATCTTCTTTACTATTCATTTTTTATACGTTTGGATTTGCGATCATTTCGACCATTATCGTTATTTTTATACCGAATGTAGTAAAGAAATTGAAGTTTATCAGCTGCAATTCCATCATCGCTTTTAATACTATCTGATATATTAAAAATTGAACGACGGAAGTATGGAAACAAATTAAACTTTTAAAAAAAGGAAGAAAAAATACCATCCTGTAGACTATAAAATATAAACGTATCCGTAAATAATAATCTTAAATATAGTATAAATATAAACATACATGTATATAAATGTATCTATATCTAGCTATCCTTTAAGCGGCGTGATGGTCGATTGGCTAGCGCTCTGGCGTTTGGTGCCTCGGGTTCCAATCCTGGTTATGTCGTCAAGGATGTTTATGAATGGTTCGGAGTCCACTTTAAACTGTAGGTCCCGGTTTATTTAGCCCAAAATGTGCACAAAATGACAAACCAAACCTAGCTGTCCTTTAACCATTCTACCTTCTTTACTATTCATTTTTATTCCTTGAACATTTTAAGTAAGAAGCCAGAAGTAAGGAAGCGAAAATTTAAAAAAAAAGGAAAAATAAACTATAAAATACAAATGTATCTGTAAATAATAATAAAAAATATGCTATAAATGTATCTATGTTCTTTAACCATTCTACCTTCACTACTATTCATTTTTATTCTTTTGGATTTACGATCATTTTAAACATTATAGTTTATTTTTATATCGAATGTAGTAAAAAAACTGAAGTGTACTATCAGCCGTAATTCCATCATCGCTTTTAACACTATCTTAAATATTAAAAACTGAAATCCAGAAGTAAGGGAACGAATTAAAGTATAAATGTACATGTAAATAAATGTATCTAGTCCTGTAACCATTCCATCTTAGTTACTATTCCTTTTTTATACTTTTTGGATTTGAAATCATTTCAAACTTTTTCGTTATTCTTATACCGAATGTAGTAAAGAAATTGAAGTGTATCAGCTGAAATTCCATCATCGCTTTTAACACTATCTTAAATATTAAAAACTGAAAGCCACCAGAAGTAAGGAAACGAATTAAAGTTAAAAAAGAAGAAGATAGTTAAAAAGCAATAAAAAAAAAAAAAAAAATACCATCCCATGAGCTATAAGTACACAGTCCCATCTCTTAGAACTGTCAGGAGGGCATCAAATCCAACCTGTTGATTCCAGAAGGGTCCCACATAATTGAAGCGCAAAAGCCAGACAAGCAGTCACACGGCGGAACATCAACCTTAAAAAGAAGAAGAAGAAAGAAAAGAAAAAAAAAAAAAAGAATGCTTTAGGAAAACCATTCTCTATAATCTGAGAAATAAAAAGTACCACGAGAAGTTAAGGATGGGAGGGAGGGAGGCAGATAAAAAGAGAAGGCAAGGAAGAAAACTGGAAGAAGGGATAATAGAAAGCGCTCCGCTGGCTGATGGGAAAGATGAAAGCCTCCAATCCTTGATGGTGGCGAGGCGAGCTGACAGCAGGGCATCTCTGAGGAGACGAGTGGTTGCATTGTCATCAGGATTTTCGCTCGGACCGTGATTAAGGTAATATTGGGGAAGGGGGAAAATTCTCCTTCCAGTGAATTGCCGCAGGAGACTGCGTAACAACGGGAGGTGCCAAAGCCTTTGCTCCGACTGTAATTACGGATGTTTCTTTGGTTTTTAGTGCTTTCTTTCTTTTTCTTTTTTCATTTTTGTTTTGTTGTTTGGAACTGCTTCAGGATGGGAAGCTGCTTACCTGCCTCTTTCGGGGGTGCCGAGCGATATTGCGTTTGTTTGAGAGCAGATCTGATTTTGGAAGTTGTGTGTCGAAGGGCTTTGTTTTCCGATGCATTGTCTACATGCTTGTCAGATGGTAATCTCGGATAATGCTCGTGATTGGGAAAATAACGTGTGAATGAATCACACTGAGGAATATTTCAAACACATTTTGTAATTATGTCACTTTAACATAAAGTAATAACAAAAATAAAGCTTACATTAAAGAATTATAAATAATTATTTATGTTTCTTCAGCATAAGCCTTTAATTATTTAATTATTAAAAACTTAAATAAAATTTATTCACTATTTAATATTAATTTACCCTATAAAAACATTAAGCCATTATATTTGCATGATTTAAATTAAACCTTCGTAATCATATTTATTAGTTTATTATTTAAATGATTCATTGCAATTAATTAAAATATAAACTAGATAAATTGAAAATTTTCAGAATTATTTTGAAATAAAAATAGCTTAAGTATCTTATTTTATCAGAACGTAAAATTATCGAATCATCTAAATGTATATTAATCAATGCTTTTTTTTTTAAATCTCAGACATTGAGTGTCTATTAATACCCATATTAATAAACATGTTTCTTCAACATAAGTCATTAATTATTTAATTAAATAATTATAAATATTGAATATATTTCATTTACTTTCTTAATATTAATTTACGCTATAAAAATATTAAACCGATTATATGTGAGTAAATTAAACTTTATTATTCACATTTATTAGTTATTTAAATTATTCATTGGAATTAATTAAAATTTAAATTAAATAAATTGAAAATGTTTAGCTGAAAATTTTCAGAATTCTTTTGAAATAAAAATAGTTTATGTATTTTATTTTATTAGAACATAAAATTATCGAATTATCTAAATGTATATTAATATATATTTTTTTAATCTTAGACATTGAGTGTTAATTTAAGCACATATAAACTATAGAATTATCTAAATATATATTAATCAATAATTTTTTTGATCTTAGACATTGAGTGTTTATTTATACATATATTAATAATTGTTTCTTCAATATATGCCTTTAATTATTAATTAATTTACGCTATAAAAAAATTAAACCTATTATATTTACATGATTTAAATTAAGCTTTCATAATCGTATTTATTAGTTATTATTTAAATTATTTGGAATTAATTAATATTTAAACTAGAATAATTGAAAATGTTCTGTTGAAAATTTTCAGAATTCATTTGAAAAAAAAAATTAATTAAGTATCTTATTTTATTCTTCTTCATTGACGCTGCAGCCGCATGGTGGGCCAAGGCCGTCTGTAATATTGGCAGATTTTCGAGGCAGGAGATGTTTTCTTTTTATGGGATAGGGTTGTTAGCCCTACGCTCAACAGTCATAACAGACAGGGATCTATGATTAAAAGTGGATTCTAAACCACTACAAAATCCTACAAATCCTCCTGGACTCGAACACGAAACTCAAGAACGCTATTCACTCGGCCATCAGGCCCCATCTTATTTTGTAAGACCATAAAATTATCGAATTATCTAAATGTACATTGAGTGTTTATTTATACCCATATTAAAATAATTAACAAACAATTAGTTTTGATACATTACTTTAGGTTCAATACAATTACAACAACAAATATGATGTAATATTTATGAATGTTTTATTCGTTCCTATTCTAAAGTACATTCCGGATATTTAAAAAATTTCCTTTTAATAGCTCTCTAATGAAATGGATATATAATTTCGAAATTATTTGTTACCATTATTTATTTGCACATATATGTATAAAAAAACTAGTTGTTAATTTTGAAATTTAAATTAATTTTTGCAAATAAAATTTTGATTTTTTTAAACTTTAATTTAAAACCATGTAAATTGATGGAAAGCGTAAAATGCAGCATAAACAATTTGCAGAATCAAGTTTTTCATGCATTATAATGGGGGTCAAAAAAAAAAAATAACGTGTTATTGAGAGATTAAATAGCGTGACTGTTAGAGAAGGCGGTACAACGCAGAAATTTATAAGTGTTATAAAGACCCAGATATTATAAAATTTATTAAGATCCATAGATTAAACTGGCTGCTCATGTAGTTATAATGAAGGATTTAAATCCTGTAAGAAGGCTCGTTTTGGTAAAGCCACAAGGAAGAGACTTTGAGGGACCAAGAGGAAGAGGGCCGATCCAAGTTGCGATGGATAGACGCAGTTGAAAAAGATTTTGCTGTACTGTTAAGAATTGGAGGACCCTTGTCACCCAGAGGAATGCATGGAAATCTCTTCAAAGGAAAGCCTTGGCCCGCTCTGGGCTGTCGTGCTATTGAGGATGATGATGATGGTTACTGAACTTAATTGTAACTTTTTGTAGTACAAAGACTAATAGGATCCGTCTTCTAATAGTCTTCTCAAAATTTTATAAGGACCAATAGTTATTAAGGCTAGTTAATCATCGCTTTACTTTATATATCATAGTTGCCTTATGAAAATAAAAGATAAAACAGGTTTATGATAAATTAAAATTCGCAAATAATTCTAAGATTTTTAATTTTTCATTATTAATTTACTTCTTAAATGAATGTAATAGAGATTCGTCTGAAAGTACAATAATTCATATTATCAATTAGGATAAAAATAAAAATTGTTTGAAAAAAGGAACAATTTTAAATCAACAAATTACTCACTACAAACAAATTAAATATGTCTGTAATAGAAAAAAAAAGTAACATTTTTTATCACACTTACAAAAAACAAAACAAAATCATTTTAATAGACCGATTCAAATTAGCTTCATAAAATCATAACATTTCATTTCCTTTCTATCTTATTTTCTTAATAAATTCGATTTGAAATAAAAGAGTACTCCTCTTTTCAATTGCCTTCTGTCCGTCCAGCCAACAGATGTTTGATTCAGCGGTGACATTAATTTGAAAAGTATAATTTTTTTTTTTTTTGTTTTTATTATTATTACTTCACACCATTTTTCTCTCTCTGAGAGAGTGAAATTAAGCTCAGATTGTCGTTTGTGAAACACGCTTCCTCTAATTTCGATATCTTTTCGTTGCGGGCAATTTTAAGAATTATAGTGAAGGGGTCATCGCCTCTTCTTCTCCAAGCGTGGAACCATTTTCAAAAGCACGCGAGTTCTCAAGAACTCTTTTGAAATAAAATGATTCTTGAGAAGACATATGAAAAAAAATATATTAAAAAAATAATAATAAAATGCTATGTTATTTATTTTGAGGCTTCAATTTCCAGATTGAAATTTAAAGAAAACATTTCTCAACTATACATTCACAGATAATGCGTTGGGAGTTTTATTATTTGAAATATTCTGATTTTTTTGTTTTTGTTTTTGTTTTTTGTGATTATTTACTAATGCATTTAGGACGATTTAATTGAATTTTAAAATAATAAGAATAATAAGAGATTATAAATAATAATAAAAAAATATTATTCTATAAATAAGAATAATAAGGAATTATTATTTATAGGCAAGAATAATAATGAGATTATTATCTATAAATAAGAATAATGAGATTATTATCCATAGATAAGAATAATAAGAGATTATCTATCAATAAGAATAATAAGAGATTACTATCTATAACTAGGAATAATAAGAGATTATTATCTATAAATAATAATAATAGGCAACTCTTCAATTGAATTTAAAAAAATCTCTAATAAAAAAATTTCTAATTTCTAAAAAAAAATTTCTACAAATTTCTAAATAAAAATTTTTAAATCTTTAAAATAATTAAAAAATTAAATCGTAAAAGTGACAGTTTTGAATTTATGGTTTTCCTCCCCCATCCTCCCCAAACAATTTAAAACTTACAGTTTTAACCCCCATTTTCGAAATCTGTCGTCTTATTTTCGTGTGTATTTTACTATTACTACTATTTATTATTATTTATTATTATTTTTACTATTATTTTTATTAAGTTACTATTTTTGTTTCTTACAATTTTAATTGATATAAAGAAATTTCAACTATGAATTCACCGATAATGCATTGGGAGTTTTATTGCTTAAAATATTCTGAAAACATATTTTTGTGATCTTTTACTAAGGTATTTAGGACGTTTTAATTGTATTTAAAATAAAATATTTTAAAATAATCTCTCCCTTTTTTCAAAAGCAGTCCTTCAAAATATTTTTAAAATTTAATCGCAAAGTGACAGTTTTGAATTTATGGATTTCTTCATAATAAGAATAATAGCCTAAGCTATAAAAACTATAAATACCCCCCAAACTATTTAAAATTTCTCCATTACGATTTTTTCATAGCAACAGAATTTTTAAAATGAAATCTTGTTTATGTGGAAGATATTCGATATGCGTTTGGAGTTTAATATTCAAAATATTCTAAAAAAAAAAAAAAAAAAAATTGTGATTATTTACTAATACATCGAGGACGTTTTAATTGAATTTTAAAATAAAATACTTAAAAATAATCTCTCTTTTTCAAAATAATATAAAAATGAAATCGTAAAGTGACAGTTATGAATTTATGGTTCCCCCAAAAAAAAAAAAAAACTATTTAAATCTTAACATTTTAACCACCATTTTCGAAATTTGTTTTTCTATTTTCGTATGTATTTTAATAAATTACTATTTTTATTTCTTACAATTTTTAAATTTTAATTGATATTTGTTTCATTTATTTTCAATTAATAAATAAATATGGATGACAACATATAGAATTTGAAGTATATTTTAATTAAATATGTAACTAATTACTACTTTTCGATATTTTTCAAATTTAAATGAAATCTTGTTTTACTAATGTGGGTGATATTCGATATAATTATGTATCAAATTGCTGCAATTATAATTATCTTTGTTGTAAGAACAAAAATAATTAAATTTTAATGGCAGTAATTATTATCTTTTTTATTGTTTATGCAGAAACAGAAATAAGAGTAAAATTATTAAAAATCGCATGCTTCAATATAATTGCTTGTTCTATTTTTAGATTAATAAACAAAACTGCTACGAAAAATAATAGAAATATTTTGTAAAATTGAGAAAAAGTGTTATTAAAAATTTTTTAATCATCTTAATTGATAGAGGATTCTTTGAATTTTCATTTTTTGGCATGCTTAAAAAAACATATTCGGAAAACCTCATTCGCAGAATATATTGTTCTATCTTAGTGTTCTTTTATTTGTTTTCATTTATACTATTTTTTTGCGATATTTAATCCAATATTTCAAAATTATTTTCTGTTCAGAAATCATTGCAGAAATGCAAAATAAAGCTTCATATATCATAATTATTCTGTTCTTCCTTGCTTAGTTTTTTTTTTTTTTTTTTTCGATCTTTATGTGTATTTTTATATATTCACGACAAATATTTGTTTTATTCATTATAAGAATTATTTTCTGATGGCCAATGTGTGTTACAAATTGTGCTCCTAAATTTCAGAAAATCTGAGGCTTTGAAAAATTTTTTTATTATTAATTATTTTATTAAAAATTTACAGCTTTTAATTGTGAAAATTTCAAATTACATATGTCTCTCTTTTCCAAAAAAGATTTACTTTTCCATCCCTGAAATAAATACGTTCATAAAGTTCACATGAATTTTGTTGAAAGTTGTATAAAACATCATAGTACGAACATTTAATGGACAATATGATTCTTTTTTTCAAATTCTATGTTATAATTTTTCTTAACATTTTACTGCAAACATTTTATTTTATTTATTGCAACTTTCTTTAGATGTTTGTGAAAAAGATAATGATTTTTCTAAACACATTGAGATAAAAAAAAATGTTTTTTTTTAAACTTATTAACGCTCTTAGCCACATGTGTGGAAAACTATTTTTTTTATAATTATAATTATTATCATTAATAAAAAGAGTCAAAATTTAATAATAATTATATTTGATAAGTATTATTTGATACAATTTATTTTATTTACTGCAACTTTCTTTAGATGTTTTTATAAAGATAATGATTTTACTAACATATTGAGATAAAAAAAAATGTGTGTGTGTTTTAACTTCTTAACGCTCTTGGTCACATATGTGGACATTTATTTTTATATAATTATAATTATTATTATTAATAAGAAGAACAAAAATTTGATAATGAATTATTCACTGCAGAATCTCTCAACAAGAAAAATACGTATCTTATGGTTTGATTGCACTGATAACGGTATTTGTAGCTAGAAATACGAAAATAGTGTAAAGCAATATTTCGATTCCCAGTGTTGTTGGATTATTTGAAAAATTCGTTAAAATGTTATTAAAATAATACCAGAGATATTAAACATATTTAGTTTTAATAATGAATGCCCGGAATAATAATGCATAATTTATGCCCGGAATGTATGAAACCATTTCTCTTATAAATTGCTATTAACGCTCAGCGCCCACAAATGTGAACGTTATGGTTTTTTGTGCATTTTTATTGTTTTTTGATTTCCTATCAATATAAAATGAATAACGGCATTTATGGTGTGTGGTTAGAAATACGGAAATAGCGTAAAGTAATATTTCGAGTGTCAGCGTTGTTGGATTATGTGAACAAATCGTTAATAAGTCATAAATTGATATTATCGTGACATATGGCGTTAGTCCACGAATAACGTTAGGCTACAAATGTAGATGTCTTTTTTGTGCTTTCTTATTGTTTTTTGATCTTCTATCAATATAAATTCAATAACGGCATTTATGTACATGATTAGAGATACAAAAATAGCATAAAACAGTATTTTGACTGTCAGCGTTGTTGGAATACCTGAACAAATCGTTAATATTTGATAAAAATAATACCAGATATCTTAAACATATTTAGCTTTAATAATGAATGCCCGAAATAATAATAAATAATTTATGCCTGAAATGTATGATATCATTTCACTTATAAATTACTATTAACGCTCAGCGGCCACAAATGTGGACATTATGGCCTTTTTGTGTGTGTGCATTTTCATTGCTTTTTGCTTTACTATCAATATAAAATGAATAAATCATAAAAAAAAAAAATCGTCCCCGAAAAGATTAAAGACAATAAAATATTATTCCTAGAAAGTGAAAACCACTAACGTCAGTCGGAACTTTTTACCAAACTTCGATTCCACCCAAGGCACGATTTGTTCGCGGTCCCCCATGCTCGGCGGAGGAACCAGTAGGAGTTTCTCAAATATGTAATAACAGCTGTTGGACTTGAGATGAGCGTTGGGGCGTGGAATTAATTTGCTCCTGCGCCCCTCCCTCCTTCCCCCCCTCCAAGGTCTGCCTTTAGTCCTGACGCACCATCATCTCTAATGAGGGCTCGTTTGCCCACAATGGATGCGCCCGCCTGAAGATGCATGGAGCTGTCCGTCATCCCCACTAAGAAGCTACGTGTGAATTTGCCGAGGTGCTATCATGCCCAGGTAGAACCCGCTGCTGAATGGATTCCACCAGAGGAATCTATCGGCAGAGAGAGATGCACATGTCTAATATTGATTCCATTTTGGGTTTATTTAAATTTTTAGGAGGATCACTCACTATCTTAATTGTAATTCTTAATGTCTATTTTAAAATGCATACATTTGATTTCCTGAGTAATAGGCCCATTTCTTAATTATTTCGCTTCTCACTTTAATGTTTAATCTCGCTTTAAGAATAAATTTAAATATAAATTAATTAATTAAGTAAAAGGAGGTACGAGGAATCCTATTCATCAGGAAGTCTGCAAAATAGACTGCTTTTTCCCTTTGTAATACTAGCAGATATGATCCCTATTAACCGTTTACAAAAAATAAATCAATTTTAATTTTGGTAAATTTTATTTTAAAACATATATATGTATGCAGAATTAAGGATTCGAGATTTTAAATAACAGGCCTTAAATCATATAAAAGGGCTAAATTAAATAATAATTCTTAGCCAAGCATTCCAAATCCCCGCCATGCCATTTTGAGTGCCATTTTTTAATCTGTTCGCATTTATTTTTAAGAACATATTAGTGGAAAATTATCTCAATACTGGCAAATTTTTTACCTTTTTATTATTATTTATTTATTTATTTTACAATAACTTAACTAATGATGCCAGTATTTTTTTTAAAGCAGGAACAATCTATTGACATTAAAATCTCATGGCAATAAAAAAAATATTTTTGTTTTTAACTTGCCTTAAATAATGTAAAATGGCTAAATAAAACAATCATTCTTACCCAAGAATTCTAAATAATAATAATTGTTTCATCTTTAATCTGTTCACATTTATTTTTAAGAATATATTAGTGGAAAATTATCTCAATACTGACACATTTTTTTACCTTATTATTATTATTTATTTTACGATAACTTAGCTAATGTCGTATTTTTTTAAGGCGGGTACAATCTGGTGTAATGAAAATATCATGGGAATAAAAAAAAAAATAAGGTTTTTGTTTAACTTGCCTTATGTAAAATGGCTAAATAAAATAATAATTCTTGCCTAAGAATTCCAAATAATTGTTTCATCTTCAATCTTTACATTTATTTTTAAGAACCTATTACTAGAAAATTAACTGCATATTGACGTATTTTTTAACTTATTATTATTTTTATTTATTTATTTATTTTTACAATAACTTAACTAATAATGCCGGTATTTTTTTTTTATCGCGAGCGCAGTCTAGTAGCATGAAAATAAAAAAATTAGTCTCATAGCAAAATAAAAAAATTAATAAGGTTTTTGTTTAATTAAAAAAATAATCAATGAAACAATTGTCGCAATTTTTGGTTACAAACTTTTTCTTCTTCATTGGCCCTGTGATGGGCCAAGGATATCTGTCATCTGGCAGATTTCGGGATAGGAGATGTTTTCTTTTTACGGAGAAGGATTGTCAGCAGTACACCCAACACTCTACAGTCATATTAAACCAGGACTTACGGATTAGAGTGTATTCCAAACCACTATGGCATCCATGGCACTACCGGGACTCGAACCCAACAAAGTTTTGAAATGAAATATTAAATATAGAAAAAAAAAAACTGAACTTCTAGGTGATATAGTTTTAAGTTATGCTGGAACATAAACACATACATACATTTTTTAAACATAAAGATGTATATTATCATTTTTTAATTTGAAAACTAAAAATACAATAAGTTAAATTTAAAGTTAAAAATGCCTAGTGGATAAGACTTTAGATTTTTGCGTTGAGAGCGCTGAAAATACGATAAGTGAAACCGAACCGAAAGCTCCCTGGTAATGGACCTCCGAAATTCGTAAACTTTAAAGTACTTTCGTCGGCTTTGAGAAAAAAACGAAATCTCTGTAGATGCAACGTCTGGGGCTATTTGTTCAAAAATTGCGAAGGCACAATGTGGGTTGTAGACAGACTCTACTCGTGGCGCAGCTTGGATAAGGCTAACGTTGCCCCATTTAGACCATTGGAGAGACGAATCGTCAAATCCACGATAGTTGAAAATAATGAACTTTCTTTAAAAAATTTAATAATGCAATAGCTAATAATAGAATGTTTTTTATCAAATATAATTTTGTAAACGTTATCGAATTCAACATTAAATTTTTCTTCAGTAAATGCTATTCTATTGATAAAATAAATCAGTATAAGTAATTCTTATAAATCTGATGGATTTATTCACAAATGGATGTCATGTTTTTAACAGCATTTTACAATCAGTCCAAATTAAGAAGTATACTTCCAAAACAATATATATATATTATGTTTTCAATTAAAATAATGATATCTTTGTATACATTTATATCTTTTTTTAAATACTTCAATCTCATGATTATATAATATATAATCGCTATAAATCTTTTATAGCGAGCGCAATCTGGTAGCGTGAAAATTTCATAGCAAAATAAAAAAAAATTATAATAAGCTTTTTGTTTAATTACAAAATAGTTAATGAAAAAAATTTCATAATTTTTGGTTGCAAACTTTTCTTCTTGTTCATTGGTCCAAGATGGGCCAAGACCGTCTGTCTTCTGACAGATTTATATATGTATTTTATATATGTTTTCAATTTAAATAATGATTTTATATCTTTAAAGTATATGAAAAAATGCTTAAACATTATAATCTGTAAAGCAAGTACTTTTTTTATATTAAGAAAAACTTTTGTGAGCTCATAATTATATTTTATATTAATTTCTTAACTTTATCTGGTAAAATAACTAAAAAAATATATTATAAAAAAAAGTCTCTGATACAGATTTAATTTAGAATGACAGTAAATTTAAAATAGTTTGTTTTAAGTACTAATTTGTAGTAAATAATTATTTTGTATTTTAAATATAATCAATGCATGCATCTCGAAAAGAAAAAAAAAAAATCTTATTTACTTCACAAATTCTGAGAAAAAAAATATAACATACATTCAAAATATAAAATTAATATTTCTGATCCTTTCCTAAATTAAATGAAAGTTTGACATTTACAACCTGCCAAAGACCTTGCCAGGAAGGAAAATTTGGCATTTCTTTGTATGGCATTATAAATCAAAACTTTTTTTGCTGACAATGAAAATTTCACTAATACCGTGAAAAAATATTGAGGATTTTATTCAAGGACTAAGGATTGTTTTTTAAATTAAAAATTTTTTTTTCTCAGAAAAGCGGTACAAAAAATTACTTTCAAAAGTAATATTTCTCACTTTTTTCACAAGTCTAAAACTAATATTTTTTTGCGATGAAAAATGCCGAGAGATAAATCAATACGACTCCAAGATTGATCAGTGGTTCATATCGTATTTCCGATTACCTTAAAAGGTTCAGAGAACCATTTCGAGATCAGATTTCTGAGACTTGGAACAAAGACGAGTTATATTAAGTTCTGCAGCAAATCTGTTCTCTTAAAAATCATTCTTTCTTCTTGTTATTATTATTAAAATCGCAGGAAACTTGTTTTTCATACAATGCGTAATATGCAAATAAAAGTACATCCCAACCGATTGTATTTGTTGTATAAATCGAATTTGTTAAACAATCAGAAAATTTAGCTATACAATTTTTGACAAACGAATATTAGCAGAATAAGAATATAATTAGGGGCCTGAAGGGCCAAGTGTCTAGCGCTCTGGCGTGGTGCCACAGATTTCGGAGTCGAGTGCCGACGATGCTATGGATGTTTGTAGTGGTTAGGAATCCACTTTAAACCGTAGGTCTCAGTCTAATAGGATCGTAGAACGTTATCTTGAGATTTAGTCAGTTTTCAGGCCCCGTGGTTCCTCGCTAAAAGTGAAGTTGCATATTACCCTTAGCCATGGACCACCTGCGGATCCATGGGTCTTTTGGACATGGTATAGCCTTTCCTGCATCAGAGGGGATTAGTAACAACAGAACATAATAAAAACCCAATTAACCAATTTAGTTCTCCATTATTCGCTCTCAGCGTTAGAGAACTTTGCGTTTTAGGTATTTCATGTGACTTTTTTCTTAATAACACATTGAAGACTATTAAATATAACTTCTATTAAAAAAGTGGTTTTTCATCAGATACTAAACTCTCACGTTGTAGAACGCTAAAGATATCGTACTTCAGATTGGCCAGCGTCTTATGAAGTGAGATTTTTAGTATGCAGAGCAAACCAACTGTAAAACTATCCCAGGGCCGAGTGAGTGCCACTGGGTACCACAGGTTTCGGGTTTGGATCTCGGCGGTGCCATGGATCCCCTTTACGCCGTAGGTCCCGCTCTAATATGACTGTTGAGCGTTGGGTGTAAGGTTGACAACCCTAACCCGTAAAAAATCAGTGACACGGAGCCAAGTCAGACTTCTATCTACGGGTGCTCCATCCCAACGGAAGCTCACCCCCCTCCTTTCCCTCATTCTATCAGACCACATGATTCTTGGACTTGGTCTAGATGTTACTGTCTACAAAGTGGGATAAGAAACAACAAACTATTACACCTTATGTGGCTTTATGCCAGTATAAAATAATGAAACTAAACGGAGATTTTAGAGCAGTTTAAAAAATCTTCAATTATTTAATTATTAACTGCGATTATTAAGCTTAATTCTTATCCAAATTCTTCATTTATTTAATGAATCAATCAATTCATTAAGTCATAGCTTTGATAATGTTACTTTTAAGTTCAACCCTTTTTTTATTATTGGGACCTTTTGATGTATCGATTTGAAACAAAGTATAGCATGAATTCTTTTGATGATCCTTATAATAATAAAATAATATAATTAAATGGAGATTTTTAGCAGTTTCAAAAAATATTCAATTATTTCATTATTAACTTCGATTATTTAGCTTAAATTAATTTTTATCCAAAAGCTTCAATTATTTAATGAATCGATCAATTCATTAAGTCACAGACTTGCTATTTCTTTTTAAGTTCAACGCTTTTTATTATTATTATTATTGGAATCTTTTGACGTATTGATTCAAAACAGAGTATAATAACATGAATTCGTTTGATGATCCCTGTAATAGTAAAATAAAATAAAATAGCATAATAAAACTAAACGGAAATTTTTCAGCAATTTCAAAAATCTTCGATTATTTAATTATTAACTTCGATTATGAAATTAATTCTTATCCAAAAGCTTCAATTATTAAATGAATCAATCAATTTATTAAGTTCACAATTACTAACATTTCTTTTTAAGTTCAACGCTTTTTATTATTATTATTATTATTGGAATCTTTTGATGTACTGATTTTAAATAAAGTATAACATGAATTCTTTTGATGTAACTTATAAAATAAAATAAAATAATAAAACTAACAGAGGTTTTTGAGCAGTTTCAAATTTCTTCAAATATTTAATTATTAGCTTCAATTATTAAGCTTAAATTAATTCTTATCCAAAGGCTTCAATTATTTAATGAATCGATCAATTCATTAAGTCACAGCGTTGTTAACATTTATTAAGATCCAACGCTTTTATTATTATTATTATTGTTGGAATCTTTTAATGCATTGATTTGAAACAAAGTATAACATGAATTCTTTTAATGATCCTTATAATAATAAAACTAAACGGAGATTTTTGAGTAGTTTCAAAAATCTTCAATTTAATTATTAGCGTCGATTAGTAAGCTTAAATTAATTCTCCAAATGCCTCGATTATTTAATGAATCGATCAATTCATTAAGTCATAGTGTTGCTAACTTTTAAATTCAACACTTTTAAAGAAATCAATAATGGACAGATTATTCATGAATTGCTTTTAATTAATCAATCAATTCATTAAGTCATACCGTTGCTAGCTTTACAGCGCCTTTTTTGTATTATTGGGACCTCTTGATGTATTGATTTGAAACAAAGTGTAATATGAATTCTTTTGATGATCCTTATAAGCTTTTGAAAGCATTATTACATCCAGCCATTTTTAAGATTTGCCTGCACACAAACATTTCAATTTTTTTTTTTTTTTTTATCTGTATTTGTTTGAAATAAAGTATAACATGAATTCTTTTGATGATCCTTATAATAATAAAACTAAAAGGAGATTTTTGAGTAGTTTCAAAAATCTTCAATTATTAAGCTTAAATTAATTTTTTATTCAAAAGCTTCAATTATATAATGAATCGATCAATTCATTAAGTCACAGCGTTGCTAACATTACTTTTTAAGTTCAACGCTTTCTGTTATTATTATTGGGACCTTTTGATGTATTGATTTGAAACAAAGTATACGAATTCTTTTTTAGAGATCCTTATAAGTCTTTGAAAGCATTATTACGTCCTGCCATTTCAAAGATTATCTTGAACACAAACATTCAGATTTTCTTTTACATGCAGTAGATGCAAACAAAAGCAATCATGAATTTCCGCTATGTATGCTTCAATAACCACATCCATCCATACAATTCACAAAGCAGCTACCAACGATTGCAATCGTTTTTTTTTTTTATTTTAATCTCATCTGTACTCAATGTGTGATGGTTCGATTAAGAGCAGCCAAAAGCTATTACTTGGGAAAAAAGAATTCAAATCTTACAGCAAGTAGGGGAAGAAGCTAACAGATGCTCAATAGGGGCCATTCCAAATTTGGCGCGAAAACAAGATTCAGAGAACAAAGAAGAAACAGCATCCGCTGCAGCAACATTCGGCATAGTTTTAAGTGGATTTGAAGAAGGGGAGGGGTTTATGAGAAAATTCGAACAGAAGGCGAACTGACGTCTTCGAATGATAACTCGTAATGGAAAGGGGGAGGGGGAAGAAGTAGAGACAAAATCTTTTGCATTTGTATCTGAAGATGACAGCTGACTGACAATTATAACTCGGGGTGGTTACAACGCCTTGCCTCCGTCTCCGGCAGGTTGTTGAAGTGTGTTGTTGTGCGCCGACCTTTAAGTCGGTTTTCATCTTCTTTTTTTATTATTTATTATCTGCTTGCTACTAGGTGAGCAAGATTCTGGGAAGAACTGCAACTTAAGTACTAAATTCAGCGGAAATGAGTTGCTTTTTAGAAACAGGATGCATTTGAAAATCTTATTCGATTTAGGATGCATTTTAAAATCTTATTCGATTTGTATTTTTTTAATTGGTTAATAATTCCCGAATTTGCATTTGTTTATTTAAAAGAAAGGATTTCTTTTACTATAATTCCTGATGATATTTGATATTTACATTTGCCTAGAAATATAGATTGAAGATAGGTTGTTGTTTCTCATTCCACTTGGTCGACAGCAACATCTAGACCAAGCCCACGAACCCTTGTGGTCTCATGGAAGGAAGGAAAGGGAGGAACAGTGTCTGTTGTGATGGAGCACCAGTAGGTAGAAGTCTGACTTGGTTCGGTGATGCTGTACAGTCATATGAAAACCTACGGCATAAGTGAATACCTATGGACTTACCTATGTGAATATCTACAGACCTATGGCTTAAAGTGGATTCAGAACTACTACAAAAATCCATGGCACCTCCGGGACTGAACCCGAAACCTATGGCACCAAGCGCCAGAATGCTAAACACTCGATCATTCAGACCCAGATTGAAGATATAGCTCTGCAAGCAATTGTAGATCTGTATCTTCAATCTGTATTTTGAATATATAGATTAATAATTGTCTTGAAAATATGGATTAATCTATATATTAAAAATATATTTCTATCTATATTTGTTATATATAATTCTATATATTTTCAATCTATATTTAAATATATAAATCGTCAAGCAATTTTTTTAATAGCAGTTTGATTAAGTTAGTTAAAACTATTTCTTAATTATTATTGTAATTTTACATTTTTGACTTTAGTTTCCCGACAGTAGGCCGTGTTATATTAAAATATTGCAATAATAAAATTTAAGGAACAACAGAAATTGTCTTCTTTTAAACAGAGAAATAGGATATTTATTACATTTAATAATTTAAACAAATTCAGCAAAACTCTTAAACTTTAGGATAAATAAATTAAATATTTCCACACCAATAACTGTTATATAATTATATACCAGTACAGGTATTTTTAAGTATTAAACAAAGATACAATTTTCAGGATTATTTTAAAAATACTTCGATTGTCCGAGTGACTAGCGCATGTTTCAGGTTCCAGTACCGACTAGATGTCGTAGTGATTCGGAATCCACTTTAAACCGTAGGTCCCGGTCAAATATGACTGGCTTAGGGCTGACATACCTAACCTGTAAAAAGAAAAAAAATTCTTCTGTTTTGTAATCTTCCAGGCCTTTGCACACCATGGGGTTGTCGCACCATTGATGAAGAATACATGGCCCACGTTTAAAAACATGTTTAAATGAATGGAAAATTTCCCTTTTGTACAGAACATTATATCTTTGGGGAATGATAGCTGACTGACTTGCGCTCTGTGCCACAATTTTCGGGTTCGAGTCCCTGTGGTGCCATGAATGCTGTAGTGGTTCGGAATCCCATTTAAACCGTAGGTCTCGGTCTAATATGAATATTGGGCTTACCCCTTAAAAAGAAAGATCGAAAATGTCTCGAAATCTACTAGTAGGCAGACGGCCTTGGCCTACCATGAGGCTGTTGCGACGAAGAAGAAAAACACTTTTCTAAACATTGAATACTCTATTTTTTTCCCGAACAAATGCACATAACCTTAAATCAATTATTATTTTATGCAATCAAACGAAAATTTTTTTTTACTCATTATACTGCTTTTAAATTGACTCAGAAAGTTATAAAACTGGCGATATTTGTGTAAACAAGTATGAAATTTCTTTAGCGAAAAGAAACTTATCAAAACCAAGCTTGCTACATTATCAAGTTACAATGTGCTGAATTTAACTTTTATTGGGAGTAGATAAGTTCTCACTGTGACTTCTGTGTTCCTGGGAGTATTGGGTGTCAGGGAAGTTAAAAATACATCATTAAAAGAGATAAGGAATTAAGAAAATTTGAGATACAGCCAAAACAGAAACTCGTATCACTTACAGCCGTCTAAGCCAACTCGGTTTTGAATGAGCTCTGTGGTATTCTAGCAATTTTAACGTATTAAATAGCAGAAGTTAAATCATGGGGGTGTATATTTCATTAAATAATTATGATGGGCTAAAATTGTTTCTTTATTATTTATATCTAAATAATGAAGACGTAAAAATTCTCGCATTTATATAAGCATATTGGAGTGAATATCTTAACCAAGAATGCAACTTGATTGAAACGCTGATTGCTCTACTGCAAATGAGGTTGTTGTCAATATTTATCGGATTTTCGTGGTCTGACAAAATGCATATCATCCTGCTTTATAAAAAATAAAATAAAATAAAAATTGTACGAAGGATTCTAAAATTTAAATCAGAAGCTTCTCTTTTTTTATTTAATATTTAAAATATTTGCATCAGGGGACTGATGGCCGAGTGGCTAACGCTCTGGCACCACAGGTTTCGGGTTCGAGTAGCTGTGGTGTCAAGGATGTTTGTAGTGGTTTGGAATCCCCTTTTCAGCCATAGATCCTATTTTAAATGACTGCAGAACGTTGGCCATAGGGTTGACAACTCTATCCCGTAAAAGGTCAGTTACGGAACCTAGTCAGACTTCCACTTACGGGTGCTCATCAAAATAGAAGCTGCCCCCCTCCCTCCCATTCCCTCTTTCCATGAGACCACATAGGTTCTTGGATTTGGTCTATGTTGCTGTCTACCAAGTGGGATAAGGATTAAACCGTAGGTCCCGGTCTAACAGGATCGTAGAGCGTTGCGGGGGCATTATTACTCCGCGTCCGTAGTTTATCTTCAAGCTACACGCACCTCCTGGGTAGTGCTAAGTGAGTAACATCGGTGCAGCTCTTGCCTTAAGGCATCCAAGACAACTGTCTAAGTGCTTGCCAGCTGCATTAGAAAAAAATATGTAGATATTTACATCATCACCAGTGGCACAACAGCCCCGTGGTAGGCCAAGACAGTCTGCCTGCTGGCAAATTTTGAGCCAGGAGATGTTTCCTTTTTACGGGGTGGAGTTGTCAGCCCTACGCCCTCCCCAAAGTGGATTCCGAAACACTACAAACATCCATGGCCCCGACAGGACTCGAATCCGAAACTTATGGCACCGACCCCCAGAGTGCTAGTCACTCAGCCACCTAAAAATATTTACAATCTAATCAAAATTTTTGACTCGTACACAAAGAATACGATTAACATTTTCATTAGATAATGCATTAGATATTTGTTTGTTGTTTACAAAAAAAGCTTTCAGAAATATTTTGTGCATTGATGTTTAAGATAAAATGCGAGGTTGCTTTTTAAACTGCAATGCATGTGTAATGAAATTTTATTTATTTAATTTTGAAATGAAATATGAAGTTTAAAATAACGCCTTACTGTTACTATCTTACGGTAATTTTTAAGCATATCGTTATTTTTCAAAAAAATATCGATAGTTTTGTCACATTCTTGATTTATAGCAAATCAAGCAAAATTTTTCTTAATTGCTAAGGTATTTTATTATTGAATATAAGATTAAATATTTTTTTTAAAATTAAATGCAATGCAATGCAATGGTGAATTAATTTTCATGAAATTTGCTTTTATATACACTTAGTCACAAAAGTAAGTATGCAGGGTGTATGTGATGATGTCCTATGAAAAAAAAAACAGACCTACAATATTAGAGTTTTCAAATTAACGATTGACGATAACAAAATGAAAAGTAATTAAAAAATACAAATATTTAATTAGCAAGATGAGCTTAACTTAAACTAGGATGTAATTTACATCATAAAAGTAAGTATGCAAACAAAAACAAAGACATTAATATTGCAAATTTTACAATTTTTCCAAAAAATTAATAATTTTTTGGATAGCCTTTGGCCTTTATAATAGCTCTCAATCTAGATGGCACTGATTTTACTAAATTTTGAGTGACAGAAGATGGTATTTTCTGCCACTCCTCCAAAAGCGCTTTTTTTAGATCATTCTTAGTTTTGATCTCTTGCTTTCTAATTTGGCGATCGAGATAATCCCACAAGTGTTCAATGGGATTAAGATCAGGTGACTGCGGTGGGGTTTTTAGCTGTTTTCGCACGTGATATAGCAGCCATTCCCGAACAACCCGAGCAGTATGTTTGGGATCATTATCTTGTTGGAAAGTGAAGGATCCATCGAGTCCCAATTTAGAAGCACTTTGGCTTAGATTATTCTTTAAAATATTCAAATCGCTATATTGATTCATTATTCCGTCGGTTATAACTAAATTTCCTACTTCAGTTGCTACCATGCAACCCCAAACCATAATCAAACCACCACCGTGTTTTATAGTTCTTCTCATGTTCTTTGGTTCTAGAGCTGCATTTGCTTTCCTCCAAACTTTTTGGTGTCCATCTGACCCGTGGATGTTGAATTTACTTTCATCCGAAAAAATCACGGAATTCCAAAAATGTGTCCTGCTTCACATTTTCTTTTGCAAAATCTATTCTCTTTTTGCGATTCACTTTGCTAACAAATGATTTTCTTCGCATATTTCGACCATGGTATCCTGCCTTCCGTAAGACACGGCGAATTGTTTCAGGATTGCATGACTTCGCAAAATTGTTTTTCACATCAGTTGTCAATTTTGGTGAGCTAATCGTCGGATTTTTTTTCACATTTCCAAAAATAATTCGCCTTTCTCCATCCGTCAAAATGGGCGGTCGTCCTGTTCTTGGCTTGTTTAGAGTATTTCCCTCAGCCTGGAACTTTTTTGTGATTTTTTGCACTGTTGCAGGACTTTTGCCTATGATTTTAGCGATTTATCTTTGGGACTTGCTTTCCTTATAGAGCTTTATTATTGCATCCTTTAAATCTTTTGATAATTCTTTTCCACGTGGAGCCATTGGTGAATTGTTGATGTACTTAAAGCTCAAACTTACAAGCTTTGTAGCAGAACTTCTAAACTTATCACTGAAATACGAAAAATCACTCGAGAAGTTTCATTCAGCTTATTTAAAAGTCAAAAATTCAGAGTGCATATATACTTTTGTGATTTAAATTTCTACTGATAGTTAACAAAATTACCCTTAAAGTTTTTTAAAATATAATGATTTGGTTTATTTTTCATTACTTTATGACTTGAATCAGAAGCTATAAACAACACTCTCCAAAATAATATTTTTCTTATTTTTATTTGAGAACTAGAGCTTTTTCATTTAAACTATGAGTTGCATACTTACTTTTGTGACTAAGTGTATGTTATATTTGTACTTTATTGAGTGTCGTTTCGGTGATGTACTTGGACATACTGAACAAAATTTTATAAGATACAAAATTACAAATTTTTCAAAATTAAGTTTAATCATACATACATAAACAAAATATTTAGTGCATTAATTTATTATACTAATAAATATTTTTATAAATTACATTATTATAAATTTGAATTTTGGAACTAAAAAAAATTACTATAAGCTGTGTTGTGTTATTTAATGAGAAAATGAATAGTAATGCTCTAATTAAATGATAACTATCCATCTTTAATCTTTATAAAAATATTTATCTCTAATAAACGATAATTATAATGATATATGTAACAAAAGTATTTGTTAAAAGCATTATTGTGTATTCATTTGTAAATGTTATACATTTTAATCATTTGTCACACTTTTATACGAATTTATCATCAAACTTAAAATTATTTTAATATCGTAAATTTTTAAAATCATTAAAAAATAAAATGCATAATTAAAAAAAATCATTTGAGATGTACAGAAATGCTCTTTATTTCGAGTATTTACGAATATATTGCTAAAAACTAAATATTTGAATTTTAAAATAATAAATAAAAATATCAATATTTATCATATTAGTTTTTATCTTTTTCCAGGAACTTTATAAAACTAACACTAAGAATATCAAACAAATATAATACTGAAATTTTGGGAATACTATTTAGTTATTAATTACTAATTAAATAATAATACTATTAATTATTAATATTATTAATTAGGATTATTATTTTTTATTACTATTTGGGATTATTTACAACATTAATATATAAATAAATATGTTAACTAAAATTTTAACTGCTTATTATATAGTAAAAACACGTAAGTGCATTAAATAATAATAATAATAAAATAAATTGGGCGTAGCTAAAATATCAAAGTATATTGAATTTAATCTCAATTTATTTTATCTAAGTGTATTGATCAACCAAAAGCCTAAAGTAAAAATGTTAATTTAAAGCCAAAAAATTATGTTTCTATTGAAAGGCAGATAAAAGTAACCTTTTTTTAAATACGAGGGGAGCTTTAAGATAAAATCAGAAGCCTTATTATCTATGAAATGTTTGACGTTCTAATTTAGAGCCATTAAAGTCAAGTTTTTAAAGCGATATTTTCTTTTCCGTATCACATCAAAATAAGGATTTTTCATCCCAAATTAATTTTACTGCACATTCTTAATTTGTACACGATTGTAGTTTTGAAATATGATAATTCTAAAAAAATTTTATACTAAAAATCACCATTTAAAAACATTGTTATTGTTGTACACCACCAATAATAATAAAAAGAAAAAAAATTGAAGTTTGGTATGTCTTCTTTTTCTGAAAGAATGCAGTGTTCATGAAGTTTTTGAAGCTGCCCTTATTCTACAAAATTATATTTTAAAAATATATTCTTTTTCGTTTCAGAATCTGTTACATCAAATACGAATGGCGGGACGATCATTTGTGCCTGGTGTTTGAAAACAGGATTAAAGCTATTTACTCTCAAAACATCCTCAGGCAAGACAAAAGCTTTCTGCAGCGAACCATGTTTCAATCAGTGCCGAAGAGCGGCATTCAAGAAGAATAGGGTTTGCAATTGGTGCCGGCATGTCCGTCATACAGTCAATTACGTCGACTTCAAGGACGGAGACGAGCAACTTCAGTTTTGCAGCGACAAGTGCCTCAACCAGTATAAGATGCAGATATTCTGCAAGGAAACTCAAGCTTACCTTCAAATGAATCCCCACTTGCAGGAAGAATCGAGCAAGAATTCTGGAACGAACAATTCCAAACTTATCACTCCAGATCTGTGGCTGCGCGATTGTCAGGAATCGACGAACGGTGGGATAGCACCGAATATATCACCCAGTGAAGAAGAATCCTCGCCTCCTAACATCTGTGCAGCAGCAATTCCAAAATCTAGCAACGGACTCGAAGTAGAGGATCTGACGCTTAAAGTCGACCGTTGCAGTTCGTCCTGCACAACTAATTCAATCAAAGATCGCAGCACACCACTCGAACATCGCAACAGAAATCTGGATGATTCACCGATAGGCAAGGACAAACGGTCACTTGAAATGTGCAATGCCTTAACTTCATATTTAAAAGAAGACAGAGAAAAAAGCAATTTTGAGCGTAGAAAACGACACCACGAGAGCGAGAAGGACCATTTCCGCAAAAAACAAAAGATGCCATCTTTAAGACATAGATCTAGCAATCCAGCAGAAGCACCCCCAGCACATCTGTCGTCAACAACGCATTCGTCACTGGGCATGCAGAACCCAAATAGACTATTCCAATCGTCAGCTTATCCACCATCGCTTAATACCAGCTCGCCAGCACCACCTGCTGCTCATACGAAGGCATTACCACCACCCCATCCATCGATGGCAGGACCTTTAATACCACCAGGATTGCCTCCACCACCACCACTTCTAAACAGCGATTTTCTACACACACCATTTAGTTCTTCATTTTTCCAACCATCTCTGTCACCACAGCAGCATCTGGACGCTGTCTTAAGAATGCAGTCTGGAATGAGGCCTGGAGAGCATTTTTCACCACATCTTTTCCAAGAATCGATGTTACCCTTTTTGAGAAATAGTATCACACCAACACAGATGAATACACACCCATTAATGCAGCCCAACACAATGATGTTGCCGTACCCAATTTTTGTTCCTCTTCCAGTTCCTATACCCATTCCCATTCCGTTGTCTTGCCTTCTTTCAAAAGACAAAAAACAACAAACTACCACAGATGTTGCCACAAAATCATCGAAGGACAGTCTGGATCCAGATGAAAACAGTGATAGTCTAAACGTGGATTCTGAACCAGACAGCAAAAGAGACACTGCTTCTGTAAAATCAAATATTTCTGAAAACGATTCAAGAGATCTATCCTCTGAAAATATTTCAAGAAAGGAAAGGTACACGCCTATATCAGACAGATCATCATATGCAGTGATTAATAATGACACTCACACAAATCGTTTGATTTTAACAAGAAACAAACCACGATAAACTGTAAAAAAAAAAAAAAAAGTTTTTCTATAGTAAGAAAAACATTGTTTTACAAGGAGTTTTGTAAACATTATTTAAATATTGAGAAAATAGTTCAGAGGTTTTTTAAACCTAAAATAAGAAAAATAGAGAATTCTAAAATGAATGTGAAATATGTATCTTGGTTGTATCTTCTATTTTGCTGTTTGCTACTGATTGTAAATTATTTAAATGTTTTATATGTATAGATAAACAGTTATATTAAATGACTTGTAGTTCAATTATTATTGAATTTTAAACAACACTAATAAAATTTTATCCAGAAATATTCTTTTTTTTTTTTTAAATATAAATATAGCTAAATTTTAATTCTAATCGGATGAAAAAGTTTTATTATAATATGAGATTATTACATATTTTTACTTAATATACATTAAAAAAAAACCCAATTGATTATAATCTTATTAGCCAAAAACATGAACTGTCATATCCCCACTATAGTTTTTCTTTATAATTAAACTAAATGTACATTTTCTGTAAACAATTTATAAACAATAGAATTCTTCAATTTAAAAAGTAGTATTAATATTAGACCTCAAAAATTAGTTTATTACATGGAGATAGCAAATGTAATATTAATAAATAAAATGTTTCATATACATATTATAATACCTGAAAAGACATTGACTTAATAGCAGCCAAAATAACAAAATCATCTTTTGGGAGAAAAAAATTTATACTCTTTGGTAAAAATCAAGAATATCCAAAATTTTAATATCGCAATTGTTTCTATTTATTTTTATTAAAATACAAGAATGGATATAAATTAATTTTACAATAGTTTTTTTTATTATTATTCGTACATTATACACGTGACTAGCATTCAAGAAAATATGTCACTGTCAGTGAGCAATTAATGAATGTTTCAGTCAGTGCTTTTTTTATAACCATTGGGAGATTTATAATAATTTTTGTATTTTCCAATTCGGTCAAAAAGTTTAAAATTACAGAAAATTAAAAGTTTTACTTCATGTAACATCATTTCCATCTGAAAGATATAAATGTAGTATTTTTAAATTTTTTATTATGCAACTTAAAAACCCAGATGTAGAAATGATAAAATTGCATGGTTATGCATTTTTTATTTTTACAACATAACTAGTATACAAACTATTAAAATTACACATCCGGATTGCTTATAATGAAACATTAACATATGCCAAAATGAAACAAATTGTTATAAAAAAATTTAAAGCAAAAATTAAAAGTAATTAAATAATTTTCAAGCATTTAGATGAGAGAAAAGGCAAATCATAATGAAAATATAAAAGAAACATAATTTATAAATTAAAAAAAATATTTTATTTGGCTTCATTTTTTAACAAATACAATAATGGAAAATAATATTACATAATATTAGAAAAAAATAAATAAATCATATACTTTTTACAAGCATATTTGTTTTATAGTACAAAAATTGTGAACATTTTTAATGAAATTTTATAACAAAAAAAAATAGTTATTTTTTAATTTGAAAATTTAGACATAAACATGACATTAAATAATATTCAACAGCAAGCATTGTAAATTATTTAATTCATAAAGGAATCACAGAGGCTAGTTCATGGTTAAAAAACGATTTCATAATAATAAAATATATATACGAAATTTTATGGAGTCCAGAAAAAATCTGCTAAAGAATAATGCTTTAAAATAAGTAAAATTCAGCATTTTTAATGAAATATTTAAAATTAAGTTTAAGTGAGTGTTTGAGTTTAGATTTTATTTCACACTTCCAGAATTCTTTAATTTTTTTACATTTAAATCAGACTGATTTATTTGTTTTTCTCTTTTGTTTAATAAATATATGTCTTCAGGGCACAAGTATCAAACAAATGACAAAAAATATTTTATTTTAAAAAATGACAAAAGAAAAAGCCTATATACATAATCAAAAATATTATGTTTGAAATAAAAATGCTGTTTTAGTAGGCATTCTGTCTTCCTCTACGATTATCATGACCCCTATAAGAAGGAGGAGTAATAGCAATGTCTAAATAATCACCGATCTGAAATCGACACGATGCCAGTGTTTTATTATCGTCTTGGAATTTTTCTCCAGAGCATGTTCTTCCAATTTCCCGCATCCTATATCCTGGCCCTCTTGCTTCAGGAAAAACTAATGCAAAATCAAAGTAAGTACCTTTACGCCGAGAATCTGGATTAACTTCCTTTACCAAATTCGTCAACTCTTTAAGAGTTGCATCCATCCTAGAATAAAAATAACCATTATTCATAAATTTAAAACACTAATCCTTTAAAGGAAAATAATCTTTTATAACATTGATATCAATATTGTGGTCATCAATATAATCTCCTGCCTGCAGTTTTATAAAACTTACAGGCAGAATTGGGGAGTCAAAGTCTAGCATTTTTAAAGTGAAAGTCTAACATCATAGTTTGCTTAAAAATCCACCTTTCAAACTCTTTTATAAAAATAATTTGTATTCTAGTAATTAATATCAAAGTTAAACATTAAGAAGGCAATTCAATTAACTAGATCCTACTGGTTATAACCAGTAGAATAGACAATTACTGCTTTAGCAGAATATTAAATGTTGAGAGTTTTCTTACCACTGAGGCTTATAAAAAGCTATCTTGAACAACAAAGATCTTATAGAAGCTATTGTATTGCTACAAAAATAATAATAAGATTTAAAGTATTACAAACATAGCAATTTTGTGCTTAAAATGTAAAATTTTCTTTTCCTTCTCTTAAACCAATATTCAAAGGGGGTGCTGCATAACAGAAAACAGTATGCAAAGATATACTTGAGGGTACATCAAAGACAAAGGCCCATGATCACTTGCGAGTGTAGTTTTGTAACCAAGATCTTCCTAGTATCAACACAGACCATCTCTTAATTGCAGCTTAAGAACAGTTGATTGACACGAGAGAAAGAGCAATGTTACAACCCCAATTTAAAGAAAAATATCTTCATAACTAGTGGATATGATTGAAAATCGAATGTCAGATTTATAAAGCACAACAACAAATGCAGTTACTATTTTGTTCTACATACCAGTTTGAAGTAGAGTTTTCTGTAAAAACAATAATTAAAACTAAGTACGGAAATAAATTAGAATTAAAATCAGATATTTGATTTAAATTAAGAGGGCATCAAACCAGACTTTTCTGATATATCGCTAAGCATATGCAATCACATAATTCCAATTAAAAATGTAAATTTGTAATTTTTAAATGTATGTATATTGTTTAAAATAAATAAATTAACTTTTTATTGCCCACATGAATTACATTATTTTGGGTACGACTTTTAATTTTCATCTTGGGAATATGCAATAAAAAAAATTTGGAAATTGTTGTTGTTGTTATCGTGTCCATGGATTTAAAATATTATTTAAGTTAGATCAAGTCAAAAGTCTTCACGATACCGGCCGCTGGCAACAGCACCGCTTCACTATACAGGACTTCTCTTAAGTTGGCCTCGATTGGCACCATACCCAATTGCAAAACATGGGGAGTGAGTGCTGGGTCCTCTAGAATGTGCTTAGGTGTTAGGAAAGCGTTGAGGCAATTTTTGCAGGGGATGTATTCCCTGGTCTTGTCTGGGAGAATCTTCATCCCTCTGTAATTATTAGTTCTGAGTCTGCTAATAACTGATGTCAACTTCCTAGGGCAGTTGAAATCTGTGATTAGTGGCTTCTTAAAGTTATGAGGAATTAGTTGGCTTTTGGCAACAGTATTAGCATCTGGGTTGATCATTGCCAGAGCTACCATCACAAATTGGAAATTATTGTCTTAAGCTATTTTATAATATTTTGGTACCTGTTAATTTGATACTGTTATTTTTATAAGATATATATATATATATATAAATATTTTTGCAAACAAATTTAGACAAGAATATCTTTTAAATTAGTACAAGTACTACACCTTTAAAATTGTAAAAAATACATTCTTAGAAAAAAAAACTGTTTTTATAGATATGAATTCAATTAAAGTAAATTAATTTTTTTTCACAAAATCTTCTAAATACATTAATAAAAATTTTAGCACATATAATTACGAAAAAGAATTGGGAATAGTTCTAAAAAATCCGACTTGGGTGCAAGACATTTTTTTAGTTGCTTCCCTAACCCTGCTTACAGGCGTGAATAAATTGCAAGTTAATGTACATTGTCATATAAATGATTTCTGTGGTGTGCATATATATGTATAGTGTGTACATTATCATATACACTGAAGTGACAAAAGTCATGGGATAGCAATATGCAAATTTTCAGATGGCAGTAGCATCGCGTAGAACAGGTATAAATGCGCAGTGCTTTCATTTCTGTTCAAGTTATTCATGTGAAGAGGTTTTGACGTGATGATGACCGCACGACGGGAATTAACAGACTTTGAACGCGGAATGTTAGTTGGAGCTGGACGCATGGGTCATGCCATTTCGGAAATCGTTAGGGAATTCAACATTCCCAGATCCACTGTGTCAAGAGTGTGCCGAGAGTATGAAATTTCAGGCATAACATCCCACCATGGACAGCGCAGTGGTCGACCGCCTGCACTTAACGACCGAGACCGGCGACGTCTGCAAAGAGTCTTAAATTCTAACAGACAAGCAACACTGCGTCAAATAACCGCAGAAATCAATGTGGGACGTACAAGGGACTTGTCGGTTAGAACTGTGCGGAGAAATTTGGCTTTCTTGGGCTGTTCCAGCAGAAGACCGACTCGAGTGCCTTTACTGACAGAACGACATCGCTTGCAACGACTCTCGTGGGCACGTGAGCATATCGGTTGGTCCCTAGATGAATGGAAAACCGTGGCCTGGTCCGATGAGTCACGATTTCAGTTGGTAAGAGCTGATGGTAGGGTTCGAGTGTGGCGCAGACCCCACAAAGCCATGGACCCAAACTGCCAGCAAGGCACTGTTCAAGCTGGTGATGGCTCCGTAATGGTGAGGGCTGTTTTTTCATGGCATGGACTTGGTCCTCTGGTGCGACTGGACCGAACATTGACTGGAAATGCTTATGTTCAGCTACTTGGAGATCACTTGCAGCCATTCATGGACTTCATGTACCCAAACAACGATGGGATTTTTATGGATGACAATGCGCCATGTCACCGGGACACAACTGTTCGCGATTGGTTTGAAGAACATTCTGGACAATTCCAACGAATGATCTGTCCACCTAGATCGCCCGACATGAATCCCATCGAACATTTATGGGACATCATCGAGAGGTCTGTTCGTGTCCAAACTCCTGGACCATCAACGCTTTCACAATTATGGACGTCTATCGAGACAGCATGGCTCAATATTCCTGCAGAAGACTTCCAACGACTTGTTGAGTCCATGCCACGTCGAGTTGCTGCACTTCGCCGGGCGAAAGGAGGGCCGACACGATATTAAGAGGTATCCCATGACTTTTGTCACTTCAGTGTATATTGTATCGGAGGTGTGTTTAATCAGATTCTTTTTTAATTATGTCTACAGTGTATGTACATATAAAATTGTTTTGACTTCACATGACTTAAAGAACTATTTTTATTTCATTTGAGATTAAATTGATACTTTAACAAATGAACTGACTCACCAATTTGATTCAAAATGATAATATGCATAGGTCATAATCATGTAAAATTCCATTAAGGGTGTTAACTGGCCAAAATAGTGAGATATACCTCTCAACAATTTTTCGGAAAATTAAGAGTTTTAATATTTAAGTTTTATATAATTAAGAATCCTCATTTTAAATTGGCACAGTGAAGTAGGGCAGAGCTTACCAATCTGAAAAGTGTATGTTCAATTTTCTATATATATTCTACATCACTTTCATTATAAATAATGCAATTCTCGTAATAAATATTTTTTGACAAAAAAAGGTATTATATATAAATGGTCGGTATATATAAATTTCCCTGCTCTGACAGCTAGAATAATTTTCCAGAAACATATGCATATGAAAACAAGAATATAAATTTCAGTTTAAACAAGAAACACATCTTTTCACAAGGTAAAAAAAAAAGTATTTTTTTAGTAGAAAATATTTATTCATTTATGTAATTTTTCGATATTATTTAGAATGGAAATAATGTAAGGAATGAAAATAACAAATCTGCAAAGGGAGTTGAATCTATGTTTTCTAAAATGTGATACTGTACTAATTTGATAGAGGATAGATAGTTTGTGCTTCTTGTAAATTTTTAAGAAGGAAAATTTATCACAAAAAGCTATTGAAAGTAGAAAAACATCTGCTAGAGCAAAGAAAATTTTACAGAGTTAATATCTAAGGAGTAATCAGGAATTGTTTTTTTAATACAAAATGGCTGATGCCGGTGGTCTTCCTGAAAGTTTCTTAGGTTTGATTCAGACGATGTTTGACATACATATCTCAAATGCAAATAATGTCATATTTCATTGTAAATCTTCATAAAATGTAATCTAAGTTGCTCTGCACTTCTATGTGTTCTTGAGTTTTTAATATACTTCATGATAATAGATACAGAGATAAGAACTACACAAACTTCATAATGTATTTTCAAAAGAAAAACATTTCACCTTTAGATTAAAAAATATTTTAAGATTAATGAATTGGATGCAATGCATAATGAACTCTTCTTAATTGTTCATAAATCATATTTAAATCAAAATAGTAAAATCAGGTATAAAAATAATTTTTTTAAAATTAACTGGTGCAAAAATTCTAATAAAATTTTGGTATATATTTTTCGAATAAAAAAAAATCATTTATTTATTCAACTACTTTTCAATGTGAAAAACTGGGCTCTTTATAAGACATTTTATTTAAATTTTTTTCCTACAATTTTATGTTTGTTAAATAACATGGGGAAAAAATATTAAAGAATAAGTTCATAAAATGGAGGAAAATATACAATTTCATTAGCAGCATTTTTTAAAATTTTAAATCTCAAAAGAAAGAAAATTATTAATAAGGTACTTTACTGTTAGCGAAATTCAGTTTTTAGCCAAATCATCACACAAAAAGGATATGTCTTATTGTCAAGTTGAAGAAATTTCATCAAGAATTTCAAACTGCACAAATATTTTTTTATATGAATTCAGAGTTACATAAATTATAATTTAAAAAATATTTTTGGAAGCAATTTTTAATCATTAACCCAAAATGCAAGTTAAGAAAAATTTTAAATTCTTCAAATTATGTAACTGATAATAATCCACAGAAAAAACCCCATTCATAAATAAATGTAGCTAATATGAAAAATGAGGTTAAGGTGTATAGCAATTCAGATGAAAAGATGATGTCAGCAATGTTCTTCATCAAATGAAGTGAGTTTTCAGTAGTTTAAATCGGGAGATGTTTTCTTGCAATTTTATATGACTATTGAATTAAAGGTACTTCATAATTTTTACTGTAAATCATCAATACAATTTTGTGGACTCTAAATAAGATATGTAAAATTAATTTTAAGAACTGACACAGCAATCAGCAGTGGAATACTATTCATCAATATCTAAGTTAGCAATTGATCCAAGTTTGTAGTGAATGACTTCAAGATCACTACTCAATATTGCATCCCCCCCCTAAAAAAACCTTGTCAGATTTATATGTGATTTTTCAGTATTCAATTATATTTGCCCTAATAAATCATTTATAAATATTTACACAAACTTACATATTTTGAACCATTTTAAGTTAAATCTTACCTAATTTATAAAACTTCAAACAAATTAAGAATTTCAGTCTTTAATTCAAGACATCAATTTAGAATAAAAAAAATACTTGAATAATACAATTGTAAATAAGGACTACCCATCTTTATGACATTTTTAACTACAATAGAACCTCTATAAGTCAAACTTCAAGGGAGATGCCAAATAATTCGAGTTATAGAGTTTTTGACTTATGGAGGATTTTGGATATTCGACTTGTAGAGGTTTAGATTCTTTCTAACTTATTTTGAATTAGAGAGGCAAAATAAATAAAAATTCAAGTTACAGAGGTAATAAACATGTTTATTTGCAACTTAAATGTTATATTATGTACTACAATAAAAAATCAAAATAATTCGGAAACAACCTTAAAATTAAAAATATTCTGTATTAAAAAGTCAGTTATTATTATTATTTTTTTGCTTTAGACAATTCAGTAGTTCTCTATCTATAGTCCTTAAATCCTTAAAGTCGGTAACTTATTTTTCTTTGAGCTATAGAGGTAATTAGTTTCAAATGATCGAGTTGTAAAGATTGTAAAATCAAACATTGCTAATGTTCGAGATATAGAGGTCCAATTTTTTTCTTCGAATTATGGAGGGAAAATATATACCAAAATGGCTTGTGGGGATTGACTAATTATTTCGACTTATAGTGGTTAAAATTTCGAGTAATGGAGGTTTTGGGGCTTGAAGGGAAGGGAACAAAACATTTTTTTGAGGTTTTCGACTTAAAGAGGTTCTACTGTATAATATTCAACTTACCATGTGTAAATCTGTAGTTCATTAGGAGGAACATTTCCTCTTACAAATTCACTAAGTGAGTGATGCCTGCCATTGTTCAAGAAAACTCTCAGAAGAAGAGGACAAGTCTGTAAATAAAAACACATGATTTCAATTAATTATTATTAATTGCAATTATGTCAAAGCATACATTTATGACAATACAAATAAATTATCTTTTTTTTTAAAATTAAGATTAGGAAAAACATTTTGAAAAATTACTTTTAAATAGTAGTAGCATTTTCTATTTAAGATAAAAAAAATTGGCTACCAAAAAATTAAGAAAAAAGAAAAAATGTGATTAAAAGGGAAAAAAAAGAATTTTCTTACCAATTATTTAGCATACATAAAAGGTAATGCTGTACACTTAAAACAATATGCAATGCAAAGCTGTTGTTAACTGTGCTAGCTTATTTTTAGCTGTATCTAAAAAAATAAGCTAAAAATGCCTGCAATTTAAGCAAGTGTGTAGTAAAATTTCAAGATAGCCATGATTTAGATATGAGTACTTGATATAATTTATCTAAGGAATTACAGCAAGGAATCATTGGATAAGTAAAATTGATCATAGTATATCCGACATAAAGACAATGCACATTTCTGTAATTCATTGACTGGAATGCTCAGCTGTACCTACAACATTGGTTTTTAGAAGTTATGACCATGGGAGATCTAACTAAAAGTGCTGTAGATGGCTGTTAATTGCAGTTAACTAAAAGGAGGCACAGAAGCACTATGCAAAATTATCAGAAAGTTACATTCAAAATGATATAAAGCATATTAACAAGTCAGTATAACTCTTCAATATTTATTTAAGTTGAGGAGTACAATTTTTTGTAGATTTTTTTTTAAGTCATCATTTTAAAAACAAACTTATGGTAAAGCAAGTTATAGCCGACAAATTCAGATGTTTATAAGTAAATTAATTTGTCGGAATAAGCAATTGATAAATAAATTCTACAGATGTCCTTTCCGGAAAAAACAATGAAATTTTTATTATATTTAAATGATTAAGTTAACTGAACAATATGTCCTTACTTTTTCTCTATCAATCGATAGAGCTTCTGTTTTTTCTTCTACG
This sequence comes from Caerostris darwini, assembly GCA_021605075.1. Classification (NCBI taxonomy): domain Eukaryota; kingdom Metazoa; phylum Arthropoda; class Arachnida; order Araneae; family Araneidae; genus Caerostris; species Caerostris darwini. The sequence continues at coordinate 26,597 of BPLQ01012856.1, read as the reverse complement.
ACCGATTCCATAGTAAATAATTAATATAATGTGCAAAATTTTACTTATAGATATTTTTACTGAGTTGTAAAACGATTAAAATTTTATTACAATTATGATAATTAAATTTCTTAAACAATGTAAGATCTACGAACATGCACCGGCAGTTGCAAACATTAAAACTAAGCGGTTAACAGTTAACTAGAAGTTTAATACCACTCATCTAATGAGATTTTTGAGTTTTATGGACATTTTTTCAAAAAAGGATATTTAAAAACTCAGATGAACAATGGTCCAGAGGAAAATATGTGTTGTATCTGAATTATTTAAATAGTATTAAATCAACTCATCGTCTTTTCGTTATCAATCGAAAAGAAATGTTAATTTCACGAGGTCCCACCAAGACCTATTCTTCAAAAGTTTGTCTCAACAGATTTGGATTAACATCTTCTCCAATATGCTTAAGTTGCAATAAACTGAAAACCAAGGAGCATATTTTATTCCAATGCATTAAATATGACATACAAAGAGAAAAACTGAAACAGGCTTTTGGATACGAAGTCCTATTTTATTCGTGGTTATTTGATATGAGCGACGAACCTTATTGCAAATCTATATCAATAATTAATTTCCGACTAAAAATTACGTAGTATTTTTGTATGAACATTTTTGTATTATTTAGCGATAGAAGTTCTGCACAACACCACATTTCGGTGCTTCTTTTTCTTTAATGGTCAATGGAAAGTACCGGTCAAATACTACTGATTATTTGAAGATCTTTTTTATTCGTATTATCTTTTCTTTCATATTTTCTGATTTCTTTTTAACAGCAATTGCAATTGAAACAAAGCAGCTTATGCTAGCATAAATGTCAAAACACCACTTCAACTCAACTCTACGAAACAGTAAAAGCTATTGCATAATGTGTGTAAATATCAAAACTTTGATTAAGATGCTTTGAGCTATTATCGTTACACAAAATATACTTATTAATCTCTCCATAATTTGCAATTTTTATTAACAGATTTAATAGAGAAGATGTTTAAAATAGATGATTGTTTTAAGTCATCTGACATCTTTAATGAAATACTTCGAAAGCGATTTGAAGAAAACTTTAATCCTGAAGGAGGCTCGCGTTTATGGATGATTCCTGGTCATATTGTTTTTACAACAGACAATTCTAAGATCCATACCTGTGATGCAAGGCCTTACGATTTCAGCACATCTCCTAACGAAGCTGAAACAGATGAACTTTTGGCGACATCATCCTCAGTTTTGGATATAGTTTTTGACACTGAAAACACTTCCACACGAATGTTTGTTGTACTGACAAATGGGGATGTTCAAATATTTGAATATCGAACATTACTGTTTGAATGGGCAAGAATTGGTTATTTCAATGTTAACATTGTTTCTCCTAACAGCAACAATAATCATGTATTTGTAACCCAAACCATGATATCTCAACATCAAAATATGATCTATTGGTCCCAAAAAATAGGTTCTTCAGATATATCTTTTGACTTGCATAAGAGAGAAATTCCTTTAAATGGAGTCCGGGAAATCACTCAAAGTGCTATTGGAGTCCCCCAAAAATTGTTAAAAAACTGTCCTGTATTCGATCTAGTTGAAATTAGGGATAACATTTGTATTGTGCCCCATCTTCCAAACTCCATAAATCTTTATATTATCATTTCAGCTCGCTTGCACATTTGGTTGTTTCATATTGATGGGAAATTACTGTGGAGAGGAATCATTGGCGATAGTCCTGTAGACTTTATATCTCTGTGCACCAAGTCAATGGGTTTATGGCATCAAACTGGGAGCATGAAAGTTTGTAAATTATTGGATAATGTAAAAAATTATGCCTATATTTTAAATAATGATTCATTAATATCTATAGCACCAAATGGTGAATTACGAAATAAAACTTGTTTAGGTATTTTAGTGGAAGATATTCAAGATTGCTTTATCATGCAAAATACGATTTATCTCTTTAAAGATAGTTATAAATTTTTGCAAATACATAGTGTTGATAGTGGTCAGTTACTGCAATCTTTTGATTTAACAGAATATTCTCCAATAAGTGGTATATGGTACAATGCTTCCTCTATTCCTAGTATTGGTTTCTATTCAGATCATAGATTATATAAGCTCAATTATAAGTCATTAAAATCCTTACTAATATCAAATTCTCCATGTAATTTAAAATCTTTAAACTTGTTAAAACAAGAAAATTTTCATGTTTTCTCACTTTTAAGGGATGTTGTTCATCATAGATTTGAATCTTGTGATATTCCCCCTTTAAAATCAATGCCTAAAGTACTTCAGAGTGAAGCACTCTTATTGGCTGTCAAACACTCTTGTAGAGAAAATGGATTTAAATCAAAAGATTTTCCAGTAAAGAAATCAAACTTTGGACTTTCTGAAAACAATAATGAATTCCCACAAACTAAATTGAATAAAATGTTAAATCCATTAGTTGACTGTTTTCAAAAATTAGAAAAATGTCGAAATGCTCAATAAAATGCAATTAAAATTATGTTAATGAGATTTTTATATTGATGTATAGCTTATGTATAGATAGATTATGTATAGCTGATGTATAGATAGATTTTTATATTGATGTATTGTATTATATTGAGCATATTGCTATTACTTAATATTTTGTAAAATAATTATATTTGTACATATTTATTCAATGATTTATCATGTTTGTAAATAATTAGTTGATTGTGCATTCATGTAATAAATGTAGAAATGAACTAATTTTTTTATTGTGCATATTATATTATATATTAAATATAATTTAAAATATACTTCTTAATCCTTTTCCATAAAGTAATATTTCAATAAGAAGAATTACACTTTATAATGACAGCAATTCAACTATTTATTGTATTATCATTCTTATCTATTTATTATTTTTTTTTTTCTGTTCAGTGAGGTTAAATGATGTTGAAATTTCTAATATCAATATATTGTTCATCTAATATGACAATTATACAGATTGAAAACTTCAAATATGGGAAAACTTGTTTTTGAATCAGAAACAATAAAATGTTAGTTTCTGAATTGTCTCAACTATTAAATTTTTTAAATGTAGTTTTAATGATTATTTTCTAATATGATTATATTCATTTTAGTTCATTTGGCCTTTTGTTTCTTCAACACAAAATTATTTAATTTTAGAAAGTGAATTATCTTTTTTCCCTCCATTTGATTATACTTATTTTATTGTAAAAATTTAGATTTCATTTAATGCTAAATAATTAGGTACATTTCTTTAGTTGTGCCCAGACAAATTCAAAGTGGAGTACCAATTCTTTTTTTTACACAATCAATAAGCAAAAATATATATCAATCATTTTATTAAATTTGACTGCATGAAATAAAAATGTTGGGGATAGTGAGATAATTATTAGTGAACTTATTAGAAAGCAAATTAAAGTTATTTATATTTAAAGCTTCTCTGCCTGATACTTTAAAAATAAATGGATTGAAAATAATGTTTCTCCAATAGGAGAAGAAAATCAAGAATAAATCATTACATAATAATAATAAAAAAAAGTTTAACTGTAAAAGCAAACCAAGTAAAAGATCATTATCTTTATGTGAGTATAAATTCCTATAACATGCACACAAAATTATATTTCTGTGAAACAAGCAGATAATTTTTCTTCAAAAGAATTTATAAAAATTGGATGAATTTTTAGGTAATATCACAGGTTTAACTTTTAAGGAATACTTCAAGATAACTTTTATTTTGTGTTAATTCTCAGTAATAGTTAAATAACTTATCCAATAATATCTTTAATTGGAGTCCTTCAAACAGTAGAAATAAATAAAATTACATTAAAGTTCACAAGATAATTATGCAGAAGCACTGATGAGCAAATATTGAATATCTCTGAAGCAGTTTCAATATTAATTTGCTTTCCCCCTTGTGCAACTTGGTTTTGCCTATCATCTCCAAAACAGTTATACCTATTTTGAAAAATTGTTATTTCAATGTTGAACATCAATATCTTAAATCAGAATTTTGTTAATGCAAAAATAATAAAATTGAATATATCATTTTAGACTTAAATATTTCCCAGGGCTATTAGCCAACTTCACAAAGAATATAGGATTTCATTTAATTTGTGCGAATAACATTTATCCTTTCCTGAGTATACTTCTGATATCATAGAAAGGTACTTACAAAGTTCAACAAGATAGTTACTTTTATGTTCTAAAGCTAATTTAATATTAACTTATTTTTTTGAACAGCTGAACCAGCTATATACTTTTAACTTTAAAGTTCTATAATAAATTATGTAGAATATGCAGTACTGTATAAAGCATTTTAGTTTTTCATATAGAAATTGTATTCATTCTACATCAAGTAAAAAAATATATATCAATATGCATGATAGACATAATTGCATATCCATCAGTGTAAGTTGAGTGTTCAACACAATCATAGTAATTTGTGCATAACACAAAAATTTTCATCCATATTCCATAGAACATATAAAAAAATGTAAGGGTTCCTTAAAATATAACAAAGCTTTTATACATATTTTGTTTTACTACTCATTGAATGATGAAATAATATAAATCAAACTCTTCCCTTTTATATTGAAATTTAGTTGCTTTGAATTTTATTTTTATTTATAAACAAAATTATACAAGAATATTTAATATAAATTAAAATGTACTGAACTATGAAATTAAATATTTTTCCTTTTTTAACTAGTCTAAAAGTAACATATTAGTTCAAGAATGTCTGAATGTTAAGTGTACATATGGAATGAGAACAAATTAGATAATAGGCAGTATAACAAAATAAGTACTTAAAAGAAAAAGCATTATTAATAAATGATGCAACTAATTGAAAAAATTGTGGCCTTTAAGAGTTTTAACAATTATATATATATTTTTTACAAATATATAAACACAAATGACACAGAAAAGAGCATTTTAATCATCTAAATGAGAACAACTTCATATCATTCTTGAATTTTCACCTTTAATTAATAAAATTTGTTTTTTGTTGATTTAAAAAATAATTTAACATTTATAAACTCCTTGCCATAAAACAAAGACTTTTTAATTAAATTTTGTTTTAAATCAATATATATATACACATACACAGGTTTTATTAATCAGTGAAATGAAAAATTAGTAAGTTGACTTAAATGAATAAATAAAGTTTGTCTTTCCTTTTACAAATTGATTTTGATTTTCCAGTATCAAGCTGTACTCTTAAGTAATCTATTGTTACAGGGTTCAAGAATCATTTTTTTAAGACAATCACTTGAGATCATCACTTTTTAATTTATTCAAAAAAGTATTTTGTAATGCAAAATTAGCTGATTTGTATTCTGAATTAAACATTAAAAATCAAAATATTTTGAAAATTATCAGATTGAACTCGTATTGATTATATAATTTAATGATAATGTTCTTACTGCGACGCATAAAAAAATGGATGATATTTTTACATTGAGAATAAATAGCATTTTATTTACATAATATTTACAACATCCTGAACAAAATTTTTTAGTTGTTGGAAAGAAAATGTAAAGCCAGCTGTTCATCATCTTCCAGAAAACGATCTGTTTTAGATGTTTTCTGATTTTCTTTCATTACATCGATTCGTCGTTTTTTCGCTTTCTTGAAAGCATTTAATTTCTTTTTCCTTTTTCTGTAAAATAAGTAACAATAAATCAATCAAAAGAATAAAATTTCTACAAAAAAATATTTTAAATATAACTTGGAAAATAATACATACCCAACTTGCTCTTCATTTTCTGAATCACTGATATTCTCATCAGCTTCAGAGCTTTCTTCCATATCCAAGGTATCAATATTTTTAGAATCAGATTCATGATTTGAAATTATTTCATTTTCTGATTCATTGTCAGAATCAGAAGTATTTAAAGTACTTCGATTATTTTCATTTTCTGATTCTTCAACATCAGAGGCATTCAAATTATTGGGATCTATTTCATCTTCTGATTCCTCACCACCAGAATTCATATTATTTGGATCAATTTCATTTTCTGATTCATTACTCCTATTTGAAACATTATCTTGATTGTCCCCCTATAAAAAATCATAATTAATAAAAAAAAATCACAAAATTAAACAATTATTATATTAATATTAAATCAAATGCTATTGTAATTGATAGCCTAGTTTAAATTTAATCTTATGAATGCTAGTTTTTTTTTACAATGCCTACATTTAAATTTTTGATTTATTTGTTGATATTTGAATTGAGAGCTATTTTTCATAATGCTTTGCAAAATCATACCCACAACTTTTTCAAATATTAAAATCGGTGTACAAATGATTTGTACAATTCAATTTCTGGATACATATATATATTAAAGGGATATTCATCTTATTATAATAAAGCTTTTTAAATCCTTTTATAGTGTTTTCATTACCATGGCAACTATCTGTATCACAAAAAGATCTTTACAAGTAAAATGATTCTTCCACATATTAATAATTAGATCTGTAATACCTTTTTTGTATTTTATAATCCCGTTAAATTATTATTTATTAATTATTCTTGTAATTTATTAATATAATTTCTTACAATAGTAAAACGACTTTCTTAATTAAAAGATTACATAGTTCTAAATATGAAGAAGTGAAAAATGTTTGTTAATACACATTTATTTTTATCACATTATAAAATGAGAACCAAAGATAAAAGGAGCAGGCAGTGAAATAAAATTTAGAAAGTACAAGCACAAGATGTTATAACTTTTAATATGTACTATACATAAACAATCACAGCTAATTTAATGTTAAAATCTTTATATATATAATTTTTCTATACATGTGCTTGTCACTGAACTCCTCTTAAACAGCTGGACAATATTGATGAAAATTTTGTGTGTGTGTGTATTTGAGTGGATTCCTGGATGGTTTAGGTTCACAACTGGACCGGAAGGCGGCGCTGCAGTCAATATAATTCTTCTGTACATTGTTTGCCCCTAAACTCTTAAACCGATTTTGATGACATTTTTTGTGTATGTTTGACAAAACATGGAGAATGTTTTTATGCAATCCCCTTTGTTGCAAGTGGTGCTAATGGAGTATAGCACTGCAGTATATCAACTTGTATACCATTCAAACAATTGCTATGAAAATTGGTGATAATATGTATTTGAGTATGCAAAATATGTTTGTGCTATCCACTTTATTGTTACTTGCCACCAGACACTGCTGCAGCATATCATCTTAAATACCATTAAAAGGAAATCCATAACAATTAGTATGCATATATATTGGTACATGGAGAATATATTCACAATATGTAATTTTCTATAATGCACTTTTTTTTTTGTCAGGACAATGTATGCCAGGTTCTGCTAGTAAATACATATAACTTTAAAACAAGTTACTAAATGATTTACTAGATTGGTCTTTGTGTAAAAATATGTTTAACATTAACATTTTTCTGATAATGTAGTAGGTAATAATTTTTTAATAATGAAATGTCTGCAGTCAAAATTCCCTAGTCGAAATTTACAGTGAAAATTCAAATAACCAATCACCATCAATTATGCAGTGGCAAACTATGTAAATGGCAATATACCAAAGATAAATTAGTTGAAATAATATTTAAATTTACCTCATCATCATCATCCAAAACAGCAGATGCACCTCGTGCATTTTTTTCCAAATTTTCTTTCTTTTTCTTTAACCTTTCCTCCTGAAAAATCATAAAAAATTGTTAGTACAATATTAGATGGTTCTAAATATGAAGTTGAACTGTGAAACACAAATTACTTTATGTTTGGTTTTCATTTTGTCTTTGAACAGCGTTTTGTCAATTTTATTCTCTTCCTCTAGTAATAATATAGCCTTCTCAATGTTATAACCTTCTGTCTCTAAATCCTTTTTAATATCAGCACCAACAACAGGAATGATCTGGCCACAAACTTCACGAACAGGCTGAAATTCAAATGTTTAATTATTCAGTAAGTTTTTTTTTTATTACTAAGAACATTTTTTTTATAGATGAAGATACAATTAATTTCAAAACAGTTTAAACATAAGATAAAATTTTTTTAATTGTTTATTTTTTCAGTTCAACTACAGAATTTTTAAGAGTGTTTTACAAACAGATTGAGCACTGTAAAAATATTACAATTTCTTTTCAACATTAACTTAAGAATTTTTTTTTTTTTTTTTTTAAATCTATTATGAAAAAGTATAACATTTTTTTTCATAAATTTTAGATACTTTAATTAAAAGTAAAACTTAAAATATTTGTGGGGAAAAAAACATTTTTAATTTAACATTTTCATAAAATTTAACAATAACTTTCAAAATTGAAAATTCTTTAAAATAAAAAAAGGTATAGATTTAGAAAACATTGTACTTAATTATATGGTATTTAAATTTGTGCATTAATAAAATGGCTATTATGATTTTCACAATAAAATTATTTAATTTCATACTAATTTTTTGGAACTTAATAATACATAACTTTTAAAAATATCAAAATTTACCTGTCCATTCTCATCATATTTAACAACTTTATTGGTCATAGTTCTACCATTTAAAATTTTTTTAGCCATTGAACTTTTTGCTGAATGTGGTAAGAAATCTCCATCATTCACTTCTTTTAATTCTTCCTAAAAGGAACAAAATGAACATTTACTAAATAAAAATAGGAATTACTAAAATAAAATTAAGACATATAATAATTCTAATCTTAAATTTACAAACAAAAGCAAAGAAATCTGACTAATGAGAATATAATTGTTATAATATATATTTAGTATTTTACATTTTTATAACCAAGTTGAAAAACATCCTAAGTTAATCTTTCAAACTTTACATTTCAACCATTACTTTTGCATTATAAAATGTTGTTAATATCAATGAGTAATTTTATTAAGTTATTTTTCAATTTATTTAATCAAAAAAAAAAATGAAGAATTAAAATAGTTAAATCAGCACTATTAAACTTTCCCCCTTAATTCAAATAATAATTTGACAAAACATTAAGGAAAAGGTTTTATGTCAAATTCTCAGGACTAGTATGATGTAAAGTATCACTTTGAAATTTTTAGAACCAATAGTTAAAAATTATCTATTTATCTGATGAATTCAAAACAAATATTTCAATAAATGTAATGACATTAATTAAAAATTAAATATATTTTTTAATCCTCAATAAAATATATCCCACAAGAATTATTGCAAGATAAATAAACATAATACATCAACTACCATTACATTTTTACCCTTATTTAACAAATAATAACAATCAATAAAAAATATAATTAAACTCAAATAAAAAATATATTTTTTTGAAGTAGAGAAGATCATGCTAAACATAAGCAGAATAAAATATTAGTTTCAACAAAATAAGCAGATATGGATATTAAACACAGAAATATTCATATAAACACAGAAAGAAAATATACATTTGTAAAATAATGTTCAGACAATGTAAAAAGTAACTGAGAAATACTTACATCATTAAAAACGAATTTAGCAGTTTTTGTTTTACACCAATCAATATTTTCACTTTCCTCATCGCTTGATAACACATCACATGCTGATTTATGCTTCTGAATTGTTTTTGTAAGTGCTGGTAATGGAACCTTGTTGGTTGAATTAGTTGAATTCAGCATTTTCTTCTCCTGATTTTTTAAATGTTTTTCTAAGAAACGCACTCTTGGAGCTCTGACCATACCTAAAGATCTAAAGTATAAATATATCTTATTATTACATTAAAATAAATTTTAACACTAAAATTTTTACCCTAATCTAATAATAATATCTGTAGTAGAAAATTAATTACAATAGAACTATTGTTGTTTGAATTAAATGTGATGAATTTTTGTAATGCAATAATCTTCACAATTTCACTATCAACGAATCATTTATACTTAAAATACAGGCTTTAATGAAAGAAATTTTTAAATGAGGAATTTAAAAAAGACAGGGCATTTAAAAATATAGAAAATTAATTTTTTTAAATAAATCATAACTTTTTACAATATTGAAAATGAAAATTTCGTCAATTAAAAAAATTTTAAATCACAATGAATGATGAAAATATATCGCCAGTGATGCATAATACAATAATAAATTTATATTGTACATAATTATTTTTTGCTAAATAAATACTTTTTATAAATTATGTCACTGAATATTTCCCTTTTTTTATAGATAGTAAATATATAAAAAGTAAAAAGAGACTACTTATGTTGCTACAAATATCAATTATATTTGGCATCGCATATTAACTAGCATGTTAATTTATACTTTTTAAGATTTTAGTAAAATTAAGTATAAAAAAAATATAATGTTAACTTAGGTTAAAACAAAATAAAAACAATTGTAAAATTTCATCTTGTTCTATAAATACAGAAAAAGCAAACAAATTATTAAATTGCCTTTCTGCTGTAAAAATATTTAATAATTAAATTAGTATATATTATGGAATGTTTTTTTAAACAGTGTCTTGATAGCAAATTTATAGTTACCAGTATATAAGTATTCAAATAATACATTAAAAAACAGTACAATTAATGCTTTGTTTTAAAAATATCACTTTTTACAAAACCATGATTAGTGACCCAAATGAATTTAATGATTGGTCATTCAAGGGGTATTTTTTTTAAATAAAAAAATACATCTTTTGTATGTATAAAAGCAATACAATAACATACACACATAAAAAATAAGAATATTAAGATGTATAGAAAATTGTTTTTGCATAATAATTCTTACAACACATAAGAATAATCAAGTTAAAATAAGTAAAATCTTATAATATATATATATATATAAAAGGTTTTATGAATATTTACTTGATATATCATTAATAAATTAATAGGATTAATTCAAATAAAAAAAATATGTATAAACCAATCAATTTTTTTTTTAGCAGTAAATAAAAAATTTTTTAAATATTTCTTTTTTAGAAATAAATAGAACATATACCACAATTACAAGCACTTACTGAGCATATAATTCAGCATTGACTGCGGTTACATCAAAGATAGTTTTATCTTTCATCAAAAATAGATTTTTTAGGTATGATTTAAAAGCCTGAAAAAAAACAACATTTTTATGTTTTGAAACAATGTTTTCCAATTATAGTATTTAAGTTATATTTTACATTTCATTTTAAACAAGTATACCTTATAAGTTATTTATGAAAATATTAGTCAAATTAATTTGCGAAGAAAAAAATTCGTAACAATCTTATTTTAAAGTGAAAATTAATCATTGAATTTAAATTTTATAACAAAATCTTAGATAACATTTTAAAAAAGGAGGCAATAAATTTAGACTGATCCAACAAATACAAACATAAATATTTGTTTCTTTAACATTCACATTTAATGTACTGTAATATTGGCCATAATATTACTTTTTGTGTGATTAATATTTAATTTTTTGACCTACAGGTGAAAAGATCCATGAATCCATAATTAGGATGCAAAATTTCCTGTTTTTCAAAAACTTCTAAAAGTATTTGATGAGATTCAAGTACAGAGATTACTAATAGTCAATTCATTGGCTTTATAATGATATTAGAATCCACAATGAATTTCCTTAAATGTTGAAAATTTAAAGCTGTCTAGACTGCAATTCTCATCAATATATTATACACTTTTTTTACTAAAGAACAATCAACTTATTGTTTATTGTTAAAAACAACAACCATTGTTTAGTATATCTTGGTTCTCTCCAAATCAAATTAAAGGTGGATTACTTTTACTTGATTGGTTAATGAAAACACATATTTTTTTTTTAATGCTATCAATGTTTCTCTATTATCAGTTAAATGAGAAAGATGCAGCTAGTCTTTTGATATGGAATTCTTATATACAAAGATATTGTAATATTATGGCAGTAATATTCTTGTAAGCTGCAATTTAAACATTGTGCACAGTAAAATTCCTGTTTTGAATTAAATAGAAAAAAAAAAAAAAAATTAGTAGCATCAACTTATGATGCTAGTATTTCTTTCTATCTAAGAAGCTTCCATCATAAGATTTTTCTTTAACATAATCAATATCTTCAGGTTGAAAAATGAAAGGAAAGAAACATTAATAAAATAAACTAATTAATTAAAAATTTCACATTCAAAGATGTTTTCAGTGATAAATAAATGCTCTGTTTCCTACATGAACAAAAAAAATAACACATATATATATATATTATTTTATTAGAAATAACTAATTATAATTGTAACTTGATATAATTATCTTCATTTTAATTCATTTAATGTGAGCTTTATATAAACAGCTATACTTCAGATTTTAAAATTTAGTGTACTGTTATATTCATTATAGAGATAAAGTGTCAGAGCAAAAATTATAAAAAGCTTAAATTTATAAACACAATACAAAAAAAAAAAAAAAAAAAAAAAAAAAAATGTATATATACAATATTTGAGAGAAAAATTTTACTACATATCTATCATAAATACAATAACAATTGTAAACAAATAAATATATATAGATAGATATATTTGAAATAAATTATTACCCTTTCACAAGAATCTTTTAGATTAACATCTCGACCACAAATTAATTCCAACTTCTTTTGAATCGACATTAATTTTCTAGGGTTGACTCTAAAAAAAATTTTATTAACATTTATTAGAATAAAAATTATTATATGAAAGTATGTATAACTTCTCTGATAAAATATAGTATTACTCTATTTTCTCAATTGGTATTTTCCTACTATGCAGCTGCTCTACCATAGATTTTTCTTCAGAAGGCAAAAGAACCAATAGAGCTTCGCCGCCTTTTTCATATCTATCAAGGAAAACAAATAGTCAATGATAGAGAAGTTTAAATAATTTTTCAAAATAATATGTAAATCAAAATACAAAACAATGAAAGATTTAAAGTAGAATTTTATTTTTTTAATATATAGTTTAAATATGTTTTATTGGATTTTAATTTTAAGCAAATAACAGTTGCTGTACTAAATTTCTTCTAACACAATAACTACACACTGATAACACAATAACCACACACATATTGCCACAAAAAAGTTACACAAGGAATTAGAAAGCAAATATGATAAAATATATTAAAATTAAATACCTGGCTGTTCTTCCAGCTCTATGAATGTATGTATTCACATCTTCAGGACAATCTAACTGCACAACCCAATTAACATTAGGAAAATCTACATAAGGAATTAATATATAATTATAAAACTACATTTCTTAAAAAAAACTTTTAACAAATTTTTTATAAAAAGAAAATTAATCATATATTTTTAATAAATCATTGTAATTTTCTGTTATCAAATATAACAAAAACTTCAAAATAATTTACCCAATCCTCTAGCAGCAATATCTGTAGCAAACATAACTGCATGAATTTTTTTGGAGAATTCATCATATATTTCCATTCTTCGCAACTGATGCAAAGTTCCATATAAAGCCATAACGGTAACTCCAGGTCGCAAGCGACAAAAGCTTTCATACATGTATTTAACCTGCAAATACATAATAAATATTTTTTTTACTATTAATTTTTTTCATTAACTATAACAACAAAAGTTAAATATATTAATATAACTGACCTGCTTACAGCTGGACATGAAAATCAAAATTTTCTGTTTTTTATGAGTTTTGATAAATGACCATATCATGTTCATTTTATCATGGGCTTCACAAACAACATAATTCTGAAAATGAACCAAAATTTAATGAGGGAAAAATTCTTTTACTGCAATGTATTACCACATATAAAGTTACTTACATTTTTATAACACTCAATCATATTAATTTCATTACTACAAAAACAAAATATGTTTTTTTTTTTTTATTAAACAGATTTTATATTGTATATATAATCAAATATATTACTACTTTTAATAATGTATCTAGCTAAGGAAATGAACTTTTTCAGTTTTAAAGTTACTAAGAAAATAAAATAAAAACTTAAGTTTAGTCTTTTTTAATAACTAATTTTTGTTAATTTGATAAAACATTTATATATATATCATGCATAAGTCTTTCATAATCACACATATAATTTAAAATTTCTTATACAAACAGCACTACTGATTACATTACATACTTGTTGTAATCCTTCAGGAGTAGTGTGTTTAGCATGCTCATGAACTGAGACATAAACTGGGTTTTTCAAACTTAATCTTGCCAAATCTTTAACAGATCTAAATCAAAGAATACTTAAATAAATGCAAAGTTTTAAAGAAAAATATGACATAAATAATATTAATTATTTTATATTTCATTAATCAAAAATGTATTTTAATAAAATATACAAGAATTAAAGAGGCACTTAGAAATTATTTTGAAAGACATACTATTATTAAAATAACCAGAAAATTGTCTAGTATAGTTAAGAAGCAATAAAAAAAAAAAAATCATTGTGTGGTAAAATGTGAAAGTTGAAAACATTAAATCAAAAATAAAATTAAGACTTCATAATTAAGAAAACAAACTGCATTAAAAATATAAACATTGCACATATAATTTTTTATATACAACTTAAAATATAAAAAAAATATTTTTAAAAAAATGTCATAATCTTTTAAAAAGTATCATGTTTATTTCAAATTGTACACATCTTTAATGATATATAAAAAAAACATATGTATTTTCAAAATTTTTTGCAGAATTATAAAACATTGATTCAGAGTATGTTTTAAGGCTTAAAATTAACTGTTATAATTTTTTTTGTATTTTATCTAAAAAAGAGAACATAATAGAATAAATGTTAAATGTAATTTTTTCCATGAATATATATACATATATAAAAAAAAAAATCATCGACTTACTTAGTTTGTGTTGCAGAAAACAGAAGTGTTTGCCTTTCTGGAGGCAAATTTTCTAAAATAGCATTCACTGCCTTTTGGAAGCCCAAATCCAATATTCGGTCTGCTTCATCAAGAACTATTAAAATAATATTTATTTATTATAGAACGCAAGATGAAAGCTTATTTAACTCAACTAGAAATGCTTACACTAAAATAGTTTTGTTCAAGCAATACATAATTGGTTATTTTGATGTTACTAATACCATAATTAATATTGAATACTATATAGCAATTTTCATTTTTAAAGAAAAGCTTTTTTTTCTTCAAAATCTCAATTTTTACTAAGCAATTTGATTGAAATGAAAATAATTTACACTATATAAATATTACAAAATGTAATAATTTCTATCCATGCATAAAAATATTCTAAATATGTACTTGTTTATAAAAAAAAATTAGAGGGCAAGATTTCCTTTTTCATTATTTGATAACTGAATCTGTTATTTAAATACAAATACTTAATTTTTTTTAATTTATGAGTGAAACATATTAAATTAATTCAATTAATGAACATAATCAGAGAAATAAATATTGTAAACATAATTTTTTTTATCTTTATTTTATTTTTAAAAATTTTACATAGTTTTTATAACTGCTAATAAATGTTAAAAATATTTATGTAAGTATTTTTTTATTTCTAAACAGTTTTTTTTACGGTACTTAAAATTTTTTTATAACAAAATCTTTTTCTGACATTATGGCTGATTAATTTTACAAACAGAAAGATAACTGTCAGCCTGATCACTTAATTATTGTGCAGTTATCTTTTACCAAGTTATATAATGAAAATAATAAAAAATAATTTATTACAAGGAAATATATTTGAGATTTATCATTATTAATAATAAACAAAAATGGTTACATAAAAATAAATTATACATACCTAAAATTTTAAGATTTAGTGTGTCAAAATTTGGATTTTCATCCATATGTTGTAAAAGTCGACCTGGTGTACATATCAAAATATTACATTTCTCTAGGGCTTTCTTTTCTTTTGCTAAATCCTATTATAGAGAATAAAACAAAATTATTAGAAATTATTTTTGCTAAGCTGTTAATATTCAAAATTTTCCAAAATATAAAACTGACTTTTCCACCAATCACCAATGCAGCTGAGAAACTATGACGAGCTCCAACTTTTCTTAAAACTTCAAATATTTGATAAGCAAGTTCTCTAGTGGGAGTTATGATAAGAGCACCAAGACCATCCAAAATTGACCAACCTAAGCAATATAATTTTTCAAGGACCTGAAAAATTAAGTTGATTTGATAAATTTTTAAATTGCTAAAATATAAATTTAAATACAAAATTTACTTTTTCAGTTTGAAAATATAAGAATAACAGCAAACTAATGTCCTTTAATATCATTTAAAAAAAAAAATAATTTTAACTATAATAAAAAAAATAGAACTAGCCTGTTAATAACCTATCAATTAAGCAACACTAATTAATCATGCTAATAATTAATCATTATTAACATAATTGGCTAATTAATTACTCTTTCAACACTTAGGAAATTATGAAATTTAACAAAAGGTATAAGTAAATCCAGAAAAAAAAAAGCACTCACTGGTATAATAAATGCTAAAGTTTTTCCTGATCCAGTTTTGGCAGCTCCAAGGATGTCATGACCTTTTAAAGCAAAGCCAATAGCTTCCTTTTGAATTTCAGTTGGAGTATTATAGTTATTTTCTCTCAAACCTGCAAGGAAACCATTCTAAAATTAATATTATACTAAAACAAATCTATAAATAATTATATCATTTTTTTAATAAGCATATTAAGAACAAACGATTGTGCTTTTTGGTTAACAGGACACTGCCAAGCATAAAGATTGACATAAAATCTGCCTAAAGATTGGAAAGATAATGTTCTATAAAGCTATGTCTTAACAAGAGAAGTGGGTCAATCTTGCTTCGAGTGTCTCTGCCTGACAGTGACTTATTTAAGTCACATTATCTCAGGCTGCGAATGACAGCTGGTCGAAAATGGTGTTTGCGAGAAATCCCTTTGATGAGCAAAAAAAAACAACAACAATTGACTCTGGTCAGAGTGGGACGGAGACAATTGACTTACACCAAGGTTTCTATTCACAACAAGACACACTGGTTTATAATTAGTTCACGAGACTAACTCATTTGTTTTCATATTGTCATCTGAACACCACTTAAGAAGCAAAATTAGGAAAATAAACAGGTTACTTAAATTGGCTGATAATTATAGCTGGTATTCTATTAACCAAAATGTATCCATACAGCAAAAAATAAAAATACAATGAGATTTTGAAATTAATATTGTGAAAACCAAAGAAAAAATAAGATAAAAACAATGGTTAGCATTTAACAGATGGCCATGTTTATTATCAAGAATATGCTTGTACAAGTAATGCAAACATTTGTCATGCATTTGTCTCCTATTCAAAGCATAGAATAAAATTTAAAAATACTAGTGAAAAAAAAAAAAAAAAGAATAATTCTTCTGTAAAAAATGAAATTGTATTTTTGATAAATTTTAACTAAAACTTAAAAAGTATTCATGAAATCTCAATCAATTACATCAATAATCAAATTTCAATGCTGGAACTAATAATAAAACTAATTTGTAACTTAATGTTTGAATAAAGACACCATTATGGCCATATGATTAACCTACAAAATTCTAATTATATATTGTGGCAAATAGGACATGCAATACCCATTTTTTAGTTTAATGGCATCTGTGATTTTATAACTTATGTTTTTTTTTTTACAAAAAAAATAATATTCATTTTAAATTCTATTCCAAAATGTTGACCCGTATTTTAAGAGTTACTGCCTATAAAACAAAAACGTTTATTTTCATTAATGAAGTTTTTTTTTAATAACTTTTTTGTTAACTGCATTTGGATAAATTGAGATAAAGCAGTATCAGCAAGCATAAATCTCAAAGCACCTAGTCAAATCAAGCCAAGTTATATAATTTTTACATAAATTAAAAAAAGCAATTTTTGAATTCATCATCAGAATTATTATTCACATTTTTTGCAGTTAATTTATATTATAAAAAAGCAAAAAAAATTGAATATGTAAAATATTATATATTTTAAAAGCTTATATATACAATAATAATTAAAATTTTATAACTCTGAAGACAAAAAAAAAAAAAAAAAAATTACATGATTTTCGTTGTAATTTTAAGTAAGAAAATATGTCCAAAAATAGCAGGTAGTAAATGACTTTTTCATAAAATTCAACATGTATTTCATATTCTGTAATCCGTCAATAAGTAATGCAAGCTTCCTTAAACAAGAAGTTGCGAAGAGTAAAGACACACCAGAAATTTTTTTAAAAATTAAAATGATTTTTAAAATAATTTAAAGAAACTGTACCTTTTTTTGTCCTTTCTGTCAATGGAAAATCTTGAAATCTCTCTGATTTAAGTGAATCAAACTAAAAATAAATAAATAAATAATCATGTAAATAAAATAAAGCTGTAAAATGACATTAATTAAAAAAGTTCTAAAAATCTAATTAGGTAAATTGTTTTTAAATTTCTAGGGAAAGAAATACTAAAAATTACAGAAATTCTGTAACTTGAAAATAAATTACATGTTTCAAGTTACTGAAATTATAGTAACATTCTATATAAAGTATATTATAGTAAGCATTTTATCTATAGTAAAGCAAGATTCTAGGGTATGATAGGCAAGTGTATTTAAAGAAAATGTAATGGTATATTTATGATTTGGATTAGCCAACAAAGGTGAGAAGATGCATAAATGCCAATTAATTTTATCTAAATTTCTACTTTTGAAACATAAAAATAATAATCAGGTTTTTAACTTAACAGGATAAATATTATTACACTTCGGTTTAAGTAAATTATCAAAACTGAAATAGTAGAGTCTGATAAAAATGGTACAAGTTGTATCAATCTTTTGAAATATTGCACTATAAAATGAAAAAATAAACACATTTTAACAAATGCATAATGATAGTCTAACAATTGTTTCCACTTTCCAATTTAAGAAAAGCATATGTCATTGTCACATGTTGAATTGTATCCCAATACATAAGTCGACTCTCATCAACTACTCTTTATAATGAAGCATAAAGGTCACAGTTTAATAAAAGCCAACTGTACTATTTAATTTTTCGCAGCTTAGTTTATCAACATCATTGAACCAAAATATACAGTCACCTTTTATGATGAAGTATAATCATGACTGTTTAACAAGAATCAATAGTACTATTTAATTTTTTGCTGTTTGGCTTATAATCCTTTTTTTAAATTCATGTTCGATTAAATCATGAGTGTGAAGAAATGAATGGATTGAAATTGTTCGTTCTGGATTAATAGCCACTTTGTTAGGCTGCTTTATGACTTTTGACTAAAATTAAGGAGACAAAAACCTGGATTTATATTCGGTTATTATGGAGTTACATAAATGATTGATTTCATGTTTATATATATATGATTTAAGAAGAGTAGGTTAAAATATTAAGATTGGTGACTTAAATTCAATTTTAGAAAGAGGTAAAAGATCAAGGCGATGATCCAGTATATTTCTTTCGAATTACTGTAACAAGAACTTACTATACATTTGACTTGCATATAAATAGTTGAAATTTAGAAAACATTTAAAGAAGGGTGTATTTAAAAAAAAATCAACAACTTTCCTGTCCCCCCAAACTGCGCTTTGGTTAATGATATATTTCTTTCACAAAATATGAATAAATTTAATGAGTTCTACATTTAAAAAAAAATTATACTGGTATTAATTACATTAAAAATTGACATACCTCTTCATATTTACTAATTATATTTGAAACTTCTTCTTTAAACAAATTAATTTTACTATGTTTTTCTTTATATAACTTAAGATTTTTATTTTTACTCAAAAATCTTTTATCAATTTTTCTACGATTGAATTTTACATACGGACCCATTTTCAAAAATATTCGATAAAAACGTGTTTAAACTGCGACTTGTTATGTTGTTATAATGAGCTCTTCACTTCATTTCGTGTATTTCATCATAAGCTTAATTGCAAGGCTTGTAAATAGTACAATTTGTTTTCTTTTTCTCTCTCTCTATATGTTATTGTTCTAATGCAGCTGGCAATACAGAGACAATTAATCTTTATGCCATAAGCAAGGGCTGCACCGCTATTTCTCATTTAGCACTATTCAGGGGGCACATGTAGCTTGGAGATATGTTAAGGACGCGACTACTACACGGATATGTTACGGACGCGACTACTACACGGATATGTTACGGACGCGACTAGATACACTACCCACACAACGCTCTACGATAATACACAGTCCAGTCACATTAATGTGACTATCACCTACTTTCGACGTCAACGTGAAATAGCCAATCCCAAAATGCAGGTGGCGGAGGTGGCACATTGCGGTGGAGTGTATATAAAGAGTTCCACTTAATACCACTTAAATACCGTTCCACACTCCCCTTAAAGTCAGAATTCACAAGAGTGTATATTCTGGCTTTTGACAGGGGGTCACATTAATGGGACTGGACTGTGTATTAGACCGGGACCTACAGTTTAAAGTGGATTTCAAACAACTACAAGCATCCATGGTGATTCGAACCCGAAAACTGTGGTACGGAGTGCCAGAGCCATCAGCCCCCCCTCTCTCTCTATATATAGGCAAAATAGGTTAATTTTCCATAAATGTTAAGAAGATATTGTATTATTAAATTCCTTTGTTTTTTTAACTTGAAACTTTTGTCTTTAATTTAATTTAATTCTGACAGTTATTATGTTTACATCGATTGATGTCATGGATTAATATTGTAAATTTTGAATACTCCACTGATAGTAGTACATTTTGAATACTTCTATTTCACCAAATTTGGTGTCCAACGCGAAGTATAGCACAGTAACTGAAAATTGAAAGCTGTAATAGTTTAAATGGAAAGTGGAGCTGTCAATGTTAAAAAAAAAAAAATCTTAGATAAAGTTTGCGTACATACTTTACAATATGTATAAATAAGTTAAAAGCAGGTTTTTTTTAAAGGGAACTACTTAACCGTCGATAATTTCGGTTTTCGAATCTCAACTGAAAGGAATTGAAATTTTTAGAAGAATGTCAAATCAAGATTTCCGTGACAGTGCTTCAAATAGAAAATATTACAATAGAATAGAAGTCAGCAGAAAATTGATCAATTCCTTAAATTGAAAATCTGAACTAAAAGGAAATTGGAAACATCACCAATGAAAACTACAATTGCGGAAAAACAGATATTAGTAAAAACAGATAAAAGTTAAAGAAAACAGAATGAATGAAAAGCAATATTTATCTTTTTGGAACCAGTTTACAAAAAGATCTATGAAGACCAAACAATATCGGTTGAAGACAATCTCCAATATCCCTTGCAAATGATGCGTGAAGGTGCAAGAGCAACAAGAATAGTTGAAAGTTTCCTTCCCATAGTAAAAGATTTTCTAGAAGAAATGTAATAGGCAAGGAAAATATTTAGTAGAGAAGATTTGTTTGTCCAAGTATACATGAATGTTCTTTTATTCATGGTGAGGAAGAATGTTCTTTCTGGAAGAAGAGAAACAGATAGTATATCTTTGTTATATAATGAATTGGACAGAAAACTAGGATCCTTGGAGGGTCTTGGTAAAACTGTGGGGAAGTACGAACATTTTTAATCCCACTAGTTGAATACTATTTGTCTGAAGAAATTTTAATCACGTAGGAAAGAGACTGGAATTTTAAAGACTGTAAATAAAGACCTCTCGACATTATGATGGATTTCGTTAAAAAAAAGAGTTCAAGGAGGTTGAATGGATATACTCACTCGTGCGAGGTTTGGAGCTAAAAAAAAAAGTACACCAAAAAAAAAAAAAAAAAATCAAGAATTCGACAGTTTTCTTCCCTGATAAGCACCATAGCACAGATCCAGCTAGGGGAAATTTTTATTGTCTCTTTTGCAATAAGAATGCATCCTACTAGAGATTGTATAAATGCAAGACTGATAATGGTATTTTCTAACATTATCTATGTTAGAAAATAGTAAAAAGCTTTACTTAGAAACTGTGCATGCTTTTCCTGTTTCCAATCGGGACATGCTTCCAATAAATGTAAAATCAAAAATGTTTGCCTTAGATGCAGTAAAGATTACTAATATTTAATGTGTCAAAAGCACACAGAGGTTATCGATGAATATAAAACAGATACTAAAGAAACTAAAAGTAAGCAAATAACTATTCTGACTCTAATCATGATATTTATCTCATGACTCTAATCGCTAATATAAAAAAAAATAATAATAAGATAAAAAAAAATGGAGCTCAGACGGTAGGGTTATATTTATAATGGATATATGTTCTCAGAATTCTTATATCAATAAATCAGTATTTAAGAATTTTCATTTGGTGCTGATAGAGAAAGTAAAGGCGTATGACAGCTTTTTTTTTGGGGGGGAGGTGTTTAAACTCTGGAAGTTTATGATTTGCTTATAGTCAACCTGAATGATTCATACTAGTCTAAATTGAAAGCAATATGTAAAAAGGCAATCTGTGGTATTGTAAACAAAAAGGCAATACTCCATCAAGTGAAATAAAAGTAGATTATACTTTTTGATCTGCCAGCTAACGATTACTAAATCAATCTACTATAAGGTACAGATATAGGGAGATTTTTGTTTACTAACATTATTAAATTAGATTCTGGTTTGTTTATGTTAAAAAATTCGACTGGGATTTATTTTATTGGGGAAAGATGAATTGTTTGTGAAATGTGATATTAATAATGATAATATTTTAATGTTATTTATTATTATTTTTCACATGTTAAGAACTCATCACTTAACGAATTATGGGACACTTAAAACCATTTGGAAAATAAAAATTAAATTAAGGAGGATTTAATTTAGAGTATAAAAATTAAATTAAAGAGGATTTAAAAGGGGTAGAAGAATTTAAAAATACTATGAAAATGCTGTCGGATTGTAAACATAAAATTTGTTTACCATTTAAAGTAAATGTGATTGAGTTGTATATTTATAAAGAATTGAATGGGAAACGTCATAAAAAAAATGTTCGAACGTAATCAATGGAATGAGTTTCTCGATGTCTATAGAGCCTTATTTAAGGGATTTGGAGAAACTGGAAATAATAGAGAGTATTGAGGGTAATAATGAAGCGTCTTATTTTCTGCCCCATAAGTTAGTAGTGAATATCGATAATAGAGAGTTTTTGCATACCGTAAGTTAGTTACCGTAGGACGTCCGTTAGCTTTTTCTCCCTAGCGCGCATGCTCATAGGAAATTATGTTTCCTATGAGCATACGCGCTAGGGAGAAAAAGCTACTAAACTACTATTATCACTACTAAAATAACGCTTTTAACAGTTTTTAAATCTTCGGCTGGAAAATATGGAAAGAGTTTGTTGAATGTTTTACTATATAAAGATTCAAATTTAACTGAGCAAATTTCGAATCTCATAGTTAGGTTTCGAAGTTATCTTATAGAAATATCCCCGAATATTGAAATAATAGAAATATATATAATATAGAAATATCCCCGATATATAATATAATATAGAAATATCCCCGAATATTGAATATACTGTAGAGCAGGGAGGGACAAACTTTTCCGTCGCGGGCCAAAGATCGTAGGAAAAAAAAGTTTGATGGGCCAAGATAAATTTTTCTAAAATTAAAAAAAATATATACAAGTATTACAATTTGAATATGTTAATGAGATGAATGCGATTTCATTTTTAAAAGTTTTAAAAAGCTGCTGCCTGGAGCGTAAAATGCGCAGTCTGCCACATGTGAGGTCTAATTCACCTATATTGGATTCCCATATGCCTGCTTCCCGAGAAAGTTATAAAGCTTTTTGACGCCAATCGACAGCTATAACTAACAAAGAACTTCCGCTTTTAACATTTTACCGATTGAAAGCTGTCTGTGCTTGCTTGCTATTTCCGTCAATTTATGTTTTGTAGAAAAAAATATACAGAAAGTAAAAAGATCCTCAGTCCTTTGAAAAAAAGGAAGAAAAAAATATTTAATCAAAGTAGAAAATAAGATGGATATATAATATATAAATATGTATTTCTTTTAATTTGCATCGGACCGGCAAATTAAAATTCTATCCGTGGGCCGGATAGAACCTTCCGCCGGGCCGGAGTTGGCCCATCCCTGCTGTAGAGTGTTTTCAGTGTCTCACTGAGTCCTTTTTATTAGCTGAAACATTATTACACTTGCTTTACTTCATAAATAGTCGATAGATTAATTATTCTATGTCGTAAATGTATTTTTGGAGAAGGCGGTGTTAAATAGGAGGAATTTATTTTAAAAGCTAGATAAATGTTACTGTGACATTGCTTTAATTGCGAAATTGGGAAAGTAATGTTGAATGTAAATACACTTCTAAAAGTATAGTGATAATCAAGGTTTTATGAATTTTATGGGATCTAGATAATTTGGTTTGGTTTGTCGTTCTGCAGTCCTTTTGTACACACTTTAGGCTAATTAGACCGGGACCTACAGTTTAGCGTGGATTCCGAACCTCCAATAAACATCCATGCCATAGCCATGATAAGAAACTGAAGCCTGTGGTACCAAAGGACGGAGCGTTAGCCAACTGGCCATCAGGTCGCAGGGTGTAGATAGAGATGTTTTAGGGTACAATAAAAAAAAATAAAGATGATGTTAAAAAGGATCGCAATATAACAAAAAAAATAATTTTAGAAGCTGTACAGAGAATTTTTGATCCCTTTGAGACTAAGTCCTGCACTTTGCCACCTTAAATTCTATTATAGAAAACATAGAAATTACAATTATTTTGAGATTTCTTTTTGCGTGACGATGTTTTACAACCCTTTCTAAAACGATGGAGGTGAAATTGATAAATTTAAAGACATTGTAGTTGATCGATATGAAGGCTTTATATGGAACTGCATACCTTTTTTGTGCTTCCCAAGGAAGCTTATATTAAATGCATATTTTTGAGAACAATGTCTTCATTGGTGACAAAAGCTCCACTTATTAGGGTGAAAGCAAGACTTTATTCTCTAAAACTGATAGTTATTCCCAAATTGGAATTAATTGGCTGCTGTATTGGTGCTAGGTTAGTCAATTAGTTAGTCCAAAGGCAATAATTTTTAGCTTTTTCTGTGATCTCCAATCCTAGCCTTTACACCAAAAGTCTGACAATAAAAGTTCTTATCATTCGGAAAAAGTGAAGTAATTGTTTTTAATAGATTGGATATTTTATTTGCTTGAATAAGAACAATTTTTTGCAGAATGAGACCAGCAAACGAAACTGATTTTTAAATAAGAATTATAAATAGAAAGTTGTTAAAATTTATTTCAAGGAGATGCGTAATTGTAGCTTAGATTTTGCATTGTCATGCTTGCTCAGCCTTAAGTCTGTAAGTAATCATTATCACCTTCATTCGTCTACCATGAGTGGAATTTACAGAGCTGAAACAGTTTCCTTGTACACGGGATAATGAATTTGCGGTCCATTAGATCATGATTCTTAAGCTTTAAACCATATCAAATCCATTTTGGGCATAAGATAACAATGGCATTTCTTACATTTGAGAAAAGTAAATTTCTAAATACTTTTCGACTAATAGTTATTTTTTTAAAAAGTATTTAAGTATTTTTTTTCCTTATTATTCAATTTAAAAATGTTAACTGAATAGATTTTGTTAAAAAATAAACATCTGGTTAATACAGAGCTTTGTAATTTTATTTTTGTGTGTGCATATCTCTCTAGTTTATTAGTCGCCTTTATATGCATATTGGCAACAAACATGTAAACAAAATGGAAAAAAAGTTAAATTCTACCATTTGTGATTTGCTGTTTTTTTAGGTGAAGTCAAATTAATTAATATGAAAAAATGCATATCTTTAAAAAAAAAAAAAAAAAAAAAAAATCTTTTTTAAAAATCTTTTATTGCTTAATCGCATTACATTATTTTATTGCTTAATCGCATTACATTTTTTATTGCTTTATCGCGTTACATTGTTTTATTAAGTGAAGTCAAATTAAGTAGTATGGATAAAATGTATATCTTAAATAAATTTACTTAATAAAGTTTAACATGATAGAAATAAATTCAACAAAACAGATCTGCCACTAGTTATACAATTAAATCTATTAATTGGTTAATATAAATGATATTCATTTTTCCATTTCAATCCAAAATACTTCTATAAATTTACTTAATAAAGTTTAACATGATAGAAGTAAATTTAATAAAATAGATCTATTTCAAGTTATACAATTAAATCTATTAATTGGTTAATATAAATGATATTCATTTTTCCATTTCAATCCAAAATACTTCAATAAATTTACTTAATAAAGTTTAACATGATAGAAGTAAATTTAATAAAATAGATCTATTTCAAGTTATACAATTAAATCTATTAATTGGTTAATATAAATGATATTCATTTTCCATTTCAATCAAAATACTTCAATAAATTTACTTAATAAAGTTTAACATGATAGAAGTAAATTTAATAAAATAGATCTATTTCAAGTTATACAATTAAATCTATTAATTGGTTAATATAAATGATATTCATTTTTCCATTTCAATCCAAAATACTTCAATAAATTTACTTAATAAAGTTTAACATGATAGAAGTAAATTTAATAAAATAGATCTATTTCAAGTTATACAATTAAATCTATTAATTGGTTAATATAAATGATATTCATTTTTCCATTTCAATCCAAAATACTTCAATAAATTTACTTAATAAAGTTTAACATGATAGAAGTA
>BPLQ01012854.1:0-116017 GCA_021605075.1 Caerostris darwini | reverse complement strand
GCCAAGTCCCGTCGGAAGTCTCGCACGTGACTACCAGCGAAAAACAACATCATGGGGCCTGAATGGTCGAGTGGCTAGCGCTCTGGAGCTCGGTATCACTGGTTTCGGGTTCGAGTCCCGGTGGTGCCTGGATGTTTGTAGTGGTTCGAATCCACTTTAAACTGTAGGTCCCGGTCTGTTAAGCCCTCGTGAGATAGAAGATGACTGTAGATCGACAAACAAACCAAACAACATCATTCGTTTGAACAAACTGAAAAATTTCTTGAAGTTCTTTTTCTTTTAATTTGCATGTTTATTTGAAGTTAAAATACCTACCTAGTCGGACAGCGATTAAAAATGGTTGGAAAAAATTTTTTAAATACAAATTTGAATAAATTTCGTGATTTACGAAAAATAAAGTCAACTATCTCTGCATATTTTTCCATTACAAACGTTGTTCCATTTATTGTCTACAAATATTAACCTAGGGAAAGTGATTACTTAACCATAATCTTAAAGATAATGGTTAAACATTACGCTGAATTGTTGAATAATGAAAGTTGTGTATTGTATAGTACAATAGTAATCATTTACTTGTTGATCATTTTAATTGATTATTCAGAGATTGCATGTGTTTACTAAAGATGATTTTAAAATTTTATTTTAATAATTTAATTGAAAGAATACCTTAATTTTTTTTTTTTTTTTTTTTTTTTTTTTTTTTGAGGGTTAGGAGGTTATCTTGATTTTTGATATATTTTAGATATATTTGATGCACTTTAAAAAAGATCGTCATCTTTGATATACTTTATAAATGGGGTTTTTTTTTCAATACAAGTATTAGATTATTGATGAATTGACGATTATTTCATCAAAACCCTGTTTACGACGTCCTAGGGAAACTGTCATATTTTCAATAGTATATCTTAGTACTGGAAAAATACTCTATAAGTATAGTAGTATATAGTATATCATAAGTATGTCTTTTTCATGCATTTTTGCATTTCAGCTTTGTTATTTTCATGATATATAAACATGTGTAATTTAGTCACTCTGTACAAAACAATTTATCTTAAAAATGCCATTTAATTTGTATGGTTAGTTTTTATTCATAATTCTCCAACTGATATTTATTAATTATAAATTTATAGAAAAAAAAGCATTTCACTTTGGCGTTTCAGCCCTTTTCCATTGCCTACTAAATTTATAATATTTAATTTAAATAATTAAATTCATAATTTATGATATTAGTTATTTTTTTACAATCAGAAGTATGGTCAATACTCAGCTTAAACATAAAAACTAACTATTTAATATTAGATGCACTTTTATTTATCAAATGATTTTATTTAATAGTGTCGCAATGATTTTTGTTGTTGTTGTACAACTTTGGACATCATGTTCACATCAGCGCGCTAAAGTTTGCTGCAAATTGGATAGAAATAGAAACGCACGCTGTTTCCTTAGCCTTTCTTTTAGGGAATAGCAGAATTACCGCTCGGCTTGGTAGTGTATTTTGATCATCCATCAAATAAATCACGACACAAGATGACTGAAGGCTTCCTAGATAGAGTATGATACATTGTTAGTATTTCAACTGTTACGTTGTTTTTGTATACTACGAAAAGCTCATCAATTACTGAAAACTTGGGCCTTTAGACATCTACCTGTCGTAAGAGTGAAAAACCAGAAAAGTTTCATCAGACTGTTGAGACAAAATGTTCATTAACGCCATCAAGTTTGGTTCTAATCTGCTGCAAACGGTTTCTGAGCCCTGATGCATATATTTTTACAATTTGTAACCCTCTTAGAGCTTGATTGGTTTGGTTTGTTGCTCTACGTAATTTTGTGCACACTTTAGGGTCATGAGAACGGGGCCCACTAACTAACATCCATGCCGCTGCCAGAGTTATAACCTGAATCACCAAAGGCCAGAGCGCTATCCAATTGGTCTTAGAGCTTGAAGCTGTACTTGTTCTTTTGTGGTACAAATACATCGAATCTGCTTATTCAGTTCCTACTATTAGTTCACTCTCCCTATATATATATATATCTTGTTCAAATTTTCAATCGTTAATAAAATACTTTTTATTTATCCACTCATGTTCAAATACATTTTTTTGAACTTGTAGTGGATGACACTTGATGTTAAAGCAGCGCTTTCAAAAATTTATTCATTAATTAAATTTAATTAATTAATTTTAGTCTGTTTTTTTTTTTTTTTAGATTTAAGTTGTATGTATCTACCAATAGATGGCGCGAGATGTAAGAGGAAAATTTCAACTTCATTTGTAAGGAACTTTTCTGCAATATAGTGAAAAAAAGTAGGAATTGACTTTAAAAAAAATATTTTTTTCCTTACTTGTTTTTAATATTATAATAAAAGGTTTTGCTCAAAATGCATGGATTCATTATCATGTCTGTAACAACATACAAAGAATATTGTACAATGTTAATTCTAATCCAATAATTTGTGAACGCTCTCAACAAAAATAATAATTCTTTATTTCAAACAATAATGGCCACAATATATAAAATATTTCTATGGTTCTAACGGAAAATGAATTCGAAAGTAACCAAAGTATTTTCAAAGTATTTTTAATTTCAAAACAATTAGAAATTAAATATCCGTTATTTTTGATAATGCAAATCTGTTACTTTTTAATATCTAGTTTTATAAGATTACAGATAACAGTTTTTAAGTCAAAATATATAAGTTAATATCTAATATAGTCTATATTACATAACCTTTAATTTAGAAATAGATAATTTAAATGTGATGAGTAGCAAATTGTTTAAATTAAAAAAAATAATAAGAAATTATTTTTGTTGCAAGAGGAAAACGTTTAGAATTCATAATTTAGTTACAATAATAAATTACTGTAAGAATCCTCAGACGTTAATGATTTAAATACAAAATCTCAAGTTCATCGAATTAAAAATATGACATCACATTACAAAGAACGAAAAGATGGTTTATCAGTCGTGCTGCTATCTATTGGTAGATATTATTATTATAATTTAGTAATCAGTTTTTAAACAGAATAACATTTGATAGAAACCTTTTATCAATTCAAATTGACGGATAAAAATAGCTTTAACATCCACAAATTATTTGAATAAAAAATAATTTATTTTTTTATTTATTTATTGCAAAAAATTACTTTGCATTTACTTATTTATTGTATTAACTACTTTGCATAAAATTATTATTATAATTTTATGCAAAGAGAAAAAATTACGTTTGACAGTATAATAATATATATTGAATAAATATTTAATATTTTTAGATGATGGAAGAGAAAATAATTAATGTATAGAAATCATAAATATTACTAATAAAAATTACTCTCTGTTTTATTTATTGTTTGCATTAAAAACCTTAAATTATATATTTTTTAATTAGTATTTAATTAAATGCCATATTTATTAATATTCTTAATATCGCAAATTTTTTTTTATTATTATTTTTTTTTAGGTTCAATTTTCTATTATGAAAAATTTCAAAATAATTCATTATACAAAAATACATTTAATATATTCTTTTGACAGTTTTCTAAAATTATGAAGATAATTGTGCAAATTGTTTTGCTTAAAATGAACCATATTTAAATTTTGATCATAATTCAAATGGCTAATTTAGCTAAGGTGAGAGAATATTTATTCAACTCGATAATAGATGGCGCTACAAACACTTTTACTTATAGGACTTTCATTAAATTATAAAATAACTTGTGTTTAGAACTTTGCTAAAAGTATGCTAGAATTCATTTAAAAAATTCATTATTTCATTAAAAATACAGTTTTAAAATTTCTAATTAAATACTATTACTTTAAAGTGCTTTTTCACTATATTTAAAGAGCTCGTAAATAAAAAAAATTAGTTTTTTTGTTATTGATTAATAAAAAAAAAAAATTTCAATTAGAATATATTTGAACATTTCATTTAATACACACGAAAAAATTGAATTATTATTTGCTTAATTTTTTTTTTCAAAGTTAAAAAATATTGTTGGATTTTAAACACATGCATACATATACATGTTAAGAGTTTTTTTAATTTTTTTTATTTAAATGTCTAATTTAGGTTTTTCACTAAGGAGAATCTTTTAGAAGATTTATTTATAAACAACCATCCTCGGAAAAACACAGCTGCTTAAATATCAATTTTTTTTAACAATGTTAAATTCTACCAGACTAGAATACTGTATCTAGAAATTTTGGCCGACTTAAAAAAAATTTTCATGGCTACTAAATTTTGTAATTTACTAATAAGGAGCCTGCTTTTATAGTGTTTTGTCAATTTTGCCTTTGTTCTTTAAATTATTAATCCTAAATTTAATATTTCTTTGACATTTTAAATTGTTATTGGTTTGGTTCGTTTTGTGCAATATATGTTTGTATATCTCGTGCCATACTTTGTGGTGCCCGAAGATTCCTTACAAACTTTCTATTTCGAGTATGTACCAGCTTGTTTATTTCAGTGACATTTTTTTCTTAAAAAGAAAAAATAAATCCATTATGTAAAATGTCAGTATGCCGGTCATATTTATAGCACTCAGTAGGGAGGTACATATGAATCCTTAATTGCTATTAATAAATTTCTCGTAGCCTTATTGTAAAATGATTCAAGAAATCGAACGCACTACGTTATATGAAAATCCAATAGAAAATTTTACAATAAATGTAAGGTTTTTATCTGAAATAGCAAAAGTATTTATCAATGAAATTAATTCACAGTATTTTCATGAAAGCAAGGTTTTCCCCCAATTAACATTTTTTAAATTATAACACCAGATATTTCATACATCATAAAACACGAAGTTCAAATAAATCATTTAATAGGTAATAAAATTAAAAATTCATAACTTTAAGAATTAAGTTAAAATTGTAAATTTTTTTTTATTGCGATTTGTATTTTTTTTTATTGCGATTTGTATTTTTTTTTATTTATTGTAATTTTGTAAATTACAAAATAATAAGTTTGCAGTGAAGTATAATTAAATTTAATGTAGCTATAATTTAATAAAATACCAGCATCGAAATTCTGTTAATAAATCAGACAGCAGTTTATGATAATTTTTTTTTTTATTTAAATGCATAAGCATAACTAATGAGGTTATGTCGTGCAAATACAAGCACAAAAACAATACACCTAAAAAAATACACAGAAGAACATTACGAGCAAATCATAGAATAAAAGCGCAACCTTGAGGTTTATAAATAATAGTCCTAAAGAAGATGTATCAAGTTTCAAACTCTTCAAATTAATTTTGAAATATTCAAATATAAATTACGATATGATAATATAAATGAATTTCAAGTACTGTGACAAACATTTGACCACAGAATTTTGTGTATAAATAGATTCAGTCATTAATATAATGCTTGAAATATATGTTATTCTTCTTTTGAAGTTTGCAGTTTATGAGAAGCAGTTTGAAAAGCGTTTCAGTCTTTTCTCCAATTATTTATAATTCTAATTAATCCTACACTAATGAATGCGATATGTCAAATAGATAAAATGTGCAAATCGATGAAAAAGTAATTGTTCACCTAAAATTAAATGTTCATTCTAAAAATGCTGGCAATCCAAATAGTTCTGGTTGAAATTCTTCCATCGTCTCCAAGACTAGTGTGGCCCTTTGCAGAGTTCTGGGTTGATTCGAGTGTCTGGTACCATAACCACTTGCATTCCAGCTGCAACAGCGGCCTGACACCACTTGGAGAATCTTCAAATACCAGTACCTAGAAATGGAAAGTAAACAAAAAGTATTGACTATAAAGCGTCTAAACACCAGATTTACAAAGATTAGAGTACTAGTATTGCTAGATTGAGTACACCTAGTGATAACGGTGTAGGTTTACTTTACGGATGCAGAAAAATCAGAAATACAAGTTCTACATAAAACTGTGTCCAAAAAAGTAAGAATTTTCAATTTAAAATTCTTTGTCTTATGGAATTTCAATTCTGTTTCGTTTTTAGGTTGCTGGCACTGTCCTTGACATCTGTGTGAAATGTGACGTCAAAATATTCATTAGTGTTTGAGTTACGTTTGGCTTTGTGAGACGCTAAAAACTGATTGCGGTGATTTTGAATTTTAATAACAAGAATAAGAAAATTGTTACAGGATAGATAAATTAACAATAGTTATATAAATAGGATACGATTACGATTAGTATTATTTTAAAAAGGTTTGGAAGAGTACGATGTATCAAAATATAAATCGAGATAAATATTTCAATTATACAGAGCATTCCATTGATAAGCTATCCCAAGAGTTGTATTTGTTTAATTAACAACTAATTGGTTCTTCAATTTACCACTGTGACCAAAAAGTAAGACCAATTTTCAGTTTAAAATTCCCGGCGCTTATGGAATTTCATTTTTTTTTCTTTTTTAGGTTGCTGCACACTGTCCTTGACATCTGTGTGAAATTTCAGGTCAAAATATTAATTAGTGTTTGAGTTACGCTTGGTTTTGTGAGACGCTAAAACTGATACCGTCGATTTTTTAAATGTCTGAATTAATTGAGTAAAGAACTTGCATTCAGTTTTGTTTGCGGAAACGTATAAGATGTTGCAGGAGGCATTCGGTGAATATTCCTATATCAGAAAGAAATATTTAGAAGCGGTATAAACAGTTCAAAGAAGGCAGAGAGCGCGTTGAAGACGGACAGCCCTCTGGTCTACCATCAATCTCAACCGACGAAGTTCACATCCAAAAAATTAAAGATTTAGTTGCTTCAAACCGTCGAATTACAATTAGAGATCTTGCTGATGATGTTGGAATTTTAAAAGGATCGGTCCATTCCATTTTGAGCTTCAAACGCATCAAATCTGGATTGGTATCGAAAACACTGAATGCGCCAGCTCACACTGCATTGATTCTTCGTGACTTTTTCGCCAAAAATGAAACCCATATTGTTCCATAGCCACCGTATTCACCCCGTGCGAGTTCTGGCTATTCTGTAAACTCAAAAGTACCGACACCGTTTTGAGTCGATTGAAGAGATTCAACGCGCGCTTTGAAGGCCATCCCTGCCGATGATTTTTTAGCATGCATTGAGGATTGGAAAAAAGTTGGCATAAGTGCATTGTTTCCGGAGAGGATTACTTAGAAGGCGATGAAATAAATTTGAAAGAATAAATAAAGAAAGAAAAAATAATTGGTCTTACTTTTTGGGCTCAGTAGTACTTTTCTGATGCAAAATACATCAGATATGCAAGTTCTACACAAGTAATTAATCAATATACATCAGCAAAAGTAACAAAAGGGAAATATGTACTACGTCAAAAGAAGTTTTGGAATTTGGCCACGAGCTGCCATGCATCTTGCACGCATGGAATTCGGAATATGTTTCGAATTTCCTTTCCTTTACAGTTCTGTGCCACTAACAATAGACTAGAATCTTTGACAAGTCTTCAGTAGAAGTAATTAAGCATACTATGGTCAGTGATCGAGCAAACCAATGTACCGGGCAATAATGCCAGATCCACTGTCAGTCAAATGTAACGTCCAAGTGGTTAAGAACGTTACCGCTGAAGAGATCAGGACACGCAATAGAGTCTACGAATGGTAATACACATTACGCTTATGTTTCTGCCACATGTGATTCGCGGCTCATTCATTACATTCTGTAGCCTTGCATGCCAATTGCATCTTAGCCAACTCCACATTTGTATAATGCCCCCACTTATGAAAGATTTCTACAAAAATGTTTGGTACTAACACGCTTGTGCAACATCTGCTGCGTCAAAGAAGTTATTCCGACTCGGTATTGCCAATACGATTCCCAGCAAGCTACATGTACGCCACCTCTCAAAAAAGTTTGTAAACTTGGTTTTGGGGCAACTTGTAGAACAGGTAGTATGGCCAATTTGAATTCGAGACAAGTAAATTGCAATTCATCAAAACGGTTTGTAATGTTTTAAAAATTGAGGATAGTAATAAAACCATTTAAATACGAAGTATTAACAAGGCACATTAAAGATTTATGTAAGAGTAGTTAATAAAATTTGAGTTTCTTTCTTAAGAATTAGCCCCGATGCATTAATGTAAAATGAAATAGTTTAAAATGAGGTTTTGTGTTTTGTTCTTTTTAACAAGGAAGAAAAAGAAGAAAACAAAAACTTTTATTTTTTATGAACCTCGTATATAAATTCATTCTAAGATACACACAGTCAAAGAATTTAATACGATATTTAACTTTTATGTTAACAAAATTTAAAATTTTTCGTTTAGAATATAAACCCAATTACCTGTTTTTCATTATATTCATATACTAATATTTTTTGCTGCGAAATATATAGAGAAAAATAACCTTTATACATCTTACATTTTTTTATAGAAAAATTTGCCTTTATACATGCAAAAAAAATATTTAACTGAATTTAAAACTATATAACTAAAAACAAAAACTTATTTAAAATAAAATAAAATTAATCATCTTAAACCATTATAGTGCAACCTTCAAAAACACATCTTCATTAAGTAATTATATGAACAATTTCAAAATGAGGAACTCTTACTAAATAAATCCAACACTGACGTTAACAGAGAACCTTGGAGTATTCTCTTAATTGATTAGATTCGTCAAAGTTTTTTTTTTTTATTTATATTATAAGAACATTTTATATATTTAAAGACATGTTCAAATAATAAGTTTTAAACGTTAAAAAAAAAAATAAGTGAATTATTAATTTAGATTACTTCCGACAATCCGTTTCCAAAATATAGGTCAAATCTCAACAGGGTGTCGCAATTGGAAAAAAAAAAAATCAGAACTACTGGACAACAACAACAATTGGTAAAATCGTAACTAGATGTCGGCCTTACCTCTTCTGGGTTCGGCTTGTCTTTAAACCTTTCAGCACAGACGAGAAAGATGTCGGGAGCAGGTTTACCCCGTTTCACATCCGGATCGTTGGGTGCCAGAACCTGGTGACTGAACTTCCTCAGCAGGTCTTGGTGGTTCTTTGTTTTGATGACGAATGATTCCTTCTTCGAGCTCGTGGCGATGGCTATGGGGATTTGGTTTTATTCAGGGTGCTCCACCAATCTTCTTACCTGGGATTGTATGTAAAAGATTCAGAATTAAAAGAAACATTTGCCAAACTATTTACAAGACACAAAGAATTTAAATTTAAAAAGAATTATATTATATTATATTAATTATATTTGCAATTTTCACTTATAATGCTTGTTAACGTCTGGAATTACATGGGTACGTTTTACTATTTTTATTGAAATTCAATGAGACAGAATGCGTGTCGTATTGTTATGCTGTATCGTAATTTTCAAACTAATTGTAATCTGTTAATTTTCAATATTTAGTAATGTATAAAGATAGCATTTCAGAACATGGATGGCAACGAATTTTACATTCAAATTTAGGCTGAAAGTGCGATTTTTATAGCTCCATAGCCATAAACCAGAGTTATTTTATATGCTGTCCATGAGTAACTTATAAAAAAAAAAAAAAAATTCGCGATAAATGCTGTTTTCCGCAATGAATTGTTATTAGTGTTCTAATTTAATAAAACATTGCTTCCAATGAAAATTAAATAGATGCCAAAAGTCATGGATTCAATTTAACTAAATATGGATAAAGATTTATTAAATTTCTGATAGTTGCATAGTTAGCTGCTAACTAATCAACAGACTTCGAATTTGCATTGTCAAATTTAGAAAGATGACCAATATAGAATATAATTAAGAATATTTTTCGTACAAGGATTTTCAGACTTTTTTTGTTAATTTTAATTCAGATTAATTCTGAGGACTATCAAAAAGTAACAGTAACTATTCTAGTACTATCGAAAGGCAACACATTCTGAATCTTCAATAGAATAAATACATAGGGAGTTATATGACTCATAAATTTATGAGTATATCACAAATCATATTTAGGATCAACTAATAATGAGGTTTTTCTTAAATAAAACAAATATCATTTTCTTATAAAAAAAAACAGCAACATTAATGCTCAGAATTAAAAAAAAAATTGAAAAGAAGGAATTTTGAGTGATAACAAAACTTATAAACTTTAGATTTTTTTAAACTTTTGACGATATTGATTGGATTCATTTTGATTATCGATTTTTGATTATTGACGTAATACACTCACTTTATTTTACCTTATCGGTTTGAAATTCTCATTCCAACATCGAATGCACATATTTTATTATAAAATTATGTGACACGCGAATATTTCATATTGTATAAAAACAAATTCAAAAATCGAAATTTTGCTGCGTAGATTAAAGATAGATTGCCTACAGCTGTCTACACAAAGTCGGATTTGTCAGTTTTGTCGATTTACTTTTGTCAAACAAGTTTCTTGTAAGCATTTAGTAAATTAATTTTCTTTAATTGCATTTTACAGAAGCGTTCATTATGTAATTAAATTAGACTCGACAGGTGTTACTTGTTATTGGATATCTAAATACAAAATATTTATGCGTTTATCGTAGACTTGTAGTTTAAAAGTAGATTAATGTTTTCAATTATAATTAATAAAATCCAATTACTAAATAAACTACAATTTGAAAAAATAATTTTTACCTGGTTTTAGCTTACAGTTGAGCAGTTCCTTTGAACACTATCAGAAAAAGTCTGTTTTGCAATAGTGTCATACTGTTCGACAGTCAGAGGTAAGCCAAGCTCACTTATCATTATAGACAGTGCATCGTACGCCGGCCTTCCCATGCATCGTTGTCTGAGTTCCCAGGTCATGGTCTTGCCGTACTTGTTCGCCATGCCTTGATAGATCTTTTTCAAAGATTTCTTCAGTGCCTGAAATGTTTAGAAATATAGGTTTAAAGCAAGTTATGGTATAGTTAGTACTTTTTTATCTTAACTATTATAATGAAATTAATTTAAAATTTTTTTTTTTGAAATTTGAAATTGAATTTCTATTAAAATAATTAGTACTCATTGACCTACATGAATGGAACTGAATTATGATTAAATCATATTCAGTATAAATTAACTATTTTCACTTCAAAGCTATGTCATTAGGCTTCACATTTTATTGTGTGTCATTTTGCTGAAGTGTAAACATATTTTTCTCGGCTCTGAAAAAGTCTACTTACGAACCAACAAAACATCATTTGCGAGAATTTTATTTTCTCCTGTTCAATTTAAAGAAAAGGTGCTGCTGAAAGTCACCAATTGCTGTTGTTGTACATATTCAATCGATAAAAACGTGCGAGTGTTATGTTTGATGTTCTAGAAGTGGCGATTTCGATACAATTGAATACTCTGGTAAACCGAAAAAGTTCAAAGGCGATGAATTGGAATCATTACTCGATCAAGTTTTATGCTGTCGATTCATTGAATTCATCATTGACCGTTGATTCCTCAACAGTTACCAAATATTTAAATGCACTCGGTACATTTTAAAAGCAAGGAAATTAGGTTACCATACGAATTGAAACAGATACATGTTGAAAGGCGATTTTTTCAAGTGTAAGCAATTGCTTCAACGTCAAAAGGGAAAGGCATCGTCACTGGCAATGAAAAATTGTAAGCTACTATAATCCTAAGCATATAAAATCCTGAGGTTTGCCTGCTCATGCACTAACATCGAGGGCAAGCCATAATATTTATAGCTCGAAGTTCATGCTCTATATTTGGTGGGACCAGTTAGGAGTTGGGTTTATTCGGTTGCAAAAGTTAGTAGTACACATCACCAATGAAATCTACCGAACTCAATTGATGCATTTTAATCGTGCAATGAAGAAAAAATGCCAGCAGTTCGAGCAAAGGCACTATGAAATAATTTTTCATTATGAGGTAAGCAAAAGTGTAGTAAACAAAACTCTGAAATGGAATATTTTACCCCACCCGGCATATTCACCAAATATTAAATTATCTGATTACTACTTGTTCCAATCCATGGAACACGATCTAGCTAAGCCGTGCTTCCAATCTTACAAAAATAGGAAAATTGAATCAATTGGTGCATAGCATCAAAAAAGAAATTGTTCTTTCGATGCGGAATTCGTAGGTTGCAAGAAACATGGGGAAACTAGTGGCTAGCGATGGACAATACTTTGAAAAATAATAATGTACACTATTTTTCACAATAAACCTTTTAATTTACAAAAAAAACCACAAAATTAATCTCCAATCAAAACAATTCATGGTATGTGTGCATTTCTTCCATTTTCCATGCTTTAAGAAGAAAGAATTAATTTTCGATCTAGTAGACGTAATCTAATTTTTTTCTTCCAATGAGTTACATATGTTCATTGTGCACAAGCAATAAAATTAAACTATTCTTTCCGTTTCTGTTGCATTAGATTACCAAAACATGACTGCGTTGGTATCATAGGTTTCAGATTCTAATCCTGACGGTGGCATGGATGTCTAAGTGGTTCGGAATAAATGTTAAACTGCAGGTCCCGGTCTAATTAGCCTAAAGTGTGCACAAAATGATTCTCTTAAGAAAACGCCATCCGTAAATAATCCACTACAATACAGAATATTTTATACCATTCAAATTATATGTCTTAAACTGAACAGCTTTGTAAATTCAATTTTTTTTTTACCTTAAAAAGTTAATAAAAAAAAATTCAATTTTTATATTAGTTAATAAAAAGTATGTTTCTGGTGGGTTTTTCTATCCCGAGTTCCTTTAGTTTATAATGATATCTTTATAGTCCAAATTTATTTTCATTTTTGGATTCGATGTCAATTTCAAAACGTTGAAATTCTAATATTTAATGCTTTTAAATTTGTGATTTTCATTTTTTTTTAATGTAATGAAGTTTTATATGAATATAAACTTTTCACTTTCATACTACTTTTTTTTTTATCAGATTTATAGATATATAAATTACAATGCAAGTATTTTGAAGATAAGTTTTGTTGATTTGGATTGGTTTGTCTCTACGTCACTTTTTGGCAACTTTGGGCTAATCAGACAGGGACCTACAGTTTAAAGTGGATTCCGAACTTGAAGCCTATGATACCCAAGGCTAAAATTTTATTGTAGAAAATATAAAAAGAAAAAAAAAAAGACTAAAATCCATAATGTTTCAAAAAGTTAAGCCTAATGATACCAAATGCTATACGAAGTTTTTAAAGTATATTTGGTTTCAATTTGTACCATTAAATTTAATTTTCTTCCTTTTCATTTTCAGTTTTTTATAGTTACAAAAATGTTCTAAACATCAATAATAAAATGTCGAAAGACAACACAGTAAGAAATTGTGTTGAGTAATACCAACATCTGAAAATATCAAGGATTTGAATAAAAAAATGTAACCAAATTCTATTTTTTTCTATAAGGGAAGACATCTACTTTAAACTTCAGTTTTAATTTTTTTAATATTATAATTTAATTATCTTTTAATATATTATCGTTTATTCAAAATTTTTTCATTCTAACCTCCAATGTATATAAATTAAACAAATTTAAAAATCGTTTACAAAAGTAATCTTTATTACAGTTTAAATGTTAGGTTTTAATAAAAACAATCCTGGGCTCATATTTGGATTCGATGACAACTTTTAAAATACTTTCTAATATTTGATGCCTTTAAGTTTTTGCGTTTTTTTTTTTTTTCATAATGAAGTTTTATATGAATACAAAATTTTTACTCGCTGGTACATTTTTTTCTATGTATTCAATTTATGAATATTTGTAATGAATTATGCAATATTTTGAAGATTAATTTTGTTGACGAAAATCTAAAAGAAAAAAAAAAATTAAATCTGTATAATGCTTCAAAGTTAAGCCCAGCAATATGAAATTCTATCTGGTAGTGTGCAGTTTCAATTTATACAATTATATTCTAATTTGCATTCTTTAATTTTTTTTATAATATATAGCTATAAAAAATTAAAAAAAAAATTTGCTTTCTTTTATTTTTTATAGAATATATATAAAAACTGTTCTACAAATATCTATAATAAAATGTTTAAAAGACAATACAATAAGAAATTATGTTGTAATACTAACACCTGAAAATACATCTTAGGGATTTAACCAAGAAAAAAAATTTTCTATAAAAAGGAAGAAATATACTATTCTAAACAGAGTTCTCAGTTTGTAAATATTATAATAGTTTAATAATCTTAATTTTTTTAAGGTTTAGTCAGCGGATAATTTTGAAGAGAAAGTTTCCAATTTTCAATATATATAAAGATAAACAAATTAAAAATTGTTTACACAAAAGGAATCTTTATTGCAGTTAGGTTTTAGTAAACAACAATTTTTGGATTCACATTTGAATTCACATTTGAATTCGATGCCAATTTTAAAATGTTGAAGTCCTAATATTTATTGCCTTTAAACTTTTGCGATTTTAATTTTTTTTTTAGCTAATTAAGTTATAGAACTTAATTTAAAAAAACTTTGTATCTATATAAGATAAAAAAAGCATAAGAGAGTAAAACACTTTGTATCGACTAGATTTATGAATATATAAATTACAATGAAATTATTAAATAAAATATATTAAAATCCGTAATCTTTCAAAGTTAAGCTGAACAATACAAAATTATATATGGTAGTATGAAGTTCCAGTTTATATTACTATATATTTTTAAATTTGCTTTCTTTAATTTTTTTTTATTAGTTATAAAAACTGTTCTATAAATATTTATAATAAAATAACTCAAAACAATACAATAAGAAATTGTGTGCATTATTATTAACGTCTCAAAATATTCAATATAGTAATAATAAATGTATATATAGTATTTAACCTTAAAAAATATAGTACTTAATATAAAAAATAAAGTTTAACCATAAAAAAAATCATCCAATTCTAAAACTTGACTTTTCAACAAAATGAGGAAATCTACCACTCTAAAACATCCAAGTTTTCAGTTTTTAACTGTTATACTAGTTTAATAAACTTTTAATATTTTATGATTTATATAATAGATATTTTTGCAGAGAATGCTTTCTTATATTTGATATAAATAATAAGAAACAAATTAAACATTTTTTTGCAAAAAAGTAATCTTTATTGCTTTTTATTAAATTTAGCTTTCAGCAAGCAACAAACCTTTAATATAAATATGAAAGCAATAATATTTAAATTACAATACTATTTATTAAAAAAAAAAGAATCACCGCTGGTTAATACTCATTCCAAACTATCTAGTTAGAATAAATAAATAAAGCAATTTTTTTTTTTTTTAGTCGGAAACAGCTGAAATTATTCGTAAGTGTAGTTCAGTGTAGCTGCATAGTGAATGTAAAAATAGCCCAGACGAAAAATAGCATACTTAGAAACAGATGCCAAGTTGAACGGCATTTGTTTCTCTAGTCAATAATTTATACGTCTGCTAAAATGTCACGCCAACAACATTTTTATACTCTGTACTGTCTAAAACGATCAATAATTTCATTTTAGTCTCAAAATTTCATAAAATTAACAAATTTATGACATTAAATATTAATGCAAACATTACGCATATAAAATCTTAACTTTTAACCTTTAAATATCCATTAGATATTCTAAAAAAAATAGAATAAACCATTTAACACAATATACGTCATGAAATAAGATCGTTT
The DNA here is from genome assembly GCA_021605075.1 of Caerostris darwini. Lineage (NCBI taxonomy): Eukaryota > Metazoa > Arthropoda > Arachnida > Araneae > Araneidae > Caerostris > Caerostris darwini. Next base: position 100,499 of record BPLQ01012854.1, on the reverse strand, counting down.
TAGCATATAGATAATCAAATATCATTATGTTCTATTTTATCCCGATAAGTATTATCATGTATATAATTATTATTGTTATTAATATTATTTAAATGTAAAAAAATGGAATTATTTACCGATTAACGTTCCATCCAAGTCAAATATTACGTGAGTAACCGGTTTGTAAGACGCCATGGCTATAAGATCACACAAAACGTTAATTTGCTTCTTTCTTACTCGCAGCTGCAGAATTTCTCGTTGGACGTCGAAGTGCTGACACTTCTTAAGGATAAAAAAGAAAGTTACGATTTCTTATCTGTCGTTTAAAGGGACGTTTATTGAAATGCCGCGTAAGGCGAGTGCCGGTTATTTAAATAAACACGTAAACTTCTTTCATATCGTATCGTAATGTTTATTGAAAAATAGAGATTGCGCGATCTTTTATCGGAAAAAAGATGGGTAATCTCTTAGCTAATGCCTTGTTGTTTAGACATATTGGGTTTTTAGTGAGTTTATAAGCTAAATAGCTTATAAATTACATAGAAAAATAAACATTTAAAGATTAAGTTTAAGCTTAAGCTCAAAATAAGATTATTAAAAGTTTTAGTAAGTTTTATAAGCTTATTATAGGTTTTAATAAGTATATTGTAAGTTTTAATAAGCATATTATAAGTTTTTGAGTTGATATTTTCTTTTCAATAAATATATATATATGCATATATATCGGGTTCAGTCCAGGAGGTGCCATGGATGTTTGGCAGTGTTTCGAATCCGCTTTAAACCAATAGGTTCCAGTCTAGTAGGATTGTAGAGCGTTGCGGGGGGTAGTGCTACTCTCATCCGTAGCATATCTTCTAGCTACAGGTGTTCCAGGCTGCATTAGAATATATATATATATATATATATATACCGGGTTCGAGTCCTAACGGTGCGATAGATGTTTGTAGTGGTTCCGGAATCCAATTAAACTCTTGGTCTCTAGCCTAATATGAATGTAGAGCATTGTGGAATAGTTTTAATCGCATCCGTAGCATATCTTCATTCTACATGTGCCCTGGAGTAGTTATAAATGAGTAACGTCGGTGCATCCCTTAGTTATGGTATAGTAATGATAACTTCCATCTAAGTATTTGCCAGCTGCATAGAATATATATATACATATATCGGGTTCGAGTCTCAGTTGTGCCATGGGTGCCATGGAGGTTTTAGTGGTTCAGAATCCACTTTAAGCCGTAGGACCCGCTCTAATAGTATCATAGAGCATTTTGGGGGTAGATTTACTCGCGTCCGTATCATATCTTCAAGCTACACGTGCCCCCTGGGTAGTGCTAATTGAGTAAAGTTGTGCAGTCCTTGCTGAATACTGATACTATTACTACTTATACTACTACTACACTACACCATACCACTCACTGTGACTAGAGATGATATTTATGCCTTTATATGGTTTGGGAAGGATGTGGGTGAGAAGAAGGCTGATTGGGTTCTGTGACGTTCTATGGTCATATGAGAAATGGGATCTACAGCTTAAAGTGGATTCAGAATCACTGCAAGCATCCATGGCACTGCCGGGATTCAAACCCGAACCTTATGATACAGAGCACCACTGCGCTAGTCACTCGGTCATCAGACCCCTTATTCCAGTCTTGGTGTATGAATATATGTGATATGCATTTAGATTTGATTCTCGGGTTACATACTAAGCTGCGATATTTCTGAAGTCCAATGTGTCCAATGCGCTAATCACTAAGAATAAACTTTTAGGTCCTTAAACACACATTAATATAAATTGAAAAGCTTATGAAGATTTGTGAATGCCGAACACTTTGACTTGGGATTATTTGACATAAGAATAGTATATGTGTAATAGATTAATAGTTACCCAGCCGGGTAAAGCTGAACACAGAAAGCCTGCTATATTCACTTAGCCATTACAATTCGGAATCAACATCCCGAAGAATTGTATCGCTCTCTTTTCTACGAGCTCAAAGAACAGACATTCCACCTTACAGATTTAACGTAAACATCTTCGCAATAGAAACAGAAGCTTTTTCTTCTGTTTTGCTTTTCCAATTTTGAACTAGCTACTTTGAAAACCTCGCGGCCTGAGGACCAATTGGTTGGCGCTCTGGACTTTGGTACCACAGGCTCCAGGTACGAACCCTGGGGGTGGCATGGATGTTTGTAAGTGGTTCGGAATCCACTTTAAACTGTAGGTCGTGGTCTGTTTAGCCCTCGTTTGTACAAGATGACCGTAAGTCGACAATACCAAACCTTCGAAAACCGAACCAGCTAGTTATCAAGTGAAAAAACCTTAAGGTAAGAAAAAAAAGTGTTTAAAGTAAGGTTTTTTAAAGTCTTAAAGTAAGGTTTCTTTAGGTCTTACCTAAGGTTTCTTTTAAGCTTTGAACTAAAAGTATAAGCTTTCAACCAGATCGTTTTCAATTAAAAAAAACGAATTCAAACAAAGAGAGATATGTATAGAGAAGAAGGAAAAGAAACCTAGAAAATTATTACAACCTGTAATAACATTCAAAATACAGAACGTGACTAGACAAAAAGGAGACAGGATAATCTTGCTATGTTAAGAACATTTTGATAGAAGAGCAGAACGGTAGCTTTCAGTATCGGAAGAAGGAAGGAAGTTACGTCCTGTCGCCAAGCATGAATACCGCCACGGCCCGATTTTGGGGCAATCAAGATTTTTTCTTCAATTACTACTATTAGCTCACACTCTCCCTATATATATCTTGTTCAAATTTTCAATCGTTCATAAAATACTTTTTATCCATCCACTCAACTTCAAATACATTTTTTTTGAACTGGTAGGGGATGACACTGGATGTTAACACAGTTTCTTCAAATATTAATTCATTCATTAAGTTCAATTAATTCATTTTTAGTTTTTTTAGATTTAAGCTGCATGCATCTACCAATAGATGGCGCCAGATGTAAGAGGAAAAATTCCACTTTATTTATAAAGGACTTTCTTGAATATAGTGAAAAGAAAATAGGAATTGACTTAATTTTTTTTATATTACATGTTCTAATGCAGCTGGCAAGCACAGTTATCTTTGATGCCTTAAGGTAAACGCTGCACCGACATTACTCACTTAGCACTAACCAGGAGGTGCGTGTAGCTTCAAGATAAGCTACGAACGCAGAGTAACAATACCCACGCATTGACCGGGACCTACGGTTTAAAGTGAATTCCGAACCACTACAAACATCCATGGCACCGCTGGGACTCGAACTCGAAACCTGTGGTACCGAGAGGCAGAACGCTAGCCACTCGGCCATGAGACGCAGGGTAATCAAGATCTATGAGTAAATATTTCAGTTCTTGTTTTTAAACTACTTTCTAAGTAAGTTTTGTAGCTCATGGAATATGGAAGCAATGCAACGTTCTGTATTTTGCACGCAATAAGTGTAATTCCAATAAATGCAACTCCCTATTGATATCAGATTGCAAAAGATGATTGTAAAAGAGATTGCAAAAGTTGCTGTGATTTTATTCGTATGGATCAAATTTCTGATGATTGATGTGATTTAATTAAGAATAGCAATGTTTGGAGATTTTCCGAGAAAAAATACATTTGAAAATTGATCTTCGTAAAAATTTTTTTTTTAATTCTTCGAAAATAAGCCAACATTCAAGTTAGATAAATTTCTATTAGTCCGTTAATCGAACTACCTGGGGGAGCTTTCCGGGTTTTCTCCCGTAATGCGGGGCAGTTTTCCTTTATTGTCCTCCCTGTAGGCACAGCCCTCCTACTTCAGTGACACGAGCCATATCAGACTTCTACCTACGGATGCTCCATCACAACAGAAGCAGCCCCCTTTCCCTACATTCATGAGTAGATTACTCATGGGATGTTCCTCCCGTGCTGCAGAACACTGAGGATTAGACATATGAAAAGGAATTTTTTTTGTAGTTAATTGATGATTAGGTTAGAAAAATCTAATTAATTTTCCTGGCAATAAAAATAAAATCTTTTTAATAGAAAGCGACATTATATTATTATTATTATTATATAATATATTTATGGGCCTGATGGCCGACTGACTAGCACTCTGACAATCAGTACCACATGTTTTAGGTTCGAGTCCAGGTGGTGCTACGGATGTTTTTTGTGGCTCAGAATCCACTTTAAACCGTAATTCCCAGTCTAATATCAGCGTTGTGGGGGTAGTGTTACGTCTGTAGCATATATTCAAGCTGCATGTGCCCCCTGGGTAGTGCTAAATGAGTAACAGCGGCGCAGCCCTTACTTATAGCAAAAAGATAATTGTATCTGTATTGCTAGCTGCATTAGGATAAAAAAATATTATATTTATTATAATACAATTGTATTAATATAATAATATAAAATCTCTGCATCATTTTGTACGAATATAATTGATATAAATAAGTCCACCTAAATTTACAAAATAATAATAATAATGCCAAACAGCAATCTTTTTAATATAGTTCAGCTGTGCCGATTATAGTTAGCATGCAGAATGGCTGAGACTCAAACTCATTTTTCAGGATTTCTCACATGCAACACGATTCAATTAGGGCCTGAATGGCCGAGTGGCTGGAGCTCTGGCTCTCGGTATCCCAGGTTTCGGGTTGAGTCCCGGCGTTGCCATGGATGTTTGTAGTGGTTCGGAATCCACTTTAAACCGTAGGTCCCAGTCTAATAAGAGCGTTGCGGGGACATTGTTACTCCGCGTCCGTGGCTTATCTTCAAGTGACACGCACCCCCGGGTAATGCAAAGTGAGTAACGTCGGTGAAGCACTTGCCTTAATGCATCCAAGACAATTGTCTAACTGTTTGCCAGCTGCATTAGAAAGAAGAAAAAAAAGATTCAATTAGTCTTAAAAGTCGTCGCAGAAAAACAATATCCCCTCCTCATTTTCCATAGGCGGGCTGTACTCATACAGCAGTGTAACTTAAGACACACCGCTGTGCACAAAAAAAAAAAAAAAAAATGTGGGGCCCAACTTGAGGAGCAGTGGGAAAAAGAGCCCAGTTTCGAGTTTGTAGCCTGACTACTCTCAAAAAGAAGGAGACTTGATGGCGATTAAGAAAATGTGTCTAAAAATTTAGCGTTGACATTCAGGCTATCTAGTGAATATTTTTAAGCTTATTTTCCATATGATGCGAAAATGGGTACAGTTATCGCTATGAGCTCTTTTAAAACCTTCCCTTCATTGTCCATAGGTGCTCATAATATGAGGCAGTGGATCAAGAGGCCAACCGATATAAAAAAATGCCTTGAGAATTTTTTTTTTTTTTTTTAATGTGCATTCACAAATTATTTAAAATTTAAAATTTATCTTTTCATTATTTGACACATCTATAAAAAAATACCTCTCACTTAATTTTAAATGGTGAGGAATAAATAAGAATCTAATTATGTATACAATAAATGATAAAAGTAAATAATCTGATAAATAAATGTATTAGACATAAAATTTAAACATAGACAAATTGCTAATATGAATAAAAATCAAATCGTAAATATAAGAGAAGGTAAATGAAAACTGTGAACTACGAACAAGAATTAGACGACTCACAGAAAAAATACGTCATTTATTTTAATCTTATCAAAAACTACAGATTTTATCTCTCTTTATCAAAAAAAAAAATCCTTTTCTGACGCAACTGTGCCCTTGTACTTCGCACTTTCATCAAACAACATAAATAATAAATGCTACTGATTACGTATACTATACGAGAAGTTTCTTAAATCAGAACTGTTGAATGGGCAGCAGTTGGAACACATCTCCTGTTTTCACAAATTCGTCAGTATCTCTTTGGTCTGATAAGATGTGACGCAACTACGACGTCATACGACGATATACAACGACGTCATACTCTTTTTTTTTACAAACAATTGTTACACGTGTTTTAACACGCAATAAAATAATTGTACCATTTAAATAAATCTCAATGCTAAAAATTATTAAAATATAACTGAAAATACGCTTATTTATTATTTATTATTATTTATTAATATATGCGTATTTTTTATTATTATTTATTGGATATGTTCGTTGATTTTTTTAAATTTTTGTTGGACCTCGTTTTCTTCAAATGTATGCATTACTTTTACGCTTATACACAATTTTTAGGACGCTTATGCGGGATCTTTAGGGATAACTGCTTCGCATTTACTTGTCACATGGGAGAAAACCTGGAAAATTCCCAGCAATCAGCGGACTATCGTTACCTTTCATTTCATCCTCAGTGGCGGAACAGCCCCATGGTGATCCAAGGCATTCTCGCAGATTTCGAAATAGGAGATGTTTTTTGTTTCTTTTTACGAAGTAGGGTTGTCAATCCTACGCTCTACAGTCATATCAGACCAGGAACTACGGTTAAAAGTGGACTCCTAACTACTACAAATATCCATGGAACCGCCGTGACTCGAACTCGAAATCTGTGGCACCGAGCGCCAGAGCACTAGTCACTCGGCCATCAGGCCCCGTCTTTCATTTACTCTACCTTTATGTTGCCACAATTGCCATGTAATTTCCTCGTTTCTGAGCTTCTGACTACTAGGTCCACCGATGTTCTTTATATTGTTGAATATCGGTGGCTTTCATGTCCAACTTATACATCTCCCAGATGGCCCAGCGTTGAAGAATGAGAAGAATTTTGGAGGTTACACTTATTCTTACTTATTATGGGAGAAACCCGGAAAACTCCCACCAGGCAGCATACTATCTCTGACTTTCATTCATATTTATACAATTGCCATGTAATTTCCTCGTTTCTGAGTTTCATCAGGGTTGCCAATAAGAGGACTAGAAACTCCTTATGTGACGAGTATCATTTGTGGTATTGTACTTGGTGTTGTTAGAAATTTGTTTAAAAGTTTGTACAATGCGTCACTACCGAGCATATATCTTTGTATGTATTAGTTAGTTGTATCATCCCTCAGTGTTTGTCCTATGACCATTGAATCACACTGTGTATATCGCCTTGAAGTTCTTCCTTGCCGAAATATTTTTTCCGAGGCATCCCTTCCACTCTCGAACATGTAGAAATCACGTGGAGCCAGATCTGTGCTTTATGCTGTGTGATTGAAGACTTCATATTGAAATTATACAAGAATCTGTTTGGTTACCACTACAATTATGGATCAAAATGGACATAACAATGGACCATAACAATGTTAATTGTTATGGATCAAAATAGTTTCAACCATAAATGCAGCTCATTCTCCGACAAATTTTTGCTTTTGTGTTTCCTTGTAAGAAACGAATAACTGTGAAAATCGTACTTGGTGGGTTATTCAATCCTAGCGGCTATGTTAGCGGATCTACAATTCAGCTCCGATTGATGTTTTGAACTTGACAATGGCAGATTTTAAATTGAGGAAATTGTGCAATAATGTAATATAACGTGGAAACTGATAGCCGAGTGGATAGCGCCATGGTGCTCGGTACCACGTATTTCGGGTTCGACTCCCGGCGGTGGCCTGGATGTTTGTAGTGGTTCGGAATCTACTTAAAACCGTAGGTCTCTGTCTAATAGGATCGTAGAGCATTGTGGAGGTAGTGTTACTCGCACACGTTATCTAGATTTAAGCTATACATACCCCTGGGTAAATGAGTAACAGAGGCGCATCAATGGCTTAAAGATTAACTGTCTCTGCATTGCCAGCTACATTAGAACGGCAGTACAAAGTTCTAATTTTTGTGAAATTGTTCCTGCGTAATTTAAAAACTATAATATTGAGTCATACATTTGTTTTCTTCTGAATTTATTAAATAGTTCCAAAACATTGTAGCCTGAAATTGCTGAAATGTTTTTATTAAATATTTTTAAGTAAATAAAAACTTCAAAATTGTTTAACGAATTTCTCATCACCAGATGGCGCCAGACATAAAAACTGACTGGAACCTTTAGTTAAGCTATTATAAATTTCTTTATTTTCTGTAAACGGGCAATGCGGAATCATATCTGTTAATATTCAATAGCAGATGTGAAAATAAAAATGAACTAAATAAGTTATTTAAAAAAAGTACTTTAATGAAATTGTTAAAAAAAGAAAATGTATCATACAGTTCTTAATAAGTATTCATATTTTCGCTAAATCCTGATCGACACGAGCAAAATTAAAGTAAAATAAATAAATATTTTTATAAGCAAAAAGTATTCAGTTAGATGCGTGGGAGAGAAATTTTAACTAGTCAGATACGAGACTTCATTGCATATGTAAAGTGAAAATGACAACCTTTTTTTCAAATAACTCACCAAAGAATCATATTACGTCTGTGACTTCAATTATGTAGGCGTTTGAATTTATTTCTAATTTCTGCAAAAGGTTACACAAGACTTTCGGAAAATCAGTAATTGAAACCGTTCTTGTCCAGAATTTAAATTACTAATGATTGAAAATGTTATTTAATGAAGGCAATGATATTACTTATCACTTTGTATTAAAAATAATACAGTTAAAGTTTCCAACGCTGTAATGATTAAAACGTAAATTAATAAAAAGTTTAATTTTATCAACTAAAATTAATTTGTGAAATGACAACTTAGGATCACATATAGAACAAGAAATTTTGTATGCTGAACCGCACATCTATTATTTTCAAGGTCACTTTTCTGAAATTAACTGTGAATTTTTTTTTCTATATAAGATTTCCTTTGATTATTTTACAGCTAAAGACAGATTTTTGTCTATGATTTTTATATTTATTATTCTCAATGAATTTGTGAACCGAAAATAATTGGTGCGTATAGGTAGCTTGTTCAAAATTGCAGCGTAAAATGAGAAATGTTAATAACTTAATTAACAAAATTTAAAATGTTAATAATTTAATCAACAAAATTTGAAATGTTAATAACTTAATCAACACAATTTGTAATGTTAATAACTCAATTAACAAAATTTTAAAATGTTAACAACTTAATTAACAAAATGTAAAGTTTTAATAACTAAAAAAATGTTGTCTTTGTGAATTCAAAAAATTGAAAATGTTAATAACTTAATAAAATTCAAAATGTTAATAACTAAATTAACAAAATTTAGAGTGTTAATAACTTAATTAACAATTTGATATATTAATATATTGATTAAAATTAAAATGTTAATAACTTAATTACCAAAATCTTAAACGTTAAAAACTTAATTAATAAAATTTTACATGTTACATGTTAAGTAAACAAATTTTGACAGATTTATATTATCTTCTGAATAAAGCATTCAATCTTCCTCATCACTTGTCTTGTCTAACAATTGATTTAAAAAATTCCTAATATTTTTGCTTCAGATAAGAGTTACATTGAAAATTTTAGAATTAAAATTTGTTATTTAAATTTGTAGTTTCATTTTAGATGTCAGTTGAATATAAGATTGAATTTGTTACTTGGCATTTTTACGCTTTGTTTATGATTTTTCTTGCATTGATTACTTGCCGTGTTGAAGGTACTTATTTGCACTAACATTGGACCATGAGTAGATTTTAATATTTAACATAAACGAGGAGTTTTTATATTGTGTCATAATTGTTTCCTAATATCTAAAAGCTGATATATGAATAAGATTTCTTCCGTTCTTTTAGCAATGTGGTTTGTTTAAGGGTTAGTATTTGTTATTTTGGTTTGGTTGGCTGCTCTACGGTCATTTTTTGCACACTTTAGGCTACTTAGACAGGGAAGTACTGCTTAACGTGGATTCCGAATCACTTACAGACATCCATGCCACTGTTAGGATTCGAACGTGAAACCTTTGGTACCAAAGGCCAGAGCGATGTTATTTTGAAGCTTGATAGTTGAGTAATTAGGGCTCTGGCGCTCGGTTCCACATATTTCGGTATCGAGTCCTGGCAGTGCCATGTATGCTTATAATGTTTAAGATTGGTTTGTCGCTCTACGGTTATTTTTTTTGCACACTTCAGACTAATCAGACTGGGACCTACAATTTAACGTGGATTCCGAACTACTAACAAACGTCAATCCTATTTCAGGATTCGAGCCTTGTGGTACCAAAGGACAGAGCGCTAGCCAATTGATCATCAGGCCGCAATATCCACTTTATATTTATTAACTATCTTTGTTCGGAATCCAGTTTAAAGTCTAATATGACTGTAGGACGTAGGGCTGACAACCCTACCCCGTAAAAAAACCGTCTCATGTTCCGGAATTTGCAGTAGAAAGACAACCTTGGCCCACCATTGAAGAAATTGTTGTTTTTATTTTACTTATGATCTTTGTTTTCAACCCACAATATTTATTTATTTGAGCTTTAAATAGCAAATGTCATAAATGTTAAATATTTATTATTAAATAAAATATTTTTTTTGTTATTCTTTTATGTTTTATTAATGTTATGTAAGTTATGTTTTTGTAATATTTTTAACTGGCAGACGGCCTTATAATATGATGATGAATATTTTTAACTCATAATTATTACATGTAATTTGCCTTCATTTAAAATATTGAAATATTATTTAATGAGTTAATTTTTTAATATCTACTAAAATTTCACATATGTTAAATATTTATAGCTTATTTTTTTCAGGTTAATAAATTATGTTTTTTTGTAATATTTTAAATGATGACTATTACATGTAATTTGTCTTCATTTAAAATATTATTTGATGGGTTGATTTATTAATATCTACTACCATAACTTCATCTTTTGAAGGTTTTTGAAAAGAAATTTCTTCATATGAAACTTGCCTGGATTTTTTAAGAGCTGTAATTAATATTAGAGCAATGAAAAAAGTAAAGTGGAATGAGTTTTCAGCGTTTATTGATAGAATTAAATTATCTGTTGGATATTTTTCAGCTTTGTAAAAATAATATGTTTCCTTTCCCTATCGGCACAAAATGAGAATTCATCTTAATAAATCTATTGTAAAACATAACTGATTATTATTGCAAATCTATATCTAGATTATGAAATAGAAATAATTTTCTTTCCTTATTGATTTAAAAATTTCTATAGATCATAAATAATATTTTTATCCATTTTCCATTAGGCAGACATTAATTAGGAAAAACTTCTAAAAATTTTCTATAGATCATAAATAATATTTTTTTCCATTTTCCATTAGGCAGACATTAAATTAGGAAAAACTTCTAGAAAATTTAAAACTTTTTGTTATTACTATCAGGAAGGATAAATTATAGAATTATTATTTCCGGTTATTCTATATTACTTCCGGTTATTAAATGTAGTAGTCATCTACTACATTCTTAATTTTAATTTTTTATTTTGAAGAATATATAAAAATTATTCAAATGAAACGTTCATTTCCTGTTGTGGATGAGATACTTTCATTTTTTACGTATAACTATTTCAAAAGATGAAAATATATATCAAATTTATCAAACAGAAGTTCAACGTTTTGTAATAAACCTATCTTCTTTATTGTTGTATATTTTTCATCTTTTCATTGTAAACTTTAGTTTATATAAATGAATTCTATACATCATGAAGTATATTTAAATGAATATTATACATCATAAAGTTTATATAAATGAATTTTGTACATCATGAAGTTTATATAAATGAATTTTATACATCATGAAGTTTATATAAAGGAATTTATACACCATGAAATTTATATAAATGAATTTGAATCATAAATTTATATAAAAAATTATATACACTTTTATCACATATTGTTATTTTCATTTCAGACACCACATTTAAAAATATTTATGAAAATTACGTAGTAGAAATATACATATTGTACTATAGCTACTTCATTTGAATTTTTCCTCCTAATAGGAAATGTATTCTTGAAAGACAAAATGTAAAAAGTAATGATTATTCAATTGATAAAGCAGGCAATTATAGTCAATTAATCAACATAATGTTTTGAACTGTGAACGTTTTTCTCAATGGAAACAGCACAAAAAATATATCTTTGAAATTATAAGTGGCTTCCTCATTTGACGTCTGCAGTTGAGATTTGAGGAAGGAAAGCTTTTCAATACTCTCTACTTTTTATGATAACACGGAAATCAGACAGAAAATGGTCAAATCCAATAAAGATGCCTTCTACGTTTGTGTTTAATTGAGTGAACTTTTGAAATCGAAATAATAATTGCATTTTAAATTATGTCAAGATCATCAATGTCCAAAGGTCAGTAAAATAAATGCATGAATGTTTCCTATAATTCCATCCAAGATATTTCCTTCATAGTATGATTTGTATATCTTAAATTTACTAATTGTATTTGCATTCTAATAAGAACTTGTTGATAAGAATTGTGTACATAGGTTCAGCACAGGTTCTTATTCTAATAAGAAATCATATTTAGATTCTAATAAGAATTTTCTTAGTAATGACACTCTACTTGAAAAATAATACTAAAAATCCTCCACAACAGAAAGTGAATGTTTCAATTGAATAATTTTAATATATTCGTCAAAATAAAATATAAAAAAAGATTAAAAATATAATAGCCATAGTTTATAAATCATGATGTTTATGTAAATGAATTTTATACATCATGAAGTTAATATAAATATTTTTTATAAATCATGAAGTTTATGTAAATGAATAGTTAAAATCAATAGTTAAAAAGGAGTTATGGGTTGTTTAAACAAAGTACTTTGCCTGCGGAGCAGCCACACATTTGTATCTTGATGTTGGAGAAGCGTGGCTTTAAGTTAATGCCCATTGAAATTTTATGGCCCACATTTTATATCTAGAAATATATAGTTAATAAAAAAATTGTAGAGAATGGTAATAGTATAAATTGAGAGAGAGAGAAAAGATTTAAAGAATAAGAATTATTAATTTAAGATTTTAAGAATAAAGTGCATAAATATGAAATGAGAAGAAACTATAACATTAGAAGGAGGTCCACCATCCGGTGGGTCTTGCAATAATGGCACTTCAGATGAAGGAATGAGGGGGAAAACAACGGATTATATGTTAAGAACAATAAGCGTTCTTTTTCTATTTTTAAACAAAGAAATATCATACCTAGGAAGAGAATTTAAAACTGAATTGCGATTGTGAGGAAGATTATTGTAGAAGTTTTTTGAAATTTTAAGTATACATTGGCGAATGTTTGGGAAGTTAAGTGATTGTCTAATAACCTGATTTCTGAAGTACCAAAGTGAGTTGGTGATCATCTGAAGGTTTTTGTTTCTAAGTATTTGAATGACTACCACTAAGTATTTGAATGACTACCAGTTACTTTTTGATGCAGACCCCCAAACTGGACTTGAATAAGTAATCATGGGACGCATATCCTCCAATTTGTAGAAACTCTAACCTGTCGCTACATAATTATAAAAGTATCTTATTTTAAAACTCATTTTGTTTATCTTTTTCAAAACAATAATAAAATGCAATTTTTAACAATTTTACTTTTCATTTGTTCAATAACTGATGATACAAACTGAAACATCTTTTAATTTCTTCTTACCTTGTTTCTTTTGCCTCCACAATTTTATAGAAAACGCAGTTTTAACGAGAGGAAAGAGTACTCTCAAACAATAATAAATTTTCATTTTATTAAAAAACTTGTTGAATCCATACTTGAATTGAAAATAACGAAATCAATTACAATCTTCAGAAGAAATATTTTTTTATTAAGAGTGTGTTAACAGAAAGAATGTTTTAAAATTCTTTTATAGTAATTTTTATATTCTTATTTTATATTTGTAAATAAAATATGCAAGTGATTTAATTTAATCCTCTGAACAAATATTTCAATTTTATTAATATAGCAGAAGTTCATTTGAATTTTTTTTTCTAAAACATAACTGTATACTTAAAAAAAAGTGATATAGATTATTATGCAGACTATACTCAACAAAAAGGTTTAGATAATTATACAGACGAATTACTCAAATTCGAATTCGTAATTACTCAATGAATAGTTATATAGACACTTATACAATAAATGGTTATATATATTATAGAAATGCTCACCGAATGCCTTCTGCAACATTCTATACGTTTCCGCAAACAAAATTTAACGCAACTGCTTCGCTCAATGAATTCAGGCATTTCAATAATCGCCGGAATCAGTTTGAGCGTCTCACAAAGCCAAGCGTAACTCAAACACTAATGAATATTTTGACGTGAAATTTCACACAGATGCCAAGGACAGTGTCAACAACCTAAAAAAAAAACAAATTGAAATTCGATAAGACCCGGGAATTTTAAATTGAAAATTTGTCTTACTTTTTGGACACAGTAGTTTATAGAGTATTATACAAACTATACTCAACAAAAAGGTTTAGATTATTATACAGACTATACTATACTCAGCAAATGGTTACATAGACTATTATGCAGATTATACTCAACAAAAAGGTTATATAGACTCTTATACAGACTATACTCAACAAAAAGGTTATTTAGAGTATTATACAGACTATACACAACATAAAGGTTGTAAAGACTATTATACAGACTATACTCAACAAAATAAATAAGGATAGTTGCCCATCTAGATTTTTTTTAAGTGAACTGTAACGCATTTGTAGTAATCAAAGAAATTTAAACAAAAAAATGGCAGTTAATTACGCACCATTACTGCAAAGTACATTGTCTGTCTTCAATTTGGAATACTGCATCCTTCAAAGACGACTAGTATTAATTAAACACGGACATTTACAGTGATCCATCAATGCCATAAAATCATAAAGACATTTTTATTTATTTATTTATTGTAAAAGATTTTGATCAGGAAAGTATAGACTACTACTTGCTGATTATTTTCTTTAGGCCCACTTGATCATAGATCCATTTTATGAAAGTTTGAAAGTATGATTATTCGATTATATAAGAATGATTTCCTGAATAATTTTTTATGAAAAAAAGGCGGTCGGACAAATAAGATTGGGAAATACTTCATTGGCTTAACAGGCCCATGATGGGCGAAAACACTACCGACTGACAGATTTCGAGACAGAAGATGTTTTCTGTTTATAGGGCCGGGTTGCCAGCCTTAAGCCCAACAGTCATATTAGAACGGGACATACGGTTTAAAGCAGGGATGGGCAAGAATCGAAAAAAAAAAGTTTGGCGGACCAAGATAAATTTTTCTAAAATTTTAAAAATATTTATAATATTAACAACCATTTATTATTACCGTAATATTTATAATATTATTAACCTATAACATATATTACTTTATTTTTTAAATATTTTATAAATAACCCAAACAAGCACTATCTACACTATACTTTTCATAATTTCACCACAATTCACAATGATGCTATATATCTTTCCGCAATATTTCCCTATGCAATCAATAATATTAGAACTCGCGCCAAAAGAAAAAGCCGCTGGCTGGAGCTTAAAATGCGCAGTCTGCCACATGTGAGGTCTACTTCACCTATATTGGATTCCCATATGCCTGCTCCCCGAGAAAGAGATAACGTTTGTTGGCGCCAATCTGCAGCTATAACTAACAAACTTCCATTTTTAACACTTTACCGATTGAAAGTGTCTGTGCTTGCTATTTACGTCGATTTATGTTTTGTAGAACAAAAATAGAGAGAATAAAAAGATCATCAGTCCTTTAAAAAAAAAGGAAGAAAAGAAATAATATAAAATCAAAGGAGATGGACATATAATATATAAATATAGATTTCTTTTAATTTGCCTCGGACTGGCAAATTAAAATTCTATCCGCGGGCCAGATAGAACCTTCCGACAGGTCGGAGCTGGCCCACGGGCCGTAGTTTGCCCGTTCCTGGTTTAAAGTGATTCCGAACCACTACAAACATCCATGGCACCGCCGGGAGTCGAAACCTGTGTCACTAAGCGCTAGTCACTTGGCCACCAGACCCTTATTATATGTACAAATATCACTATTTTAAGCATTGATTTTTCCTACTGATGCTGTATTTATACTAATGGAGGAGAAAATCTAGAAGTCTTTTTTTTTGTAGGGAAAACGCTAAAAAGGCTCGAAATTTTAATATAAATATTTTCTCAGATTCAATTATAACGAAAAATTACTTATTCATCATCTTAAAATTTGCAAGTTTAACTTTTTTAATAATAAAACGTATGGAACGTATTCAAATTAAGATTAATAAAATTTATCTTTTATAATACGTTGATTGCTGCAACTGTGGTTTTTACAGAATAGTTACAAATTTATTATTTCGAAAATTCTTCTACAAATTACTTCTTTCGAAAATTCTTCAACAAATTTCTTCTTTCGAAAATTCTTCAACAAATTTCTTCTTTCGAAAATTCTTCTACAAATTACTTCTTTCGAAAATTCTTCAACAAATTTCTTCTTTCGAAAATTCTTCACAAATTTCTTCTTTCGAAAATTCTTCAACAAATTTCTTCTTTCGAAAATTCTTCTACAAATTTATTATTTCGAAAATTCTTCTACAAATTACTTCTTTCGAAAATTCTTCAACAAATTTCTTCTTTCGAAAATTCTTCAACAAATTTCTTCTTTCGAAAATTCTTCTACAAATTTATTATTTCGAAAATTCTTCTACAAATTTCTTCTTTCGAAAATTCTTCAACAAATTTCTTCTTTCGAAAATTCTTCTACAAATTTCTTCTTTCGAAAATTCTTCTACAAATTTCTTCTTTCGAAAATTCTTCTACAAATTTCTTCTTTCGAAAATTCTTCAACAAATTTCTTCTTTCGAAAATTCTTCAACAAATTTATTATTTCGAAAATTCTTCTACAAATTTATTATTTCGAAAATTCTTCTACAAATTACTTCTTTTCGAAAATTCTTCAACAAATTTCTTCTTTCGAAAATTCTTCAACAAATTTCTTCTTTCGAAAATTCTTCTACAAATTTATTATTTCGAAAATTCTTCTACAAATTTCTTCTTTCGAAAATTCTTCAACAAATTACTTCTTTCGAAAATTCTTCTACAAATTACTTCTTTCGAAAATTCTTCTACAAATTTCTTCTTTCGAAAATTCTTCAACAAATTTCTTCTTTCGAAAATTCTTCTACAAATTTCTTCTTTCGAAAATTCTTCTACAAATTTCTTCTTTCGAAAATTCTTCTACAAATTTCTTCTTTCGAAAATTCTTCTACAAATTTCTTCTTTCGAAAATTCTTCTACAAATTTCTTCTTTCGAAAATTCTTCTACAAATTTCTTCTTTCGAAAATTCTTCAACAAATTTCTTCTTTCGAAAGACAAATTATTACATTTATTACAATACAGAAAAGAAATTCATTAATATAATAATATATTCCAAATTTGTAAGAAAATGGTCTCCTAATAGCAGATACAAATCTGCGGTTTCCCCTTAAATTTATCTAGATTAAAGATAATTTTTAAACTATATAAATAAGGAACAAAATATATATTTTTGGAACAAATTTTGTATTTATATTTTAGTTTGAATTTTCCAATACCGCAATGACGGAATAAATGTATATTCTGGAAAATAAACTTGACCCTGAAGAGACAACATATTTTAAGTGATTTCTTTTTTACTTTGTGGTTTAATTTGATTTAAGTACTCTACAAACGAATACGGTTATGAATGTTTGTGATTAATTTTAATTCCTTTTTTTTTTTTTTTTTTTTTGAAGAAATTGTTTAAGTTAATCAGACAATCAATGAATATTAATAAATGATATATGATGATATTAAAATGTTAATAAATAGCCAATACTGCAATCAAGAAGTCAATCAATGTTATTTTTAATGATATTTATTATATGATTTTAAGTCTTTAAATAAAATCAACAATAGGAATTCTTTTAACATTATTCTCGTTTATGAAATACCGAATTCTGTCATCAAAATAATCTAAAATATTTTTTTAAATTAATATTGATTCGTAATGTTACAATAGAGAATCAATATTGGTTTAAAAACTATTTTATTCAATTAAGCCAAACATTTGTTAATGACATTTAATATGTGGTTTTAATTTTTAAGTAAAATCAACAATAGAAATTTATAATATTATTGTTATTTATTAAATACTGAATTATGTCATCAAAATAGACTAAAATAGACAAAATAGTCTAAAATATATATTAAATTAATATTGACTCGTAATGTTACAATGAAGGAATTACGACAATAACAATGACAATAATGAATCAAACAATGACAATAAAAACTATTTTATTCAATTAAGCAAAACAATTGTTAATGACATTTAATATGTAGTTTTAAGTTTTAAATCAACAATAGAAAATTTTTAAATTATTCTCATTTATTAAATACCGACTTCTGTTTTTTTTTTCTGTCTATACAAAAGGAAATTCTTATTTTTTTATCTTTTTGTGATGCCTGTAGATTGTGAAAAATTGCAATTCAGTTAAAAATACAACAATACAAAAAATTACCGCCACTTACACAAATAATTGAATTTTCTATGTGTATTATTCCCATACTTTTTGTTATTTTAATTGTTTTGAAAGAGGAAAACTTAGAACTAAGTATTAAGTTGGGATTTATTTCAGATATGATTGTTCTGTTTGGGTAAGGATATGAAATATTCGGTTAGGGTGAGATTGCTTTTTGAGATTGCTGTCATGAAATGTCTCCTTAACACTAATTTTGATATCAATGTTATTTTTCTCTAAATTGTTAATGAAGTGTTATTCAGTTAATAAATGTTAACAATTCGTAACTACATTGATAACATTTAGTTAATAAATGTTATTACATTCAGTTAATAAATGTTATTAACTGATTTAAGCAAAATTGTAGTAAATGTGAGGTGTGAACATGAATTTGTAAATCAATCAACATTAGGAAGTCACCATATCTATTATAATTTTCTTCATTATTATTTGATAAATTGAAGTATACTTATAAGAATTTATTTTGTCGGTATTTATTTATTGTCGGTAAAATAGCATAACACATTTAATGTTATATAATTAGTAATGTTAAAAATGACATAGTATTAGTGAATAAATTTATATTTAACTTATAAGCATTATTTTAAGATTTCACTCAATTGAAAATTTATAATTTTTGAGTTAAATCTTCTTTTTCATAAATAGAAATATATTTTTAGCAATTAATGAATAATGAATCATATTAATTGCAATCTAAATTTACTAAAATTGTTTCATGCATTTAGGTATACTTATAATAATTTATTACGTATTGGTAAAATAACGTAATATATTTCACGTTATATAATTAAGAATGTTAAAAATGACATGATATTAGTTAATAAGTTTATATTTAATCATTTAAGCCTGTAAAGTTAACATTATGCCAGCCTATTGAAAATTTATAATTTTTGAGTTAAATCATCTTTCCATAAATTGAAGTATATTTTTTAGCAAATAATGAATAATGGTTCATATTAATTACAATCTTATTTTACCAAATTTATTTCATATATTGAAGTATACTTATAATTTATAATCGGGATATTTTTATCGGTAAAATAGCGTAATATATTTAAAATTATATAATTAAGAAGGTTAAAAATGACATGATATTAATAAATTTATATTTAGCCGTTTAAGTCATTTAACATTAAACCATTCTAACGAAAATTTATAATTTTTAAGTTAAATCTTCTTTATATAAATAAAAAAATATTTTTAGCAAATAATTAATGTTTAGTAAAACTGTTGCAATAAGGAATCAGTATTGGTACAGAAACTATTTCATTTAATTAAGTAAATTGATTATTATTTATTTTAAACCAAATCTTTTATGCATAATAAAATATAATAAAGTAAATTATTTATAAATTTTAACATGTACTTTGATAAAATTAATAGTCGTTAAGTTATAATTATTTACTTTTTGAAGTTCGATGAATAAATTGTTTTTACTTATGTACCAAAACAAACTTGCATCATATAATTAGTAATAAATTTATATTTAGCAATTTAAGCCTATCAAGTTAACATTAAACCACGCTATTGAAAATTTATAATTTTTGAGTTAAATCTTTTTTTTTCCATAAATAAAAATATATTTTTAGCAAATAAGGAATGCTTAGTAAAAATTTTGCAATAATGAATCATTGGTTTAAAAGCTATTTTATTTAATTAAGCAAAGCAATTGCCATTTATTTTATACCAATTCTTTTATTTATTATAAAATATACTAAAGTAAATTATTTATATATTTTAACATCAACTTTGATATAATTAATAGTTGTTAAGCTATAATTATTTACTTTTCGAAGCTAGATAATTATATTGTTTTCACTTAAGTGCCAAAACAAACTTTCAATGTAGAATACATTCACTTAAAAAAAATAATAATAATTATAAGCTCTTCTAATGAGTTGAAAATTGAAATGTTAGAAAAATAAAAGTAATCAAATGTCACAGTTACATCACTATTTTTATTTATTTTTTTAATTTTTCTGACTCGACAGACGAAAAAGAATAAAAAATTACATAACATGATGTCTTTATATGCAAAATGTTCCATTCCGTTCCCTTCCCTCCTATTGGTTCTCTATTTTAAGTATACATTCGTTTTTTATCGTTTGCAATTGGAAGGTTCCTATTTAACCCGCTACAAAAAAACACGAAAACATCTGCAGTTTTTTTGTTTTTTTTAATTATCAATGTGCGTCAGATGTTAGTGTCCTTATCAATATGAATCTGTTGTAATGAACTTTCTAGAAAACTGGTTGTAATATTCAGATGAAGGTGAAACGAAGGTGAATTTTTGCATCCAATCACGCTGGTTTTTTTTTTATAGTTATGGGCACAAAAACATAAATTATCTTTAGCACGAAATGCACTTTCAAAACTATTTCTCTATAGAAATAAAAAATTCAAGGTCATCTACCTAAAGTTGTAGTTTTGTTACAGAGTAGTGCTAAACAATTCATGATTATACTAATCAAAGAGATTATACATGTTTTATTGTTGTCTTTCTTTTGTATATATAATATCATTATTTATACACTATAATAAACACTGAATTTTAACAACATACATGCATTTTAAATGTGTTATCAAAACGGCAAAGTACTTTACACGTTAAATACACCGATTTGTTTTTTTAATTTCGTCAATACATTTTTTTTTCTTTTGGATACAGCAATTACATTTTTGATTTATGCTTGCAAAAAATTATGATTTTTTGTTTTATGCCTTCAAAATTAATTATTTGAATTTCTTTTCAAAATCCATATTAGTTTTTAGTTTTTTAGAGAGGTTTTGTTATTATGAAATACATATCTCTCTAAATAGTTGCTACACCACACGTTAATAAACATTTCTCTACTGAAGAAATACTGAATAAATTATATTGATAATTTTCATTTAAAATATATTTTATTATTTAAATTCTTAATATTTTTTATTATATTTAATAGTTTATTTTTCTTTTATTCAAAATAATATTTTTCAATGTTTTGAAAATATTTTAACAAATAGAAACAGAGAAAATATATATATATATATATATTTGAAAGTTAATATTTATTTTTCAGATGCGCTAATTATATTTTTCAAAATACAGTGGAGTTTGATTTAAGAATTCAAGTATTAAATATAAGAGCTATCTAAACCAAAGTTTAAAAAAAATAATTATATTATTTTTTATTATTTTTTTATATAATTCAAACTTTAATGAAAATGAATTTAAAATTTATTTTGGATATTTTCTTCAAATAATAAAATTGTATAAAAATTAAAATTTTAATTTGGAAATAATATTTTCTGAAAACAATGTGTCAATGCACGCAATATGTATATATAGCTATAAACAATAAATAATAACTTTTACATATATAAAAGTTATACATATATAACGTTAACATAAATTTAACGTTAATATTTATGAATGATATATATATATATATATATATAAACGTTAAATAAAAAAAAACGTTATAACCAAATGACTTCAGCTCTGGAAAATAAATCTTATATATTATTTGAAATGATTACTGTGATTATTGATGTTTATTTATTAATATGTTAGTTTAAATTAAGAGTTTCATTCTAAAATGATTTGAAACAAAAAAAAATTCTTAACTTTTCTTAAACTGTAAGGTATAAACTATTTCATAGATTCTAAGAATTTAAGTACTTTATTTGTGCTATAAATCTTCTAGCCATATTCATTTTACCCAAGGTTTGGTTTGCAAATAAAATAAAAGAAATAAGATCTTATTTAGAAATGTATTTAAAAACATAGTAAAATAATATTCTAGTATTGAAATAAAAATTAACCTTGTGCATAAATAGGTTAAACACTTACAAACAAAAAAAATAACTGTGCACTCAATTTAAAACATTCAGTTTCACTATTAGTCGTTGACTAATTCTTTTCTTGACCTACCACAGGTTTCAGATTCGAATTCTGACGGTGGCATGGATATTTTTAGTGGTTCGAAATCCACGTTAAACTGTAGGTCACGGTATGATTAACTCAAAGTGTGCACAAAATATCCGTTGAGCGACAAACCAAACCAAACCGATCATTGGTACAACAGCTCCACGGCGGGCCAAGGCCGTTTGGGGCTGTTGGGCCTATCGTCTGGGCCTGCCGTCTGGAGCTGTCAAATTCCGAGACAGGAGATGTTTTCTTTTTACGGGGTAGGATTTTCAGACGTACGAACAATATTCACATTATACCGGGACCTATGATTTAAAGTGGATTCCGAGTCACTACAAACAATTATGGCACCGCCGGGACTCGTACACGAAAACAGTGGCACTGAGCACCAGTCACTCGGCCATCAGGCCTGCTTACTACTGATAAATAGCCATTTTTGTCCATTTTATAGATGTCTACAGGGTAGATCAAGATGATTTAGAATCTCATAGCATTGAATAGAAATATTATCCAATAATATTGAAATATTATCCTGCAGCGTAGCGTGTACAGAAAACCCCAGAAATATAAAGACACCATGTAAGTGAATATGTAGTTTATTAATCAATGCGCACTAACAAAAGTAAGTTTAACAGTAACAAAGGTGAACACCTGATGCAAGTCGTTACCCCGTAGAAACGTCAAGACCCTGCCATCAGGTCAATGCTGGGGTTTTTCCTCGAGACCTTGAATTTTTATTTAAGGACTTGGTTTTTAGCTTGAAAAATTATTAGAAATATTGGATTTTCAATCATATTCAGAAGATATATACATAATTAAGTCAATAGTTATTATAATGTGAAATATTTATATTTAGATGTTGTATAGAACCAAATAGTTTGATTAAACTTGATGCGAAGTCTCTGTATGACATTTTACAATTTTATCTGTTTGATTTTTGCTTTACATAAAAAAATACTATTTTGGCAACCCTGATATTGTTTACTGAGTCTGGTTCTGATTTTTTTCATTTATATTAGCTGTTTTGTTTTGTTTAAATCGCTCTGATAATAACTGACTTTAACTGTTGAATATTTTAATTTAAAATGAATGAATAATGTATACCGTTAAAGAAATATAAATGGACAGCTCAGTGTTAAACAATTATAAACCTTCTCTCCCGAAAAATAAACTATCTGGATTTGTTTTCCCCAATTTTGATTTTCCATCTTGATTTTTCCCTACATAACAATTTTATTCTCAAAATTATACTAATTAAAATCTCAGCTAATATAAATGCATTCACAAATTTGTTATCTAAACCACTATTCACAAATTTGTTATCTAAACGACTATTCACAAATTTGTTTATGGGTGTCGTAATTTGATCATTTAATCAAAATAATCTCATAATAAACCCGTAGAACACGACAGCTAAATTCGAATAAACAATGCTACAAATCTTGATAAAAGTGTTAAAAACAAAATAGCATTTTATTTCTTCATTATACTGTCACTTTTCTCAATGGATCTCTTCCGTCTAAGAGTTTTTCACAATCATTTTTGTACTGTAATGCTATCTTTCTGTTAGTGGCAAACTACTAGGAAAGCAACAACATATAAAATGTATGTGATGAGATGGTTTGCATTGAAAACACAATATTCAGCGATATGGGTGATAGCTCTAGCGTGACAGATAATGACAAACGATAATTTATCGAACTTAAAAGAAAATGGAAAACAAAACCAAGGCCAATAAATAAAATCTTGGGAATATTATTTATTTAAATTTGTTCTTTCAAGGTTTCTTTCATCACTTATTATAAATTAGCATAGATTGAAATATCATCTCATCTATAATGATTTATTATTGTACAATGAATTAAATTAATATTGTGAATGAGAAATACAATTAGATTTATAAAAGATTTTTATTCATGATGATTGTTTTTATGACTTGTTTGATAACTTTTATGTATCTCTCATTGCAATTACATTGGCCTAGCATCTAAGCAGTATTATAGAAATTCCGATTATATCTCTAGCCCTCTTCTAAGAATATTTTAACATACAAAATGAAAAGATACTACACCTATACAAATAGTTTTTTGTATGAACTTTTGAAACGTCATATGTATCTTCAAAATTGAATAGGCATTATTAACAAATATTCGTAGACATTTTTTTTCAAAGGAGGCAATATTTCAAGATGTGGCCATTAAATCAGCCGATATGCAGACAAGGTTTTACATAGAACTCCATTCCAGTATGTCAACATATATCCTTCAAATGGGAATAGTTAATATAGTTAATATTTTACAGTAATATTTAATATTACTATAACTGTTAAATAAAAATTACTATAATAGTTGAATTACAAATAGTTAATATTTTATAAAAACTATTTTGAAATACAGAATGAAAAAATACTACACCTACTTGAAAGTTGCTTTATAGAAGTTTTTGAAATGTCCTATATATATTCAAAATTGAATACACATTATTAAAAATATGCATGCATATTTTTTTTTTCAGATGAGGCATTATTTCAAGCTTTGACCTGTAAAGTCTACTGTTTTGTAGGTGAAGTTTTACAAAAAAATTCCATTCCAGTGTGCCAACATATATCCTTCAATTGGGGTGAGTCTTTCTTAAAACTGTTTAAGACTAATTGTTATGCATTTACGTTTCTTTTCTGGAGAAGCTAAAAAGAATTGTTCAAAAATCAATGATGGTTGATATGAAACTCTGTTCCATAATTATCACCAAGTTTACAATTTTAAATCAATAATTGTTTTCATAAATCAATCAGATTCTTACATGGGTTAGCTTAAACTCTTAATTAGAGTGGCTATTAACATAAAAGTATAAAATTATAGTTAATATTTCATAATAATACAGATATATAAAAGTTACAAATTATTACTGAAACTATTTTGAAATACAGAATGAAAAATACTACACCCACCAGGATAGAATTTGTAGAAACTTTTGGAACGCCATATGTATATATTCAGAATCGGATAGACATAATTAAAAAATATTCATGCGATCTTTTTCAAATGGAACATTATTTCAAGATGTGGCTTTTTAAAACCTACCTATATGCAGTCATGTTTTACAAAGAACTCCATTCCAGTGTGCCAACATATATCTCTTCAAATGGGGCAAGCCTTTTTAAAACGATTTAGGGCTAATTATTATGCATTTCAGTTCCTTTTCTATTGAAGTTAAAAAATGATTCAAAAATCAATAATGTTTGATATGAAACCATGTACCATGATTATAATCAAGTTTACAATTTTAAATCAATAATTGTAATCATAAATCAATCTAATTCTTACATGGATCAGCTTAAGCTATTGATTAAAGTACTACTAACATAAAAGTATAAAATTATAAATAATATTTCATAAAAACTATTTTCAAATACAGAATGAAAAGATACTACACTTGCGCAAATAGATTTCTTGTAGAATCTTTTGAATGTCATATGAATATATATATATATATATATTCAGAATTGGATCGACATAATTAAAAAAAAATATTCATGCACATTTTTTTTAAATGAGGCATTATTTCAAGCTGTGGCCTATTAAACCTGCCTATATGCAAAATAAATAAACGCCTTTTTTAATAATGATTCAGAACTAATTGTTATGCACTTCCATTTCTTTTCTAGAAAAAATTAAATAATTTAATAATCAGTAAGGGCTGATATGTTGTTGTTATGGTATCTCCTGAAGAATACAAGAAAAACAAATATCTTGGTGCTCCCGATTAATATTAGCTATGTTGATTGCCAGCTCGGAGTATAAGTCCTCTTCCGAGGGATGGTCCAGACAATGCATATGGCAACTGCAATAGCTGGGCAATCAGACATGATGAGAAGTAAGCTCGACATAGGGGCAGTTGACATATTTTTGGTATTTTTTAACACAATCAGCAGAAATTTTCATATTTTTGTGATGCTTCATCCTTAATCTTGTAAGAGTAGTAACTGTTCTGTCGACATTTAGTTCTGTAATTTGGTATTTAGTTTTGATCTTAGAAGGAATCAAAAGTTAAGATTTTGCCATGGCATCTGCATCTGCAAGGGAAGTAGAAATGGCAGTCTGATCCAGACTTCTGGCATTCTTCGCTAAAGGATTTGCAATAACATTGAATCATTTAATTTAATCAAGATGAGCAAGGATCCATAATGGTTAATATGAAACCACGATTATCACCAAGTTTACAATTTTAATACAATTTTTAATCAAATATCATAAATCAATCAAGCTCATGTATGAACATGTATCATCATGCAAGAACATGTATCAACTAACGTTAGTAATTAGAGTGCTACTAACATAAAAGTATAAAATTATATTAATTTTCATAAGAAAAATCTAATAATTCTTTACAAATTTATTTCTTTATTTGTACGTAAAATATTTCACAAATAATTAATTCTACCGTTTAAAAAGGAAAGAAAAAATCTTTATTCTATACCAGGAAAGAACACCGTAATAAAAAAAAATTACGATTTAAAAATATATTTTTAAAGAAATCATTTAAAGGAAATATTGAACTAAATATTTCACCAATCCTATATCCTGTTATATTACAGGAAAATTTCATTCATAATTCTTTAAAAATTGCAAAAAATAGTAGATTAGATTAGCTAAAAATTTGAATCGGAACTTTGTTGATAAGAGCCAAATTGTTTTTTTTTCATTAAAGGCAGACAATTTGAGTTTTGGGGAAATTCCTGTATTGTTAAAAGATTCCAACAGAATTTTCTATAATTTCAATGCTATTATATTGCACTTTAGATGCAATTATATTGATATCATTTATGATTTTCATGTCAAGATATTTGAGAAATTCTTTATTTACTTTGATAAAGCAATCTCCATATATAAAAAAATCTTCGGTTTGTAAACTTTTAAAATCTAGAAAGAAATTCATGTTATCTCTTACATTTTCAATCGACTTGTTGTTCCATTACGAAAATTAAGAATGCTATTACTTAATTTTTGGATAAATAATTTCCTGGTTATTTAATATTTCTAGATACTAGATAATATTTTTATCTAATATCAAAAAAATGTAAAGCATTAAAAATGTAATTACATGATAATTATAAGTTTACCAATTATTATTATCATGTATTATGCGTAATTATATCATGTAATGATTATATTATTACATATATAATCATGTAATTATAATGATGATCATGTATATACATGCAATTATCATATCATGTAACTATAATGTAATTATAATAATTACAATGTGATAATAAGTTTACCAACTTATAATTATCAAAGTTACCATGTAATTACATTTTTAGTATCTAAATGTATTAAATAACCAGGGAATTATTTGTCCAACAACTAAGTAATAACACTCTTAATTTTCTAATTCTAGGAATAACAAGCAGATTCCACAAATTTTGATTGAAAAGGTAAGAAATAACATGAATTTATTTCTAGATGTTAAAAGTTTAAAAACTGAAGATATTATAAACATCGAGATATGCTTTATCAACCTAAATAAAGCATTTCTTAAATATCTTGTTATGAAAATCATAAATAATATTATAAATGATATGATAAATGTTGCAAATATCATGGAACCAATATATGGGGTTGATGATTGAGGTTTGTATATTTTTTTAAAACATTCTTTATGTTTAGAGTATGATTTTTTTTTTCTTATATGATTTTTTTATAAATGATTTATTTATAAATTAAATAATCCTTTTGTTTATTTTGCAATGATTTCGTTTCTAAATGATAGAATTAATATATTCCAATGAAAATTTAAAAGGATAAAAGAAACTTAAAATGAAAGGACGTTATTCATTCATTGCTTAAAAAGAATTGGAGGAAAAATTAATTAATTTCTTTAATTAATATTTCCTCTGGTGCGAATTTTCCGGTGGAAGTCTAACATTAAGTTTTCTAGTGGATATAAATACTCACATAGTAGGACACCAGCTAATCAGAAGCCTGATCTCCTGTTTACTCATATTTTCTATTGGTTGCTGATCTACATTAGCAAACTGAATATAAATAGTTAGCTCCTCATTTACATATGTATATTAATCCTTTTGTTTATTTTGCAAATTTTTCTACTAAAATTATACTTTGCTCAAATAAACCATTTGAAAATATTAATGAAATTCAAAAACGTATCGCTACTTTATATTAATGGACATTAGAGAGTTTTTGCATACCGTATTTTTATCGTCCGATATTTTTTTCTCCCTAGCACGCATGCTCATATGAAACATTATTACAGATACGCATGCGCAATTTCCTATGAGTATGAGCGCTAGGGAGGAAAAAATATCGGACGATAAAAATACGGTATGCAAAAACTCTCTATTGATACGGTATTTAATGATAAACTATTACCTATTCTAAATATCTTTAAAAAGATACATATTTTATTTTACATCGTTAAATCTTAAATATTACGCTAAAAGAAATCATTAATCACACTAAAACATCAACAAAGTTTATGCACTTTGAAATATAAAGAAACACAATTTATTGCCTACAATTATGGATCATAATTACGGTTTTTATATCACAATTTATGGTCGTCCGATGTGAGCAGCTAGTGTGAAGGGGGACCGAGTTTTGAATCCTCTGGCAGAGATTCAGAGATTCGATTCATCTAAATCTGAATATAAATTTAAGTAAAAAATTATTGATACAGATTTTTTCAATACTTGTTAATGTTTTAAAAGTAGATTGAAATGACTTCATTGTAAAAATTATCGGAAGTTTCTCAATTACCGTCAATTATATTCCTTATAAAAAGTGGTAATTCTAATGCCTATTAATATGCGTAATTTATACAATCATAGATCATCATCAATATAAATACTTATTTCTTAAGGCTTTTGACAAATGAATTTGAATTTATTATCACGATAACTAGCCTTTAAACATTTCAATCTATGAATATGATAGCAAACTCAAGCATAACAGGAAGCTATTAGAAAGAGAGATCCTTAAATGATATTCAAGCAATCAGGAAAAAATAACATTCGCCGACAGTATTGATAAAAAATCTTATCAATTATATTTCTTTGATCAGAAAGCGCATAAAAAAACTGAATTAACTGATGGTAATTCTAAGCTAATGTATTTCAAGGAAGACACAAAATATTCCACAGCAAAATTTACAGAATTTATAATAACTTAGCTAAGAGCTCAAAGTAATGTCAAATATTTAAATATTGCCATAAAGAACACCAAATTCTGATTCCCATTTTTGACTGACTTCCCAATATCTTTGTTAATCAATATTATCAATATCTACTGAATTCCAAATAAATAATTTCTTTTTCCCATTTACGGAATGTATCGTTGTAGAGATTAAAATCTTTGGTTACTCCAGTCCCTTTTACCAGTAAAATGAAAGACTTTGAAATCTTCTTCAATGGAGTTACAGCTCCATGTCGGGTCATGACCGTCTGTCTACTGGCACAATCCGAAACATGAGATATTTCCTATTTACTTGATAGGGTTGTCAGCCCTACGCTTTACAGTCATATTGGATCGGGACCTACGGTTTAGAGCGGATTCTGAACCACTACAAACATCCATGATATCGCCGGTACTCGAGGCAAAGATCTGTGGCACCGATGGTCAAACTCTCTGCCATCAGACCTCATTTGTATGTATTAGTAAGGACAAAAACTACTGATGACTTGTTAATTTCTTATTTACTGCACATAGAAGAAATGATGGATTTAATTAGACGTCAGCGAAAGTAAAGAAATTTTTCTTTTCTCAAAGAAATACACGGACTCTTTTAAAACCGTTCCTAGATCCACCAATGGCTGGAAGACTTCTGGCTAGGCTATAATGACCAAGGTAATGAATGATAAGAAGGTTAATCTTATAAAACATGTTAAGAATGTTAATTTATAACCTCCATAAAGTATCCATATTCCATATCATAGTATAAATAATATAATTTAATCTCGTCAAGAGTAGTGGTACGTATGTTTAATGCTTTCGTGTAGGCATGAATCAGAATCGTTCATTATGCTATCATGAAAAATTGTGCCATTGTATCAACCGGTTTATGTGTATTTAACGCTACATAAATTAGGAAAGAACGCCTACTCCTCCTTTTTTTAAGTCTAGTGAACGGATTTTCCAGACCGCAAATTCAAGGCGAGTTTCTACCGGAAATTAAAATCTCACTTAGTAAAATGCTATCTATTTGGAAGCCCAAGTGGGTGGAAAATCAAGTTTCTAATTAGTAGGTGTTTTATCACTTTATTTAGGCGTTTTATTAATAGATGGAAATAAATTTAAAGTGCCAATCCCTGTCAAATGCGCCGTTTACCTTGATTCTAAAAGACTAACGAAACACATTATCATCCATGCAATTCTGACTTGTATATGTAATTAATTGTTTACTGAAACCATCACATGCCATGTGCTGTTGTAATCGCTCCTTTTCCAAATCTGGCAGCACCTATGCAGGGCATCTTCAGTGCCGACTTTATACTAGCTGAACTCCTCAATAGTTGTGGGGCCTGATGGCGAATTGGCTAGCTCTCTGGTCTTTGGTACCACAGGTTTCAGATTGGATTATTGGCTGTGGCATGGATGTTTGTGAGTTTAAAACTGTAGGCCCCGGTCTGTTTATCCCTCGTTTAGCAGGGACGGTAGAGCGGCATACCAAACCAATCTCAATAGTTGCCAAGAACAATCCTGGTATAGTGACATGCCATAGCTTTCTTTTTGTTTTGTTACTAAATTTTGATGTTTGTCTATATATAACTAAAATTAAAATAAATAATTGTTTCATAACTTGGCTCAAATCAATCATTAGTAACCCTATTTACCCCTTTCTTACTGGCATCAACATTTTCTATTAATTTCAAAAAAGTCTCTATCACTACTAGGAAATAATAATTTTTTTTTATTATACTTAATAATTGTTTTTCAAAATGACTTGCAAGTTTATTTTCTTCATAACGATTGTGGATATTGACTCCCAGGATTGTTATTAAATCCTCACTGTAAAAAAAGTTTTAAAAAATTCGGCAAGATTTGCTTGCACAATCAGATTTACTGGCTCTAGTAAAACCAGATTGAATTTTTTCTGTTCATTTTAAGTAGAAAAAATTATTGATTTTTTATTTTGAGTAACAAACAAGGAATATTCTTCTAATGTATTTAGTAAGAGTTTTCATATATCTGTTAAAATTGTTGACAACTTATTTTTTCTCATTGTAAACTAATATTAATCTGTAACCTAAAATGTACTTGTGAAAAGAATATCATAAATACCATATTTTAACTTGTTAAATCATTAATATTGATAGATAAACTATCTTTCCAAAACAAAATTTTCAAAATGGCATATTGGAACTGCACTAGCTAGAATTTTGCTTGCACTGCGATATCTATCAGTGTAATTCTTTTTGTTTTTTCTAAGTTTGAGACTATTAGATTCCAGCTGCGCTCTTAAACGAGTAAACAATTATATTTGTAAGTAATATTTTTCAGAATAGGTATTTTTTTTCTTGTTTTGTGATCGAAAAATTAATTTGTGCTTCTTGTATTGGCGTGAACAAATTATATATATATATATATATATATTAACAGCAGAATTACAATTATATAATAATAAAAATAGTTGAATATTAATGTAAGAAATATTCTAGTCCGTTTGTTTTTGATATTATTATTTTTTATTTCTTATTGTGATATTACATAACCAATAATTTAAATATTTATGCAGTAATATTTAAAGCCAAAGTATTTAAATTTGAGCTATTTTTTGGAAAAGAATTCATAGAACTAAATATAAAATTTTATATTGAATTATGTTGAAAATCCATTGTATTAAGTAATGTTAATTGAACTTCATAATTTATGAACTGAAATTCAGTTAACTTTTGTCCTATGGGAAGTTCAAAGATATATTTAACACTATAGTAGTAGTGAATTTTCTGAGCAAAAGGACAATAAGGACAATCATCCTCTAAGTGTAAGATATAGTCATTGACATACCACATGGCTCAAGAATCATCGATATCGGACAACTATACAGAAACAACAAAATAAATTTGAGTTGGAAATGCATGTCAAACCGTAAAAATTTCTACAACCGACAGCTGATATCTTCGTTGTTTATAATCAACCGAATTTTAATATTTATTAAAACATTGATACTAGAGTTTAATTCTAAAGAATGACATTGTTTTTGACTTTATTTAAAAGATAACTAACTTTTCTTAAAATAGAAAAAATCAAATGGGTCGCGCATTTTCTTAGAGCACAACCTATTGACAATGTGCAACTCATTGCCAGAGTTCTTGAAGAAAAAAACTCAAGACTTTGACTACATAAAGAAATGCTGTTGCAATGGTTTTAAAAATTTCGTGAACGTTTGGTCACTAAAAACAACAGGTAACACTTGGACAGATTATTATTTTGAGCTCAGAAACATCTTTGAAAGCTGATTAGTGGAACTGAAAAATTAAAGACTTTGATGGATTAAAAAAATTGGAATAACTGTCTACCAAATGAAAGAAAAGGTCCTACCGAACGTGAAAGACCATCTTTTGAACCTATAGTGGGAACTAGACTCCGGTGACTAAATGATAACCAAAAGCTGAATTTTGTTGTCTTTGAAATCTTTATTTTTTTAAATTTATTATTTATTTATTTGATGTATGGAAAGTTACAAAAAAAAAAAAAAAAAAAAAAAACCCCTAATTTTATACGTTGGTCACTTTTGCAGTTATATTCAGCTTTAACGGTACTGTACGTAAAAAGTTATTCATTTAACAACTATTGTAAATGAACATTTGTATTACTATTTTTGATTTTATCATTTAATTTTAATCATAAATTAATATATGTTGTAAAACATTTGAATCTTTGATTACATTCTAATTGCATGAAGAGAAGCTAAATTAGTATATATATTCTGAATATTGTTGGACCTCGTGTTTTACCTATGTATGCCACGAATAATCCACAGACGTATCTGATGAAAGTAACTCATTACCAACTTTTGTGACACAACGAGCATTATCAACGAGTGAACTTAAGAACAACAGGTTCTTAATTGTAAAAAGTAACACATTACCAACTTTTGTAGCACAACAAAACATTACCAACCTCTGAACTTTTAGAATAATAGTTTCTTAATTGTGTCGTATGAAAATCAGGAAACTGCCATCAGTGGACCTTATGAATTTTATGCTTACAAATTTATTATGAAATTTATACAATTAAAATGATTTATATATTGAAATTTGGAAAAGATCTGCAATTGTGACAGTTACAACAAAAATCAGACCACTGGGCAACTTTTGCAGTTATATTCGTCTTTAGTGGCAAAGTACATAATAAGATATCCATTTAACAAAATTACTGTTGACCAATATAACCATTCCTGATTTTAACGATTTATTTAAATCCTGAGTGGATTAAATTAAAAATGATTCAAATTATAGAAAATGGGAATATTCGATGATATTCTAATAGCATGAACAGAATCCAAAAATTATAAATTTATTGAACATTGCTGGACCTCGTGTTCTCCTTATGTATTCCACTAATAATCCACCGACGTATCTGATGAAAGTAACACATTACCAACTTTTGTGACACAACAAACATTAAAACAATAGTTTCTCAATTGCGTCGTATTGGAGGAAATCTGGAAACTTCCATCAGTAGACCTTAGAAATTTTATGCTAACAAATTTATAGTGAAATTTATAGAAAGAAAATTTTTTATGTACTGAAATTGGAAAATATCTATAATTCTGATAATTACAAAATAATGAGCTCAAAGGGCAAACTTTTGTTATTATTGTCAATCAGTATTATCATTTTCGATTTATAAAAAGGATATCTTTTAAAAAATTTGCTATAATTTTTTTAAAATATGATTAGAGGAAGTAAATATTAAAATGAGTTTGTGAAAAGGCCACCAATAGACTTTACGAACACGATTGTTACAAATTTATGGTGCAACTTTTTTTTTTTCCTAATGCAACTGGCAAAACACTTAGACAGCTGTCTTGGATGCCATAAGGGAAGCGTTGCACCGACTTTATTCACTTAACACTACTCCGGAGATACGTGTAGCTTGAAGATAAGCTATGGACTATATATTAGACCATAAATGGCACCACCGGGACTCGAAACCTGTGGTACCAAGCGCCAAAGCGCTAGCCACTCGGCCATTGATGCCCTTTAATGGTGAATCTAGCTTAAGAAAAAATATTATAAATTCAAATGAGCAAAGATGTACCATTGTGTTATCAATGGAGTTTATGAATATGAATCCTAAAAATTTACTGTGAATCTTCTAAACTGAAATCGTGAAAAATATTACTTATAAAAAAATCTAAACTCAATTTTTAAATGTGTCGGGAAATTTTATTTTGAAGCTATACATAACTTAGACAGACGCCAACCGAAAGTTTTTAGCGTGTGTTAAGAAATTAAATAATCTATTGTTCTTGTCACTAGGTCGTCACAGTTGTCTAATTGAGATTTGATGACACTTCCTGCATAGACTGCTGCTCTATAAGATTGACGGGCTTTAAAGTCGTAGGTCAAATCATTGTAAAAAGATTTCTTTGATGAAAGGAAACCTATTTTATTTTCTAGTTCTTTTCTATGGAACCGGAAATTAATGATTGTAACTTCAGAAAAAGAAAGAAATTTTTTTTATCAGATTGTAGAATTGCTTTTGAATAAAAAAATTATTTGATTGATCTATGATTACTGTCAAAACTTTTGAAAGTGCTTTATTGGCCTATTTCATTTCAAAAGTAAAAAAATTCACGTATGTTCCTATTTATTTAGTTTAATTAGGATATGAAAAGTCCTATGTTTAGTATTTCATGTAACCAAACTGATTTTCTTAGATAATGAATCAGTGGAATGAAAGTATCAAAGAATATTAAAAATATTATTAAAGAACTTTTTTAGCGATAATACTAAACATAATTCATAACTTATTTTTATTTGGATGGAGACACTCATAAATAAACCATAAGGAAAAAACGAAAATCAAATATTTTTCATGTTACCGAGCACGTTTCTTAAATAAATCAAATGCAAAAAAACAATGTAAAATATTTTTTTCGGCTACGTCTTTTATAAGCTACCGAAATATATTTAACCACAATATATTATTCAGAATAATTTCTATTAAAAACTACTTCAAAATTAACACTACAAATATGGAAATTCAATCAATATGTTTTATAAATAAAACATATTAATTAATCTTTTAATAAACTAAATGCATAAATATGAAATTAAATAACAATCTTATTAAATAAATTTTTGTTGTTGTTTCTTATCCCACTTGGTAGACATCTAAACCAATAACACGAATTCCGTATGGACTCAGGATTGAAGGGAAGGGGGGCAGCTTCTGTTGTGATGGAACACTCGTAGAAGTCTGACTTGGTTCTGTGACGTTCTACAGTCATATGAGACCGGGACCTACGGCTTAAATTGGATTCCAAACTACTGCAAGCAACCATGATACCGTCGGTACTCGAATCCGAAGCCTGTGGCACCGAGCTCTAGACACACAGCCATTTAAGTCTTAAATAAATTCTAACATATTGAAAGTTGTGCAGATAAAACATGAAGACCGTATATATGTATATATTTCATAATATATATATATATATATATATGTGTGTATGTGTGTGTGTATATATATATACGAATACGGTTTGAATGAAATAAGCACTCATTTTATGGCGCTTTGATATTTAAAAATTCATTATTGGAGAAAGTTCCAATGTTTGGCAGTGTTTCAGCTTAAATTTTAATTTCGGATTAATTAAAAATTAATCCGAAATATTAACTAGTTAAATTTAATTAATTAAATAAATTAAATGTTCACACTTTGAGAATGTTTCGTCGTCTCTTGAGGGGCCAGTTATAAAATTAATTAAAGCAATTTAAGATTGAAATCAGGGTATAAAGCTTTTTCTTTACTACGAAAGAGAGTTCCCCTACCTATAGAAAAGTAGAGATATTCCATGCACTGAATACAGTCGTAGTGCACACAGTTTGAACATGGAAGTTTGGTAATCTTAAAGCTGAAATGAAGCAAAGTAAATTAAAAATGTAAATTAGAAAGTAGTTTATCCTCCTCTAATTATGCAAAATCGATATCTCGAGAATGAAAAAATCCTCAAAGTGAATTTAATAAATTGTTGAATTGTCGTTCTCTAGTATTAGGGTTTTTATTTTTAACATTTTCTTCCAATACGGGAGAATTTTGCAAATGCCGGCATGTCATAAGTGGTTCCTACATGATGGATTCCCTCCTCATAAAATAGCAGGTGCCCGTGAGTATCTAACTACGAATTCTTCTAATAGATAATTGGATTTTCATTTTGAAGATTAGTTGCCTACATAGTTCGACAATGGTCTACAACTTTCTACTTGACATTTTTTTATAACTTGGTTCATTTCGATGCTAGAATTTCAAACGATGTTAGAATTCCTATTACTTCTTTTTGTGTTTTCCGCTATTACTAATTTCATTTTCATATACCCTCAGTAGTATGTATACGCCATGTTGGTAGCAGATATTTCGAAGAAAGTAAAGCCAAAAAAACACAAAATATCTGGACAATGGCTATCACTAAACTATTTATAAAAATATAAAACTGTGAAGAATGCAAATTATAATATTTTAAAAACCATCTTTTTAAAATTTCATTTTTTTAAATAAGCAATTAACAAATATAATTTTTATTTAGTATAAAGTAGAAAACGTTAACGTTAATTTAATTAAAAACCGAAATGATTATTTTTGTCAATTTTAAGGCTTTTTTTTTAATGAAATTTTACAGTTTTTTTTTATCACTTTGAAAATTTAATTTTATTTTAAATGTAATTATTAAAAAATTTCCTGCATGGATGTAAATAATTGTCAGCATAAAAACACAGCTACTAAAATCCATGGATTATTATTTTGTTAGTAAATTTCATGTTATAAACGTAGACGGGTATTGGCCAGGAAAATTCAGAAGTAAAAACAAATAAACATTTATGTTTTTTCACACGCGAGGCTCTCAAAAATACAATACCATCATTTTAAAACCAAATATTTTTTGTTTAGATATAACCGTAAATAATAAAGATACGGATAATTCATTGTTTCAAATATCCTCATAACGAGGAAACAATAACTTAAAGCGTTTCAAAATCACACATTTAGAAACAACTTCTCTTTTCAGTTATTTTCCACATAAAAAATAAACATAACAAATACGACTTGCGTCAAAGAATAAAATTTTCCATTTTTTCTCCAGTCACGTGACTCCATTCGATTACGATGACAATATACAATGCCAAACGATTCCAGAAACCTGTTTTGAATATTCCTCCTGCTGTCATAATAAAAACTCTCTGGATCAAAGCCGTTCACATCTTCAGTGAAAGTGAAGAATACCAGAAGGATGACACTTTTACCATTGTGGTTCAAAGGATTGACCCCTGAGTTGCAGAAAAGGGCCGAGACCACTCTGGGTGAAACCTCTCATGTGAAAGCAAAAGCATTAGTGGATTTTCGAAGGCTAATTAATGGTCAGTTTATTTTTTTTTAATTGATGCTTCAATATTGTTTTTATAAATTCTAATTGGTCGTTATACTATAGTTACGGCTAAAAGTAAAGTATTAAAGGCTTAGTAAAAGGCTGTAATAAGGTTCAGAATTTGTGAAGGCTTAGTAAGAGGCTAATAAGGTTTATAAAAAGGAAAGTTTTATGTCGTTTTTAAAGAGTAGTTCTTATTAATTTTTAGCAATATAAATGTCAACAATAAAGAAAGCTATATAACATATTTTCTTTTAGTTGATGCATTAAGACCATTGATTTTATGAAGACTAATTAGTCGTTATATCCTAAAAGGCTATAATAAGGTTCATAATAAGGAATATTTTTATATCATTTTTAAAGAGTAGTGCTTGTTAATTTTTAGCAATATAAATGTCAACAATAAAGAAAGCTTTAAGACATATTTCTTTT
Source organism: Caerostris darwini (assembly GCA_021605075.1). NCBI lineage: Eukaryota > Metazoa > Arthropoda > Arachnida > Araneae > Araneidae > Caerostris > Caerostris darwini. The sequence continues at coordinate 62,256 of BPLQ01012854.1, read as the reverse complement.
AATTGAGGCATTAATATCATCGTTTTTATGAAGTCTAATTAGTCGTTATAGTATAAGGTTATAATAAGGTTCATTATAAGGAAACATTTATATCGTTTTTAAAGGCAGTTCTTATTAATTTTTAGCAATATAAATGCCAACAATAAAGGAATAACAATAATTTCTTTTAAAAAAATTAATGGTATATTTAAAATTCTATATATATATATATTATTTTACTAAAAATGCATGGAAAAATTACGAAAAAAAATGTTCTAAAATTTATAACATATTTTCGTTCGTCATACATATTGTATCACAAATAAAATCGTTCATACATATCCTAAGCGTTTATGCATATTGTATCATGAATAAAATATTTTAGCATAATAAAGTTCCCTCAAAGAATATTTGTGCAAACTGAAAAAAAAAATTCCTTCTAACTCAATTATTTTAATTTATTCTTTTTTAATATATCCAATATTATAATGATTTATAAGTTCCTAACATTAAATTTATTTGCATTGTACGTTTAAAAATTTTATTATCGTTTTCAGTCGAATTTTAAATGTTTTAATCGTTCATATATAAATATATATTTCATTTTAATAAATTTAATGATATATTTAAAATTAAATGTATTTTTTTATTTTGATAAAAAAAAAAAATGTATGAAAAAATTGCGGAAAAATGTTTTAAAATTTGTAATGTATTGTATCACTAATAAAATATTTTAGCGTAATAAAGTTCCTATAAAAAAATGTTCGTACAAACTGAAAAAATAAAAATAAATAAATCCCTTCTAACTCAATTATTATATTTTATTCTTTTTTATTTTATCCAAAAATTTGCCAAAATATAATGATTTATAAATTCCGAAACATTAAATTTATTTCTATTGTCCGTTTAAAAATGCTTAAAATTTTTTTTTCCATAGCGTTTTAAAGAGTAGTTCTTATTAATTTTTAGCAATATAAATGTCACAATAAAGAAGCTGTAATACATAATTTCTTTTAAAAAAATTAATAGTATATTTAAAATTATATATAAATTTATTATTTTAATAAAAAAAATCTGAAAAAATTACGAAAAAAATGTTCTAAAATTTATAACACATTGTCGTTCGTAATACATATTGTATCACAGATAAAATCGTTCATACATATAAAGTCGTTTATACATATCATAATCGTTCATGCACATTGTATCCCAAATAAAATATTTTAGCATAATAAAGTTCACTTAAAAAATATTGGTACAAACAGAAAAAAAAAATTTCTTCTAACTCAATCATTTTTTCTTATTCTTTTTTTAATTTATCTAAGAATATGGAATATTATAATGATTTATAAATTCCAAACATTTAATTTATTTGTTGTACATTTAAAAACGTTAAAATTTTTTATCGTTTTCAATCGAATTTTAAACAACAATACATATTTAATGACATATAAATTTAAAATTACACTTACACAAGTTTAAAATGTATACTTAAAACAGATTTTCCGATGTTTTACAAAAACACTTTTTTAAAAAAATTAAACATTCGAATTTTTATGTTATAAATTCAAGATTATTAAATGACATAATTTTATAATTTCAATTACCATAATTAGAGTTATTGAAACTATACCAGTGGTATTGTATTGTAATTCGGGATTTTCCTCAAATACAAATTATGATGATACCAATAATAGTTAAGCATAGCATCCTTTTTTTTTTTTTTTCGCAAGCGTAATCGTGCTGGCTATCATTAGAATTATCGTTGGCCAGGTGAAACATTTCATGATTCTTTACCAATGACATTTTTAAAATTATATTCAGTGAATATGCTTTTATACCAATTTTGCAATCTTTTTTTCTCCCATAAATTCTTCAGAACACATTATTTAAATTAGTTCTTAATTCTAAGAATTTACATGATATTCGAAAGCTTATCCAGAATTGGACAGCATGAATTTAAATTTAACCAATCAGATTTAATTTTAAATACTCTGGAATTATTTCTATTTTGCTCACATTAAAAATTATTTTGTTCATATTATAGTCAGTTTTTCATTTTTTTACGAACAATCGATTTGAATAATTTTTAATTAAATTAAATAAAACGAGAAAAATAATCATATTTAATAGGAATTTTTGCACCCTAAATTTTTTAAGTCTATAACAGAAATTTAATAATTTAGTATTTAAATCTATAAAGAATTTTAATTTTATATCTATTACGCATTATTTAAATAAGCGCTAAGACAAAAATAAAGCATAATTATAAAAAGAAATCATAATCGTTAAAAAAAAACAGAGTTCAAATAAATATAATAGTTTATATAAATTTGCCTAGTGCTAATTTAAAAAAGACAAACAAAATCATTTAAACTATAATTATAAAGATGCATACAGAAATGATTATACGTTATATAATATATTATAGATTATATGTTATATAATGATTATATGATTATACATTACGGAAAAGTTAAATAGTTAAAAAAATATGTTTTTCTATCAAAGCAGTAATATTAGAAGAAATATTTTAATAAAAGACGCTTTAAATTTAAAAAAAAACATTACAATTTAATGAATAATTCATAAATAATAAACAAAACTCATAATTTTTAAATAGTTAAATTCTTTACCATAATTGAACTATTAAATTCTCATTGATTTTATATGAAATTATCAATAGAAAATTTGAAATCCCTGATACTAAAATGCAGTGCTGATGAAAATGTTATTGTACTTTTTGTTAATTTTCGATTCAATCACGGTAACATTTTTTTAATAAACACTTCACGTACAAAACCACTTCTATAAATGTAAATGAACTGCCGATTGTAAAAAAAATTGGGTTTTTTTCTTATGGAAATAAAAACCACTGAATCTATTTTTAGAAATGTATTCAAATGTAGATAATTAGATATATAATCACAATAATTAGGTGAACTTTTAAAAACAAATTCCGGTTTTAAGATTAATATTCTACGTAAGCAGAATAGATTACTTTTTATCGGCGAATTACTTTCAAATAATTTCAATCTAACATAACCTTCAAAACATTATATACAGAACGTTTATTTTAAACTATGGAGTTAATATTGCATGCACTGAAATTCAAAAATAAATAACTCAATCTTTGTTATTGACAAAAAATGAATAGAAACTATTTTGATTTTAATATTATACTAAAATAAATTCCTAAGAACACATCTTAAAAATTATAGTTGCACAATATTAAAAATACATTATATTTTAAATATAAAATCGCACATGATGTCATATTTTAAAAGTTCTAAATTATGTATGCTACGTGATTTCTGACTCGATCTTGATAATTATCTTGATAATTACAATAATGGCTCACTTTTATTGTTGATCTTTATAACGATAATTGGTCATAACTCAAACGCAATGAGAATATTAAAATCAGAATTTACAGTTAATCTTTAGAAAGTTCCATTGTGAATATCTCTTTCCCTAAATTAAGTCATCATTTTTTCAAAAGTTACGAGATATTTATTATTTGATCGTGTCTGAAATGATTTTGTTACGCAATTTTGCGTAGCCATTAGTTATTTAATTCATCATAAAGTAAAATTTAAGACCGATAGAATTAAAATAAATAGATTTTACTACTTTTCTATTATTTGTCCTTCGTTGACGGAGACTAATAATGAAAAATCTTTAAATTTCTATACATATTCTTGTAAATATAATGATAATAAAACGCAATTAAAATGCCAAATTTTGAACAATTTTCAAAAGATATTTTTGTTATTTATTCTTTGTTGGCAATGATTCAAATAATAAAAGTAAATTAAAGATAATTTAAGTTTAATAATGGCAATCAGACGATAATCATCTTAAATTAAAAATGGATGACAGTTAAAAATGCAATCGTTGAAAATGTTTCAGATATTGATAATTTTTTCAAACTAGGTTTGAAGGTTATTTTTTTAAAAAATTGTTTCTTAATTTCTTCCTGTATTGATAAAATCTCATACGATTTTTTTTATTATGCAAAATAATAAATAACATGTTGTCCATTTGTAGCGCATGGTAAAGAAACGTGATTTTACTTAAAATGTGATTCAAAAGTTACGAGATTTTTATTATTTGATCGCGACTGAAATTAATTTGTTACGCCATTTTGCATAGCCATTTAATTATTTAATTTATCATAAAACAAAATTTAAGACCAATAGAATAAGAATAAAAAATGTTACGACTTTTCTATTATTTGCCTTTATTTGACTGTAAATCTGAATGAAAAAAAATCTTTAAATATCTATAAATATTCTTGTAAATATGATGATAATACTATGCGATTAAAATGCCGAATTTCGAACAATTTTCAAACGATATTTTTTATTATTTACTCTTTAAATAATAAAAATAAATTGGCAATCCTTAAAGCTTTATAAATATTGGCAATCAGATGATAATCATGTGCAATTAAAATGAAGGACAGTTAAAACTGCAGTTTTTTGAAAAAGTTTTATATCTTGATTATTTCAAACTAGGTTCGCGGGTTATTTTTTCAAGATTGTTTCTTAATTTCTTCCTGGATTGATAAAATCTCATACGATTTTTTTAATTATCCGAAATAATAGATAATATGCTGCCGCCAAATTTATTATTCATTGCGTGCTGTCAAATTCTCAAATATGAATAAATCAAAATAAAACTGTTTATATCACATAATTAAAAATTGATAAAAAATATACAGCTTTTTCCACTTGTATCACATGGTAAAGAAATGTGATTTTAGTTCAAATGTGATTCAGAAGATTTTTATTATTCAATCGTGTCTGAAATAATTTTGTTATTCGATTTTGAATTGCCATTCAATTATTTAATTCATCATAAAACATAATTTACGATCAATAGAATTAAAATAAATAGATTTGACTACTTTTCTATTATTTGATCTTCGTTGAGAGTGACAAATAATGAAAAATAATCTTTAAATCTCTATAAATATTCTTGTAAATATAGTGATAATACTAAGCAGTTAAAATGTCAAATTTTGAACGATTTTCTAATGATATTTTTCCTTATTTACTCTTTATTGGCAATGATTTAAATAATGAAAGTAAATTGACAATCATTAAAGATTAATAAATATTGGTAATCAAATGACAACCATGTGCAATTAAGAAGGAAGGACAGTTGAAACAGCAAACTTTGAAAAAGTTTTATATAATGATAAATATTTCAAACTAGATTTGAATGTTATTTTTTTAAAAATTGTTTCTTAATTTCTTCCTATATTGATTAAATCTCATACGATTTTTTTTTTTATTATCCAAAATAATATGTTGTCGCCAAATTTATTATTAATTGCGTGTTATCAAATTCTCAAATATAAGTAAATCAAAATAAAATTGCTTATATCACATCATTAAAAAAAATGATAATCTTAATATTGATAAAAAATATAGAGCCTTTTCCACTTGTAGCACATGGTAAAGAAATGTGATTAGAAAGTTACGACATTTTTATTATTTGATCGTGTGTGAAGTTTATTTGTTACGCTGTTTTGCGTAGCCATTTAATTATTTAATTTATAATACAACAAAATTTAAGTGCAATAGAATAAGAATAATGAGATTTTACTACTTTTTTTTAGTTGTCGTTCTTTGTCAGTGATTCATAATGAAAAAAACTATTAATATTCTTGTAAATAAGATGATAATACTACTCAATTAAAACGCCAAATTTTGAACAATTTTCTAACGATTTTTTTATTATTTTTCTTTATTGCAATAATTTAAATAATAAAAGTAAATTGGCAATCATTAAAGCTTAACGAATATTGGCAATCATTAAAGCTTAATAAATATTGGCAATCATTAAAGCTTACAGTCTTTGTAAAAGTTTTAGATATTGATAAATTTTTCAAAATATTTTTGAAGGTTATATTTTTTTAAGAGTTATTTCTTGATTTCTTCCTGTATTGATAAAATCTCATATGCTTCTTTTATTATTATTATCCAAAATTAAAGATAATATGTTGTCGCGAAATTGATTATTAATTGCGGACTGTCAAATTTTCAGATATAAATAAATCAAAATAAAATGGCTTATATCACATCATTAAAATCTTGTTATTGATAAAAAATATACTTTCTTCACTTTTAGCACGTGGTAAATAAATGTATTCAAAAGTTACGAGATTTTTATTATTTGATCGTGTTTGAAATGATTCTGTTACGGCATTTTGAGTAGCCATTTAGTTATTTAATTAATCATAAAACAAAATTTAAGACCGATATAATTATAATAAATAGAATTTACTACTTTTATATTATTTATCCTTCTTTGACAATGACACATAATGAAAAAAATCTTTTTAAATCTCTATAAATATCTTTTAAATAAAATGATGTTAGTTAAAATGTCAAATTTTGAACAATTTTCAAACCATATTTTTATTATCTATTCTTTGTTGGCAATGACTTAAATAATAAAATCAAATTGACAATAATTACAGCTTAATAAATATTGATAATCAGATGATCAATCATGTGCATTTAAAAATGAAGGACAATTAAAACTGCAATCTTTGAAAAAGTATTACATCTTGATAATTTCAAACTGGATTTGAACGTTGTTTCTTAAAAAATTGTTTCTTAATTTCTTCCTGCCTAGATAAAATATCATATGTTTCGGTTTTATTTTTTTTTTATTTTATTATTATTATCCAAAATAATAGAAATGTTGTCGCCAAATTTATTATTAATTGTGTGTTGTCAAATTTTCAAAACGGAATAAATCAAAATAAAATTGCTTATATCACATCATTAAAAAATTATAATCTTGATATTGATAAAAATATACAGCTTTTTCCACTTGTAGCACGTGGTAAAAAACGTGACTTTAGTGATTTTTAAAAATATTTTAGTAAATTAAATTTTTTCAGTAATTCAGTATTTCAAATTTGAAAATTGTTTTTAAAGCAGAATATTAATACGTGTAGATTTTTTTATTTGCATAATTTTCATCTGTCTTTTATGTTCAACTTAGTTAAAATTGTCAAACTTATCGATTCTTAACATATCGAATTTATATTCTCAAACTGATCTAGTTGCAAATTACTATAATTATTTCTAAGTAAATTAGGATTTCTCGTTATTTATTTATTATTATAGATAAACAATTTATTTAATAACAATTTAATTTACCTACAACAATTTATATTACCGATAACAATTTTTTTATACTTAGATTACTGAATTTTAATTTTTATAGTTACCTATTGCAATTTTACACTTGAATCTTTTTTTTAAAACAACAGAGGCCTAATGGCTGAGTGACTAACGCTCTAGCACTCGTTGCCACAGGCTTCCTGTTCGAGTCCCGGCGGTGCTATGGCTGTTTGTAGTGGCTCGGAATCCACATAAAAAAATAGTTTTCGGTCAAATATGACTGTAGGGCATGAATGGGTCTAACAACCCTACCCCGTAAAAAGAAAATATCTCCCGTCTCAAAATCTGCCAGTAGGCAGACAGCCATTGACTACCATGGGGCTGTTGTGCCAATGAAGAAGAAGAATTTACCCAACAAAGATACTTTGGAACATTGTAGAATGTTGTTCGTTTATGTTAATGTTTATTAAAATGTTAAATATGCAGCACATTTAACGTTACACAGAATGAACCATGAAGGCTTGCAGTTAAATTAGTCATAGCAATTTGAAATAAATATCACTAAGGGTTTCATTTGAGCGATATACACACATTTCGTCAAACTAAACGACCTTAAGATTTCCTGCGTATAGATTTATCGTCGCGATCCCTAATATAGACATTGGAAATATCAGTTCATCTCCTATTCCATTACTACTGTGCCCCAAAAGTAACCCACTTATTTTTTTTTTTTTAAACTCATTTATACTTCCAAATTTATTTCATCGCCTTCAAAGTAATCCCCTCCGGACACAATGCATTTATGCTAATTATTTTTCCAATCCTCAATGCATGCTAAAAAGTCATCGGAAGGGATTGCCTTCAAAGCACGTGTCGATTCACGTTGAATCACTTTAATCGACTCAAGACGGTATCCCCGGAGTGGTCTTTTGAGTTTAGGGAATAGCCAGAAGGTGCTAAATCAGGTGAATACGGTGGTTATGGAACGATATAGGTTTCATTTTTGGCGAAAAATCACGAAGAATCAATACAGTGTGAGCTGGCGCATTCAATATTTACGGTACCAATTGAGATTTGACACGTTTGAGGCCCAAAATGAAATTGAATGATCTTTTTGAAATTCCAGCATCAGCACCAAGGTCTCTAACTGTAAATCGACGGTTTGCAAGCACCAAATCTTTAATTTTTTGGACCTGAGCTTCGTCGGTTGAGGTTGATGTTCGACCAGAAGGCTCTTCGTCTTCAACGCGCTCTCTGCCTTCTTTGAACTGTTTATGCCATTTTTAAATATTTCTTTCCAATATAGGAATGCTCACCGAATGCCTTCTGCAACTTCTATACGTTTCAGCAAACAAAATTGAATGCAAGTTCTTTGCTCAATTCATTCAGACATTTAAAAAATCGCCGAAATCAGTTTCAGCGTCTCACAAAACCAAGCGTAACTCAAACACTAATTAATATTTTGACCTGAAATTTCACACAGATGTTAAGGACAGTGTGAAGCAACCTAAAAAAGAGAAGAAGAAAAAATGAAATTCCATAAGCGCCGGGAATTTTAAACTGAAAATTGGTCTTACTTTTTGGTCACAGTGGTAAATTGAAGAACCAATTAGTTGTTAATTAAACAAATTCAACTCTCGGGATAGCTTATCAATGGAATGCTCTGTATAATTGAAATATTTAACTCGATTTATATTTTGATATATTCGTACTCTTCCAAACCTTTTTAAAATAATACTAATCGTAATCGTATCCTATTTATATAACTATTGTTAATTTATCTATCCTGTAACAATTTTTCTTATTCTTGTTATTAATTCAAGATGTCCTTCCTATCTTTTATTTTGAAAATAGTTTCATGGTCATTCATTAAAGTACCATTCTTTTACTATGTATTCCGAGTCTCTTTTAGATAAAACTTAATTTCGCTCTAAACAAAAAGCCTGTAAGATTTAAATCACATTTTTACGTAATATCTGTTGTCCTTGAAATTACTAAAGCATAGTCCTAATTATTATTTCTTAATAAAATCATAATTAGAAATAGTAAAACTTGTTTATGTTTTTAAAATGATAATTTATTTTTGTAATGACTATGCGTTTTGATTGGAGCAGTCATAGATAAATAATTATTTAATGTTTCTTATTGTAATAATTTTCATAAATATTTATATTGTTAAGATAAAACAAATTATATTGTTTAAATGAGACCTCATAGCCGAGTGACTAGCGCTCTGGCGCTCGGTACCATGAGGCTTGTAGTGGTTAGAAATTCACTTTAAGCCGTAGGTCCCGGTCTAATAGGATCTTGGGGGTAGCGTTACACGCGTCCGTAGCATATCTTCAAGCTACACGTACCCCCTGGGTAGTGCTAAATGAGTAACAGCGGTGTAGCCTTTGATTACGGCATAAAGATCTGTATTGCAGCTGCATTGAAACAGCAACATATTGTTTAAATAATATCTATATTGTTTAAAATATAATAACAATATAGCATATTATATTGCTTCAATAGTTTTATTAATACTTATATTGTTTAAAACTTATATAATATTTTTAAACGAGTTATCATTTTATTTTATATATAATTCTATTTTTTTACTACATAATGCAATAACACTGAAGCAATATCTGTCAAAAAGGCTTTCCGTTGTAAAGCTGTTTAAAATCAAATGATAAAAAATGCAGTCAATTTAGATTTTTTTTTTTTTTTTTAAATTGTGTCCTGTGTATAGTAAATTATTTATCAAATAATTTTGTAAATAAATATGAAAAAAATTTGAGCATTTATTTTAAATGTTTCGGTTTAAGGATTGATGTTTATAAATGAAAATGAATGTTTTTGTTACTTACGTATTTAAGCTTTAAAAACAAGGAACACTGGCAGAAAATAAAATCACTAATAAAAATTACTTTTTGTCAGACTTACTTATAGTGCCATTTTTTTCCAGTAACATGCTGAACTACTGATTAACATTTCAGGATCACAATTATTTCAGGACATGAGAGTATTATGCCAAGATGAAAGCACAACGGACTACCGCACATAATACGCTAGTAGAAGGGTTGGATTGTTAATACTCTGAACAACTGTTTTATTATTGGTATAGCTGCACTTATTGCCCAATAGTAACATGCACAACTAGCGTGTAAGAAGATTCATGATCGAATCTTGACTGTGACCATTGAAGTTATTGTTTTTAGAAACGAAGACCATGGCCAACGGCCATACCATGCTGAATATACCGGTTCTCGTTAGATTACCGAAGTCAAGCATCATTGGGCGCGGTCAGTACTTGGGTGGGTGACCACCTGGGAACACCGCGTGCCGTTGGCAAATTTGGGACCTGAATGGCCGAGTGTCTAGCGCTCTGGCGCTCGGTGCCACAGGTTTCGGGTTCGAATCCCGGCGGTGCCATGGATGTTTGTAGTGGTTCGGAATCCACTTTAAGCCGTAGGTCCCGGTCTCCTATGACTGTAAGAGCGTCACGGAGCAAAAGTCAGACTTGTACCTACGGGTGCTCCATCACAACAGAAGCTGCTTCCTTCCCTTTCAATCATGACTACGTATGGGCACGTGGGCTTGGCCAGCCAAGTGGGATAAGAAACAACAAGAGCAGAAACAAAGAAATACAGTGTGAGTAAAGAGTTTCGCATCTATGCAAAGGCTGCCTAATAGAGGATTTTTGGATGTTCTCCTATATGACAAACAAACACGAAGCAATAACCACTAAAATTTCTGCCGTAAGGTAATGTATCCCCTGCATTGCCTGTAGGTGGGTTGTTCATGAAATACAAAAGTGGAACATGGGAATTTATTGATGTCCAATAAAAAACTGGCAAAATATATACTTACTATATTATACGATTACTACGATATACTTATTATATTACCTCGCCTGACATAGCCGCGATAAGAGTGGTGTGAATTTTCAATCATCTTTTATAAAGAAATATTTTTTATCTGTCTATTTTCGGAACAACTCGACATATACTGTCGGTTGAACGAAGTGTTTCTTCATATGAAACCTCATAATGCAACAATAAAATCCATTGATAAAACGTAATTGCTAACAGTGCTAGTGAATACTAAAGTCATAACACTGTCAGCACCATAGCCATGATAAGATTGGTGTGATTTTTTCATCGCCTTTTATAATGAAATATTGTTTATCTGTCTATTTTTAGAACAACCAGACATGTACTGTCGGTTGGACGAAGTGTTTCTTCTGTGCTTTCTGCGCATGAAGCCGCATAATAAAACAATAAAACCCACTGACAAAATGTAACTACTAACGGCCTTAATGAACAATAAAATGATAACAGCGCCTCCTTCTGACATAGTCACAATAAGATTGGTGTGATTTTTCAATCGTGTTTTATTATAAAACATTATATATCTGTATACTTTCATAATAACCGGTCCTATACTCTCAATTGAGCAAACATTTTATCTGCGCATCTTGCGCATGAAGCCTCATAATCTAACAGCAAAACACCATTGATAAAATATAACTACTAACAGTCTTAGGGAGCAATAAAGTCATAACACTGCCACCGTCTGACATAGCCATGATAAGATGGTGTGATTTTTCAATCGTCTCTTATAGTAAATTATTATTATTTTCAGAACAACCCGACATCTACTCTCGTTTGGACGAAGTGTTCCTTCTGCGCTTCTTGCGCATGAAGAAGTTCAACGTGCAGAAGGCCTTCGCCGTGTTTCGGAACTACTACCACTTCAAGGAGAAGATGAAGGGCAAGTTCACCGGCATGAATCCCTCGGACATGAAGAAAGTCATCGAGATGAACAACATACTCTACATGCCGTACAGGGTGCCGCCGGGATCTCACGTGGCCATTTTTAGATTGGGTGAGTGACTCCAATGTTACTTTCTTAAAAAAGAAAAAGTGTTTTTTTTTTATTTAAAAAAAAATTTAATTAAATTTTTTTAATTTAAAAATTTGTTTTTTTTATATAAAAAAATGTGGGTTTTTTTATTTATAGTTTCCCTACTGGGATATATATGAGTTTTATGAAATGCTGTCGATTTATATTATAGCTCTCAATCAAATCTATACTTAAATGTATTCTTGTTTAAGGGTCTGATGGCCGAGTGGGCTTCGGGTTCGAGTCCCGGCGGGGCCAGGGATGTTTGTAGTGATTCAGAATAAACCGTAGGCCCCGGACTAATCGTACCCCCGCAACGCTCTGGTCGTAGAGCGTTGCGGGGGTATCGTTACTCCGCGTCCGTAGCTTATGTTCAAGCTGCACGCACCTCTTGGGTAGTACTAAGTGAGTAACATCGGTGCAGCGCTTGCCTTAAGACATAAAAGACAACTGTCTAAGTGTTTGCCATCTGCATTAGAAAAAAAAACATGTTTAAAAACCTTTTCTATGCCATGATTTCTTTTTTGAAAAAAGTATGTTTTGAAGATAAAAAATTTAGAGGTTTTCTTTTATTGATTATTTTTGCAATGAGATCACCAACGTACTCAATTTTTTATTACAACTTATACAGCTACCAATATCTATTGTTATATATTTTTATACCCAAAATTTTGCTGTAACATTATTGATAAAGTTTCATATTTCTTTGAATTTGTTTGGAACTCAGTACTGGTGGTTTGTCGAAGTTTGTAGTTTAACATAGAAAAAGATTTCTATACGGAAAAAATTTCCGTACAGGAATTTATAAGCATAGATTTGATTGTTGTACAGCTAAAATATAAATCGACAACGTTTCATAAAATTCATATATACCCCGTTGGGAAAAGATAAATAAAAAAATTCATTTTTTTAATTAAAAAAATACTTTTTCTTTTTAAAGAAGGGTTGTTTATCTTCATTAGCTTTATTTATGAAAAATATCATAAAAATAAAGCCAAAAAGAAAATCTTCACAAGCTCTTAATATCTATATTATAGTATGTTATTTTTTAATGTGTATTTTTAATCCGTATACTATAGGTAATTTTTTATTATTTTAATTTGGAACTAAGACTTTTTGTTTTATGATAATTTTTAACTTTTCAATTCAATATAAATTCTTCAATATAAAATGCTAAACATTTATTCACAGCGTGCCAAGGAATATGAAGCTCTTGTGATCTAAAACTGCTTGAAAATCATATTGTCACGTATTATATATTTCTTTATTTTTGTTTTCAGTGGATTTTACATACATTGAAAACTTTTTTAAGTGGCTCCATATTTAAAATTCTTAAAAATATTTTTCAGCTTTCAAAATTAATTGTTGTAAAGCAATAATTTTATACCTTGACATTAATGCTTTCTGTATCTGACATTTTGATTGCAGTGCGTTAAATAATTTTTTAAAATGAAAAGCATAAATTTGAAAATTTGTCTATTTTTTCAAAAAGAATTTTTACTGGTTTTTCTGTCAATATCAAATAGTAGGTGTTTTCGAACGTCAGACAATTTGACACCACTTCAAGGACATAGGGCCATCTCAGCTACAAACAGAATGATGTGGTGGGTATAATAGTAGTTGTAGTAGTTTTATAGTTTGGAGCTATTCATCTGGTAACCGAATGGAAAAGCTCTATTTTTGCACTTCATGCAATTTAGTAGTTCTTCAATAAAATTGCTTAGTTGCCGATTGATCTTTGCCATTTTGATGCAATGTTTACATTCATTATTTTTATTGAATTACTAAGTATGGAGTAACTCGAACAATTTGTAAAATATTTTTCCTTAAAAGTTTTCTAATTCACAGCTTATTAAGAATAAGGAAATTCTATTCATAAAAAATAAAATCTATTTTTTACCCGGATATTATTCATAATTGTATTATGAAATTTTCTGTTTTCTTCAATTAATGTCCTTTTTTATTTCGAAATTTAGTTTTTATTTTCCTGGACTTCTTTTTTTCCTTTTCAAGGTCAAAAGATTTTATTTTTACGATTTATATTATTATTTCGTTATGGAAATAAAAAATAATGTTAGGGAATTTTTATTTTTATGATTATGCAAATATTAAGTAAATTCGTATTTCCATAGTATTATATTCTTATTATCATGTGTGAACATGGTGTTTTCCTTGTTAGGGGTTCGTGACATTATCCGAAAAGGAGGGTCATAACAAATTTTAGCGGAAAATTGTAGTTTTTGCCCCTTAACTCTTGAAATAATTCATGAATAACGTTGGTCTTAAAGAAATATGCGGAGAATTTGGCTTTTGTTTGAAGGGTTTCTGTAGTATGGTTTTGAATCACTTTTCATGTTTTGGGTTGGGATTTTAAGCATTTGTATTTCCAATGGCTATAAGTACACGTAGTGATTTGATCAATTCCTTCTTCTTGAAGTTTCATATTTATCACTTTTGGCAGTTTCCCGTTCTTATGGAGCTGTATAGTTCTTCTTATTGTATTTGGAAAACTTCTTTCTTCCTTTATGCCTAGAATTTTCAAACTTGGATATATTCTTTTGGCTATTGAATTTTATAGTGTTTCTTGTAGAATATGGGATACTTCATTCTTTATTTATACTTACTTCATTCTTCATTTATGCTTAGAATTTTCAAAATTTGATATATTCTTTTGCGTATTGTGTGTGATAACTTTTCTTTTAAAATTTGGAATACTTCATTCTTCATTTACGACAACATTTATCTTACTTTCATATATTCTTTTAGAGATTCTTGAACAATTCATTCTTCATGAAGTTCTTGATCAATTCAACATTGCTACATTCATGTGGCTATTGAATTTGGCCATTCTTGTGGTACTTCAATCAATTGCTTCATATATATCTTGCATTATTAAACATTGTGCATATTCTTCAGTTTATTCATCCATTCTCGAATGTTCAGACATGATAGGCTGAAATTTGCCGAGCAGAATTCAGTATTTTTTTTTTTTAATTTGTTTTTATTTTCAAGTGAAATTAATTTTTTAAAATCTTTTTTTGGCATGAGCAGAACTATGATATATGACACTTTCATAGATCCTTTCAATGGAAATTACAAGCATAATATGAGTTAAGTAAATATATTCATAAAAAAAATCTATTTATTATTCACGAAATTATTGTGAATTATAGTATTCAAATATTCTGTTTTCTTCAATTAAGATCTTTTTATTTAGAATTTTAGCTTCTATTTTCCTGCATTTAATTTTTTCCCTTTCAATGTCAGACTATTTATTATTTTATTTAACATTATTACTTTGTTATTGAGATATTGAATAATAAGCTGTTCACGTTTATCAATGATTTAAGTTAGGATTTTAATATTAATCTTGATGTAAGTTGATATTGTATTAATATTTATTATACAAGATATGAAAAAAAATTATTTTTATAAATTTATTAAATAGATATCCATATATTTATTTTTAAGTATTGACATAATTTCTCTAAACACTAATTATTAAGCATTTACTCTAAACAAGGGATTGAAAACCCACGGCCCGCCATGAATATTTTTCCGGCCAGTGAGATTTATTACACTTTTACAAAATATATTTATTTTATAATGGCCAAAGTAGTGAAAAGCAATGTATTAAAAAAACATTATGTGTGCATACATATATTCAAAAGTTAACTGTCGAAATTATGAGGGCAAATTAACTTTGATTTTAAAATAATATTCATGAGAATATATTTATGAGTTTATATAGTTTTATTTATGAGTTTACAGTTACGATTTCGCAGAATAATTAAATTATATTCGGCGAACTTATGATGAACGCGCATCTTGGAAGATCTAATATAGCAGGTTCTATGTTTCACTTGTTTCAAGTGACCATCCCTAGATACGGATAGTTGATTGTTGATAGCAGAGCAAACCAGACTCTTAGTTCAATTAGCACTTTTAGTTCAACTTACACCTGCAAATTTTTTTTTCTAAAATGAAATGGACCCAACACAAAATACGCTCAAACATAACGGACGCTAACCTGCAGCACCCCATTCCGACGTGCAAATATTCAAATTCAGATCGATTTGCAAAAGCTAAGTGAAAGAGAAACAAATATCGCACAAGTAAAATAGTTACTTTTTAATGATTTCATTTTTTTTTAATTTCATTTATATTTATAAATTTCATTTTTAGTGTTATATATTTCTTTACAATGTGCGTTTATTATTGTTATTATTATATTATCTAAGTTTACATGTAAGAATAACAGTAAACACAAAAATAATAACTCTTGTTCCAATTTTTCACTCAAAAATTGTCTACAACGGGTCTAAATCTAATATGGGGATATATAATTTTATATGTGCCCCTCAAGATCATTTGGGTTGGCCACCTCTGCTCTAAACATTAACTAAGCACAATTTCTCTAAGCATAAACTCTCTATTACACATCAAGGAATTGATTTTTTTTTTTTTTTATGCTTTTGACTTGATTTATCAAGGTGCTTTGAGATGTAGGTGTGCTCGCTGTTGCTGCTTTATCTTAATTTATCCAAATGTTGTCAAAATACTAGAGACAAAAGTGAAAATATGTTGAGTTTTATGAGAAATCGTAAACAAGCATTCTATTACTCAATTCGATTAACTTTTTAATTTGATTCGTTACATCATTTTGAATTTGACGAATCGAACCATAATATCGATGTTAACGGTTATCGAGGTTTACGATACTCCATTATTTCAAAAAACCTGTTTCGATATCTTTTTCTGATTCGAATCGTTGTATCCGACTACTGGTTCTGAATGTTTGAAACATCATGAAAAATAATTTTTTAATTTTATTTTTTGAATAAAAGTACAATAATCGCAAACTTTAAAAAAAAAATTATATTTTTTAAAATTTTAAAGTTACTTTTCTGGCCTTTTGTATTTATTTTTTGTCTCAACAATATTTTTATTCTATTTTTTTTTTAAAGCTGTTATTTTTGTTCTAATTTTAATAATTGTTAATTTCTTGTTTAAAAAGTAAAACTTTTAATTTTTTAACTTTCTAATGTTTAATTTATTCTAAATAAATATTTGTATATATATATATATATATATACATGTTATTTCCATACCTCCAAATGTAATTAATTCAAACACCAAATTCAAATCCGATTTATGAGACAAATTAAAATTATATTTTTAAAATGAAATTTATATGCGTTGCCAAGGTAGTAGTTTGTAATAAAGTGATTTTATGTATCAACAAGAACTTAGATTTAGAACCAATAGAAATTCGATTTACGATTTTACTAGATTAGGTGCCCTTTTTAAATCGCATCATTGAATTATATAACAAATTAAAATTACATGAATAAAATGCTTTATGCTTGCTTATATTTCGTCTAATTAATTTCTTGGTAAATTCACAAACAGTTTGACATTATTGAGGCACTTTGGCAGCGTTAGCCTCCATATACCTCTACCTTGATGGTTCCTTTGGAAGTAAATGATAAGAGAAATTGCTTGCTCGGTAAATGAAGTGAAAAAAAAAGAAAAAGAAACAATAAAATAGGGGAAATAAATCAACATATAGAGAGAGCCAAATAAAATATTTATTTATTTAGTATGTTCAGCGAGGTGCGCGGACGTTTATTGTTGGTAGGTAGCGTTATGTCATATTTAGGTAATCTTTTAACTAAAGGATTTGGATTGTTAGGAGTGCTATTATAAAAATTTGTGGCTAATTAGGAATTGTTGCCATTGTGAATAAAAGTTTTAACGGTAGTAACGTCCAAATCAGCCAAAATGTCATTATTTCGCATGTACCATGGTGCATCAACTGCCATGCGCAAGACCTTGTTCTCCAAAATGTCCTTAACTCATGATTTGCAAGCGGATCCCCATATTTGACTAGCATATGTAAAAATGGGACGCATGTAGACCATATAAATAAGAATTTTAGTGTCTATGGTAATGTGACTATTTCTTGCAATGGGGAGGGTAAAGCTTTTTGATAACTAAATTAAATTTATTCTTAATATAATTAATATGCGATTGATACGTAAGGTGTTTGTTCAGTAGGACTAGTTTACAAATTCTTGGTAAATTCTTGTTTTTGTAACAATTAAGTCGATTTTAGGGGAAAAAATAAAATGATATGCTTTTTTTTTTATTTTAGGACAATTTGATGTTACTAAAGCCACTGCTCAAGATATGGTCGCTACTGTATTTTTGATTGGTGAAATGATATTGGATACAGAAGCCACACAAATATGCGGTGGTATCATCATAATAGACGCAGAAGGCTTGACGTTACAGCACTACAGACAATTCGTCACCATACAGTTCGTATCACTACTTATAAATTTAATACAGGTAATTTGCATTTACTTATTTACTTCACTTTTGACTTTTTCACTTTCACTTTTATTTCACTTTCACTTTACTTACTTTACTTCACTTTTTACTTACTTATTTACTTCATTATTTTGAGAAATTTAATCTTAAGTTTGAAACAGCACCAAGTTTATTTCAATATTTATTTATAAAATACGCAAAAGAAGTAATATAAACATTTTTTTTTTAAAGTCAATCAATTCATACTTTTTAAGTTGAAATCTGGCTCCATCTATTGGTAGATACATGCAACTTAAATCTAAAAAAAAAATAACTAATTAAATTATTTTATGAATGAATCAATATTTGAAAAAACTGTATTAACATCAAGTGCCATCCACTACAAGTTCAAAAAAAAATGTTTATGAACTAGAGTGGATGAATGAAATGTATTTTATGAACGATTGAAAATTTGAACAAGATATATATAGGGCGATTGTGAATTAATAGTAGGAATTTAAAAAGCAATAAAGTTTACAATCAATGATCAATCAATTGCTAAGTTTCTTATTTTTCGCTTAATACTTTTTTAAGGGGCGGGGGTTCTACTACAACTAATAATATTTTCATCTACTAGTTTTCTACGTCCCCCATGAGATTCGTATTTAAACTTGGAAATAGCTGGTTCTCTGATTCCCTTTTTCTAATGAGAGACACTGAAAATAATTGGGTATTACAACTGAGACCACAAAACAAATTTAACATCAGAACAAATTGGGTAAAATGAGAGTACCTTCAGAAAGGATTACTTCACATTTGTTGCAGTATGAGGGCATTTGCGTGCCAAAGTATTTCCAGGCACTTTGATTATTGATATAATTTTATATTAGAGACCAATTTTCCTTGCGATGTACCTTAATGACAATATTGAAGATGGTATTGATGGACAATATTTGAACAATTCAAATATCTTCAATATTGTTCAAATATTGTCCATCAAGATGATATTGATAGACAATATTTGAACAATATTGAAGATGATATTGATAGACAATACTTGAAGATCAAAATAGGATGGCCCAGAAGCCGCCTTATAGTAATAGGTTCCAGAAAGGTTACATATAGTAATAGGTTGGGGCCTGATGGCCGCGTGACTAGCGCTCTGGCTCTCTGTCCCACAGCTTTCGGGTTTCGGGGCCATGGTTGTTTGTAGTAGTTCGGAATCCACCTTAAGCCGTAGGTCCCAATCTCATATGACAATAGAGTGTCACAGAGCCCAATGAGACTTCTCACCCACATCATTCCCAAACTGTAAAACAGCAACTCAGATCTAGGCACACTGATGTGGTGGGGTGTAGTAGTAGTAATAGTAGCAGTAGCAGTATAGTAATAGGTTCCAAAAAGTCTTTAACAGCGTCGAATGGTCGTATTTACTTGAAAATTCCCTTTAGATACTTTGATTATATGTAGAAAAATGGGGACCTATATTTCAGCAATCGTAGTCTTTTTGTTTCTGAAACAGCGTCAACAACAGTGGGTAATCAAATTTCTGGGAAGAGCAATGTCTGTTTGACTACTAATATGAGGAACACAAAATATAATTGAAGAGTCATTCCCAATTACCATGAAGTGTTTTATTACTTTTATAAGTTTGCAGACAAAAAGATTCATTATTATTATTCGTCAAACAAAACTTTTTCTTTACTTTTACAGGACTGTTTGCCAGAAAGACTCAGAGCTATTCATTTTATCCATGAACCTTTTGCTTATCATGCCATTTATCGCATCATGCAGCCCATGCTAAAGAAGAAAATGAAAGAAAGAGTAAGTACAAATAAAATATTTGTTATTCTTCCATCATCTACACAGCGTTGTAGAGGTAGTGTTATTCGCGTCCTTAGCATATCTTCAAAACTACACGTCCCCCTCGGTAGAGCTAAATGAGTAACAGTAGTGAAGCCTTTGCCTTTGGCATAAAGATTAATTTCTGTATTGTTGTTGTTATTATCGTATCCATTGATTTAAAATATTATTATTAAAGTTAGATCAAGTCAAAAGTCTTCACGATAGCGGCCGCTAGCGATTGCGCCGCTTCACTATACAGGACTTCTCTTAAGTTGGCCACGATTGGCCCCATACACAATTGCAAACCACGGGGAGTGAGTGCTGGGCACTCTAGAATGTGCTTAGGTGTTAGGAAAGCGTTGTGGCAATTTCTGCAGGGGATGTATTCCCTGGTCTTGTCTGGGAGAATCTTCATCCTTCTGTAATGATTAGTTCTGAGTCTGCTAATAACTGATGTCAACTTCCTAGGGCAGTTGAAGTCCGTGATTAGTAGCTTCTTAAAGTTATGAGGAATGAGTCGGCTTTTGGCAATTGCGTTAGCATCTGCAAGTGGGATGGTAGTCCTGGGTTGATCATTGTCCCTGGCTTCTTTGGCTAAAGAGTCAGCGCATTCGTTGCCCTCAATGTTGACATGTGCATTAATTTCTGTATTACCAGCTGCATTAGAAACAACAACAATGACAAAAATTGCATAATGTCTGAATATGTGTACAAGTTTTGTGAAAACTATATGAAAACTATTAGTATAATATTTAAATATTTTTTCATCATATATAAAAAGCATCTTTTATTTCTTTACAGTTACATTTCCATGGAAACGACCTGAGCCATCTTCATCGTTATGTGCCAAAAGACTTCCTTCCAGAAGAGCTCGGAGGCAACCTGGGACCCTTCAACAACAAAGAGATGGCCGAGTATTTCTACAATCAAGAAGCCTTCATCAAAAGAATCAACAAGTATGGCATCATAGAGAAGAAGTCCCATAAATGATAACAGAAAGGGATTCATCTATCTTCATAGATATTTAATAACATCATTGTTATAAAAAATGGAAATATCGAAAGTGATGAACTGTACATAACATTAAATAACCATTTTAAAACTATAACAGGGTTTTTGCATGTCCCATTGATAAAAATGTACTTCATTACATATCAAGCTTTGTGTTTTTTTGTTTAATATGCATATGCGCAGTGTGAATCATTTTCAAAATGTTATTAACACGTTTTGAAAACCCTATTATATTTTATGTATAATGTTATTTGTTGCATAATGTATACATAACGTACATATGTATATGTTGTATACTGTATCAAAAGTTTATCCATTATCCATTTTTAAACTATAGTAGAGTTTTTTTTTTGCACGGCATTTTGATAAAAATGTAATTCATTAGATATCACGTCTCATATTAATGTGCATATGCGCAATATGAGTCATTTTCAAAATTTTATTAACATAATATGAAAACCCTATTATATTTTATGCATAATGCTATTTGTTGCATAATATTATGTATACTCTATCAAAAGTTGCTTAACATAACCATTTATATACTATAATTGGGTTTTTCTGCATGGCCTTTTGATAAAAAAGTAATTCATTATATATCGAGCTTTATGTTTCTATTTAATATGCATTTGCGCAGTGTGAGTCATTTTCAATATATTAACATGTTATGAAAACCCTATTATATTTTATGTGCAATGTTGTTTGTTGAGTAATCTTAGATATAATGTATCAAAAGGTGCTTAACATAATGATAACCTTATATGTAAAGTTATAAATATTATGTATAATTCATTAGTTTAGGAGTAATTTTAGATGTAGCATTAGTTTCTGTGCAATGGTATTGGTAATGGTAATATTACCAATTATTATGGTAATATAAGACAATAATATAGGGTCAAAATTTTATTTAACCTTATAAATGGTATTTACGTCGCTAGTTTAAATGAAGAATAATAGAAAGTTTTTCTACAACAAATAATATAATTGAAATTTTATACGTCACACAATTTGAAAGCACTTGAATATTTTAAATATAAATTATGTGACATATAAGGGTTTCATTTATCATGCAGATTTCATGCTAAATTTATTTAACATGTTTTATTGGAAACAATATTCCTTTTTGTATTTAAATTCATATATAATTTTACCTATCATTCAGAGTAGGCAGTTCTGAATCATCTTCATTTTGGAGCATTGGCTTTACGATATTAAAATGTGTTTCTAGATTTAAGAAAATTTCAACTATACTTCAAAAAGATTTACTTTTTGATTGCATTTAAATGTTTAAATAAAAATTCGTATAACAGCACGCAATACAATGACTCCAATATTTTTAACAATGCAGAATTTTCTGATTTGTTTCGATTTCAAAATGAAACAAAACTTTATGTTTAAATATATCTGAAAACTAAATCAACGAAATTATGTTGTGAATGTGCACCTGTTTAAATTTATATAACAGCACACAATACAATGACTTCAATATTTTTAACAATGCGGAATTTTCTTTTATTGTTTCAATTTCAAAATGAAACAAAACTTTATGACAAAATACATCTGAAAACTAACTCAATGAAACGTTATGAAAGTGCATCTGTTTAAATAAAAACTCATATAATAGCACACAATACAATGACTTTAATATTTTTAACAATACAGACTTATTTTTATTTCAATTTCAAAATGAAACGAAGTTTTATGTTAAAATGCTTCTGAAAGCTATTTCAATGAAACTATGTTGTGAACATGCATCTGGTAATATAATCTTAGCATCATAATTTGTTGATTTTATTGATTATATTAATATCATGCGTTTTAAAAACGTATGATAACAATACAATCAATAAAATCAACAAATAGTATGAATCAAAATCAAAATCAGATCAAAATCAAAGAATCAAAGTTGTTAGAATCAAAACTACTAGCAACTGGGAAATTATTATAAATCTAAAAAAAAATTATTTGCCTTTTGATTTCAATAAAAGTGTAATACATAATATATACATATATTTTGAAGTAAATTTCTTCAGTATATTTTATTTAAATAAAAAAAATGTACTTTGCTCTAAGAATTATTTGTTATTCATTTTCATACCATTTTGATATTATCATAAACATCTGTATGACTTCTTCTTTTATGCATTATTTTATATGCTTTGTAAAATTCTGTGTATTATCCTTTTTATAAAAGGAAAAATATATCATCATGCGAATTCCAACATCATTTTGTTTATATTTTGCGACATTCAAAACGATTTCATAAATTGTTTTTTAATAAAATGTTTTTTCTGAAAATTGATACTTTATTGAACTGTAGTAGTACTGTCTGTTATTTACACTTAAATATTTTTCTCTACTTTAAAAATTTGACATTATTTACATATGATGCATTTTATACATTAGAGCTCGGTTTTTTAATACATTTTGATGGTTATTGATAGTCGCTTAGCCAAAATATGAGGTGATAAAAAGATTTGAAGCTGAACTTAATAAGCTGATGAATAAGCAGGAACACCAAGTCAATACTCCAGATATGATCTTATGTATTAGAAAACTATGAAAGCATTGTAATTTTTGTTGATATTTCTAAGATTCTTGTCTATGTTTAACTTTGCTAATATTGTTGCCATGGTTACTAATCTCTTTTTCATGGATATTCTGTCATAATAGAAAGTTGAAATCATCATATGGCTACTAAATCTAATTTGCAATATAGGGACTAAATTTTGCATTATGGCATAAAGGAATAAAGGTAGATTATTTTTCAATATATTTTACGATTTGTGGCATTACTAAAGAGGACGTTACATTGTTCATTTCAGTAAAAAAATTCTGAAAAATGATAAATTATAATCCGTGAGCAGATACTACTGTGCCCAAAAAGTAAGAACAATTATTTTTTTTTCGAAAACTCTTTATTTATTCTTTTAAATTTATTTCATCGCCTTCAAAGTAAGCTCCTCCGGACACAATGCACTTATGCCAACTTTTTTTCCAATTCTCAATGCATGCTGAAAAGTCATCGGCAGGAGCGGCGATTCATGTTGAATCTCTTCAATCGACTCAGAACGGTATCCCAGAAGTGGTCTTTTGAGTTTAGGGAATAGCCAGAATATACGGTGGTTGTGGAATGATATGGGTTTCATTTTTGACGAAAAAGTCACGAAAAATCAATGCTGTGTCAGATGCCACATTAGATGTTTTCGGTACCAATCGAGATTTGACGCGTTTGAGGCCCAAAATAGAATGGACCGATCCTTTTGAAATTCCCTCATCATCAGCAATGTCTCTAATTGTAAATCGACGGTTTGCAAGTCTGTGATTTTTTTTACGTAAGCTTATGATAGCTTATTTTTTAGTAGAATATTTTGTGTTCCACTTATACATGCCACAAGTTTTAAATATCCAATAATCATGAAAGGACATTATCTAACAGAAGAGCTTTTATGGGCAACTACACTACATTTGAGAGTCGTATGGGGTGTCAAAATATAGAATTAAAATTTTTTTGTAATAAAAAAATATTTTAAAAAAATGTTAGAAAAATATTTTATACAATATTTTCAAATTTAATGCAGAATATTATAGGTAAAGAACTTCTTTATTATCCCTGTAAATAATACATATGCACAGTTTTCGTAAATTTCGTTACGAAACTATATATATATGGTGATTGCGGAATCAGAATTCAGAAAAGCAAGGTAGAAACATTTTAATGTATTAAGCAATCGCTCGTTCTCATATATTTAATGTAAATATTTGAAATATATACCCAAAAATTAATTTTTTTAAATAAGTTTTTGGATATACATTTCAAATATTTAATATACAAATGAAAATAAATAAAAAGAAAGACAAATAAAAAAGAATAAATAAAGAAGTAAAAATCAACTTACATATTTTTAAAACTATAAGTACATGACTATTAATATAAAACATACGTCTCATACATACACTCAAGAGCCAAAACATTATGACCACCCCTACATTTTGCAGTG
This sequence comes from Caerostris darwini, assembly GCA_021605075.1. Lineage (NCBI taxonomy): Eukaryota > Metazoa > Arthropoda > Arachnida > Araneae > Araneidae > Caerostris > Caerostris darwini. Next base: position 37,067 of record BPLQ01012854.1, on the reverse strand, counting down.
AACTCGCCTGGATGACGTGGAAGGCACGTGATCAGGTGGAAGTGGTATTTAACTGCTGCTGGAGAGTCTGAAGAATCATTCTTTCACTTACTTCTGTGTGTGATGGGAACACAGGTGATCATAATGTTTTGGCTCTTGAGTGCATGTACATTAAAACATACATACATATGTCTCATACATACATATATCTTGAGCTATATGTATGTATGAGATGTATGAGATATATGAGATGTATGAGATATCTCTCTCAAACATATATCTCATACATTTTGTATTTGGCTCTAGATTTATCACAATATTCGATAGCTTATCATACAATTCTTTTTAATGAATTAAACTCCAGAAAAAGTTTTAAAACATGAAAAAGAACTAAAGTAAATAAAATGAAAATAAAGTATTGGTTTCGAAATTTGTCTTTCAGAGAAACAAATAAAACCAAAATAATAAATGAATAATAATGACAGGATCATTCATTAGCAAAAGTAACAATACGAATCGTGATATTTAATATATTTTATATTAAAAAGAAATATATCAATTATGCTATGATATTTTTCTTATTTTATAAAAAGACTGCAATTTATCTTTAGAGACACATCCACCATTTCAAAGAAAACTTTCTGTCAAATTTTAAATTTTGAAATTTTAATTATATGAAAACTAATTAAAATCAGTCATGAAGCTGTTTCGAAGTGGATTTTTATTTTTTATACTTCCTTGTTTTTGTAAAATTAAGAAAAATATTAAAATAATTAGATTTTATTTTTAAATCCCAAAATTTTGTAATATAATATATAAAAATAATTATTTTTTACTGCATGTGAACAACTTATTGCGTTACTTTAATACACTAAAATAAATCCCCATTGGTGCTTAGGTTATTGTATTGTAGTTTTTTTTCTGAATTTATACTACAAATTTTGCCATTATTGTCGGGAAATTCTAATTAATATAAGCATTATCAATAAAAAAAAATTATGAAAATAATTACAAACATTATAGTTTAAACATTAGTATTATTTAAATAAAAGCAATCAATATTTTTTTTTATTACTTGTTGTTTGAAAGATAAATTTTGTTAAAAAGAATTAAATAAAGTTTACATACTACAAAATATTTTAAATCAAATGAAGCTTATAGACCAATTTTATTTTCTGCTTTTAATCATAGATGGCAGCAGGAGCTATAACAAAAACAAAAGGAAATACATTATAATCGTTTATTTTTTGTCTAATTTATTTTAACTGTATATAAAGTCGATATTTATATTTTGTTAGTTGTGTCATTGTTTTTAAGACGAAGAAGAAATGAGTGATCTATTTTTTTTAAATTGATTTGTATTATTAGAATAAATTTTTAGAAATATTCCTGTCAAAGAAAATTATTGCATCTGCCGCCATCTATCGCTAAGTAGTAAAACTAATGAACGAAAACAATTATTTATTATAATTATAATTGTATTATTTTTATTTGTTGTTGCTTATTCTAAACGCTTTTTTTAAATTTGTGTTGTTAGAAAATAAATTGAACTTAAAAAGCTAATATTTTTTATACGGTGGACGTAATGTATGTGTTGTGTACTTAGAAGAATAATTCATACATATACAAATAAAATATTCATCGAAGTACATAATTTTCTGACTTAAAATTAAACTGCTGGATTTTTTTTTAACCTTTGAAATCACTTAATTTTTATCATTCGAGCCAAATGCAAATTTTATTTTCAGTCTGCATTTATCGTGTAAATAAAATAATGGAAAAAAAAATAACTGAATGTAATTCTGATGAAAATTTATAAAATTATATAAACTATGTAACTATATTTCACTTTCTATTTTGTCTAGAAATCGATCGTATAAGACCTTTAAATTAAAAATGGAATTAGATCTTTTGTTTCAAGTTTATTGCTTAGTTGGATTTAAATAATAATACTTTAGATTATGTATATATATATATATATATATATTTACCTAAAAATAATAAAGTCCTCAAATTAATAATAAAAAATAAATAAATATAAAAATTTCAAAATAATACTCATTGGAAAAGATATGTGGGCTTGTGTTTATTATTTTATTATTAATTTATCTATAGGTGATTTCCAATGTTCCTTTATTTGTAGCTTTGTAGACATGTAGCTCTTCTTTATTTTATAATACTTTCTCTTTTTCCCAAAAAGTTTGATACATCTAATAAGAAGAAAAAAAAAAAATTTCTTATTAAAAAAAAAAAAAAAAAAAAAAACATTTTATCCATCTAACAAGCAAGAATATAGCGTAAGACTATATTTTAATAAACTAGTTTGCTCAATATTTAAATTTTTACTGTGCATGTAAAGTAAAAATATTTTAATGCATTATTTAATTATTTAATTAAAAAATTATTAATTATTAAAATTATTATTATTAAAATTATTAATTATTCATATTAATATTCAAATTATTATGTATATTATAATTTAAAAATCAGATTATTCATTTTTATTTATTACTTCTTTTAAGAAGTAATAAGAATGTTTTTTTTATTTATGATTTTATTTTTACTATCATTTATTAATTTTTTACATCAATGGAATTACCCATTTATGTATACCATAAAGAGGCCACTGATGCCCATCAGTGATGAGAGGGTAAGACTATCAGACAAGATTTTTAAAAGTAACTCCCTAAAACTGCATAAGAAAAACTGTAGGATGCTATGATGTAAATTGCAGCATTAAATGGAAATAGCGTTTAGCTTAGGGTGAATTTAGTAGTTCTGATATTGATTTTATTAACTCAGAAAAAAAGGAATTACACTTGATGTAGTAATTTTTATTAATAAATACTTCAATTACGCTGGATTCAGTACAAAGAGCGATGAGAAACGAATGAGTTTTTTTCTTGATCAACCATGAATTATACGAGCAAATGGATTGTCCATTAGTTATAGGTTTTGTAAGAGAAACTCTTTTTAACTAGTAAGGAAAATATATGGGGTTTTGTTTGGTTATACTATGTTATATATAACATATTATATTTTACATCTGGATAATGCCAATTCATAAGAACTTTTTCTGGATAATGCCAATTCATAAGAACTTTTTCTGGATAATGCCAATTCATAAGAACAACACATTTGCTAATATACAATACATTTTGATTTGTGACTTTATTTTTATTTGCTAATTTTTTTACATCAATGGAATGATTCCATAGTGTATATAAAAAAAGAGGGTTTAATATGTATATCATATAATGTATACCATAAAGAGGTCATTAATGGACAATAATGAGATGGCAGGTACATCAGACAAGATTTTTTTTAACATAACTACCCTATAATTACATGAGAAAAACTGCATGTTGCTTGAAATGGTGCAAACATTGCAGTGCTAAATGGAAATAGCATCTAGCTTAGGGTGAATCTAGTAGTTTTGGTAATGATTTTATTCATACAGAAAAAAAGGATTATATCATGATATAATAATTTTTATTAATATATACTTCAATTATACTAGATTCAATATAAAGTGGGATGAGAAATGTATGATTTTTTTTTTCTTGATCAGTTATGAAATATATGAGTAAATGGATTGTTCGCTGAGTTATACGTTTTGGAAGAGGAATACTTTTTTTTTTCACTGGTAAGGAAAGACATTTCATTTACTGGCAGGTTATCTCTTTGAATATCTGAGAGAGAATATAAATTCTCTTCTTCATTTTTACAGAAATTTTATCTGATGATGATATAAATTGAGAATGATAAAAAGGGTTATTATTATTATTATTTTTTTTTTTTTGCCACTGTTTTAAGGTTCGAGTCCTGGTGGTGGCGGGGATAGGACCGTAGGTCCCGATCTAACATGAGTGATGCGGGATATCGTTACTCCGCCTCCGTAGTTTATCTTCAAGCTACACGCACCTCCTGGGTAGTGCTAAGTGAGTAAAGTCTGTGCAGCGCTTGTCTTAAGGCATCAAAGACAATTCTCTAAGTGTTTGATAGCTACATTAGAAATATGTATATATGTATATAATTATTATTCTTTAGGATTCTCAATACGATATCTTCAATTAAATATCATCTGTTATATTTTTCTTGAATTATTTTTCAACAAAATATTTTATTTCTTTACCTTTTCAACAGTAAAAAATTTTACTTTCACAAGATCGATAAATTGAAATTGACAAATTAAACAACTCTATTGATTTTTATAATATCATGAGCATGACTTTAATTCATTATTTATTAACTGAAGAGTGCATTTTCAGTTTGAAATAATATATATAATTACAGAAATCTGTTTTTGTTCATTTACTTATAGTTTTTTAAGTGCTCTTTTTTTAAATGTATTAAAAATAAATACAAATAATAAATATATATTTTTTTGAATGCATTGCAAAAAACAATTTTTTTTTATTTTTATCAATTTATCAAAAGATATGAAAACATAAAATAAACGTTACAAAATTAAATATTTTAAATTATTATAGTTTTATATATTGCAGTTTTTTTAAATGCCATTTTTTCAATGCATTAAAAATAAATACAAATAATAAATAGATATTTTTGAAATGTATTGCAAGAAACAATTTTTTACCATCGTTATCAATTTATCAAAGGATATGAAAATATAAAAGAACCTGACAAAATCAAATATTTAAAATTAGAATAATTTATAAAGAAAATTACTCGTGAAAAAGTAAAATAAATAAATCCAGAACACTAATAGAACGCTAATGAAGTTATTACGAATTGCAACTAATTAAAAAAAATCTTTTGTTAGAGTATAGTTTTTTCTAAGTCTAGAGTTTTATTTGATTCCCGCAGAATAAAATATCCAAAATTTATTTCAGATTAACATATTTAACGATGTTTAATCAGAAAAAGGCGTTAAGTCCATTTGGTATAAAAAAACAATATTGAGCAAGATGTACTAGATAGTAAAGAAGCAAATGAACTATTATTTTTGATATTCAATGTAATAACAGGACAGGTTAATATATCAAACATACATAACTAAAGCAATAATGATAATAAAATCCCAATTAAAATATTTCATATTAAGTGTTATTTTCTAATTATTATTTGATTTATAAAATCTTTCTGATCTTTCTTTTATCAACTATTAAAAAAAATAAATTCATTGAAATTATTTTATTGAGTAGTTCTCTATCTCTCTATCTGCATTTACCAAAGTAAATATTCCACTAGAGTTACACTAAATAGTTACAAATGTTACTTTTGTGGGCAAATTACTTTTATTTTGTTAACGTACAAAAAGTAAAGCTTATTTTCTGTTAATGGTTGCATAAAATGTCCTTATCTTATTTCTGTTCATGAAAAAAAATTTAATTAATTTAATTTCACCGCATTCATAAATTAAAAAATAATAATATTTAAAGTATTTTGTGTATAAAATAAGCATATTATTAATAAAAAATAATAATTGTAATCGTGCTTCCTCCTACGCACTGCAAAAGCGTGGTGGTATTCAGAAGGAACAGTCAATAGGCCTCGAGGCTCTCATCCGAGAGAAAGTACAGAACAACTTACGCTCCGGTTGAGAAACGTTTAGTCTCACGTCTCTCGCCCCTAGAGGAAATATATTTAACACACACTGCGTATTTGTTGGCCTACAGTCTCTTACCTGGAGAGGAAGTATATTTCACGCATCCAGCGCGTTTGGTTTATAAGTGGATTCCTTTCACGAATCTATAATTATCTGTTTTTAAATGTGTTAAATATTGTATATGTGTGGTGTTTGTGCGTGTGTCAATAAAGCTGTGAATTCTCAAACCTGTGTCTCAAGTCTCAACCCAGCAACACCCAGTTTCCAGTTACAATCTGGTTGCACAACCTGCACACTACAAAATATTTTAACTGACTAGTTATTATAGTTATTCCCATCTAAAATATATAACCCAATAAATCTTTAACCCCTTACCTGCCGAGGAAAACTTACGAGATGCTCTCCCCAGTGCCACCGTTTTTCATACAGGCGCGCGTAGTTATGCGATGTATTGGCGTAAAAAAAGAGGTGAGTTTTGCAGCATAAAACCTTTTTACTTTCACAGAAAAAATAAAATGTAAAAAAAAACAAAAATTCTAAATTTAAAGTATAAAATAACAGTGTAATAAAACAGACGTTAGAACTTATCTGCTGTGTGATATTTCCTAAAACAAGAATTCTTTATTGTTTCATATGTAAAATATGATAGGAGAAATAACTATTTATTTAAAATGTCTAAACTTGTTTTTTATAAACCAAGTCACATAAACCAAAATCACATTCATTACATTGATAGCGGGTTTCACGACGAAACGGAAGCAAAAGAAGAATAAAAAAAAAGCACGACCTACTCAAACAGAAAGAGAAGCAAAATCTGTACAGCTATGACTCACCGTTTCTGAAACATCCCCTTAACCAATACCCTATCCCTTTTCTCTGAAATAATAAAATCCGTTTCAAACTATGTCAAGGTCATTTTGTGGCCTTCCAAGACCGTGGGAACAGTTTTCTTTAAAGCAGCGCAATGCAAAGGATCATACTTCGGAAAGGCGTATATATACGCCGGCGGCAGTTAAGGGGTTAATAAAATAGTCTTCAATCGTTAAAAAAAGTTTACTAATCACTTTAACTAAATAATTTGCCATGAGATGTGTATTTAATTTATTATGTTTCTTATGCTATAAAAATCATGGACTCATAATTACGGTCATACTTCAAAATTTATGAACCATGTGTTATTAAAACTATATCAAAATCCATCAGTAAAATTACTTTTTGTTAATTTACTTCCAAAAGTGATGAGACATTGAAATATCATGCTGACACTCATCTAGACAGTGATATGTTTGTCCAGTCCTAATAAATGAGGAATAGGCATAAAATAACTTCGATGTTATCTCAGCCAGAATCTGGCTGTCTACGAACCATCACATACCACTTCATTTCCTGTAGTCGGCGTCGTATAAATGTTGTCATAGACATCTACCAGTAACAAAATAGAGCTCACATGAAAGTGACAGTTTAAAGTCAATATGTTTATTGTAGGATAGGTGTTTATCATATAGTAAAATATTTTAAAATTACATTTTAACATTCAGTTAAAGTTCATATTAAAAAGCTACAAAAATAAATAGATAAATAAATCTAAGAGATTGACTAATAAATTTAACTTATTAAATGGTCATTAATTTATTAAGCAATTATGAGTTTTTATTGTGAATATCATTATTTAGTATTGCAGTGATGCACATATGTGACCAATACTTTCTTTCTTTTTTTTTTTCTTTTGTCAAATTGGTTTCATTTTTGTATTTTTGCCATCTCATTAAAATTAAACAAAATTATGATAAATGATAATACGATAATGTAATGCTGCAAAAACAATTATAGTTGTTAATGAAATTCCGCTGCTGTGTTCATTATAAATAATGATTTGGAATGAAGTAATTTGACAATTTAACTTAGTATAAAAAGTATTATATATATACACTGAAGTGACAAAAGTCATGGGATACCTCTTAATATCGTGTCGGCCCTCCTTTCGCCCGGCGAACTGCAGAAACTCGACGTGGCATGGACTCAACAAGTCGTTGGAAGTCTTCTGCAGGAACATTGAGCCATGCTGTCTCGATAGACGTCCATAATTGTGAAAGCGTTGATGGTGCAGGATTTTGGGCACGAACAGAACTCTCGATGATGTCCCATAAATGCTCGATGGCATTCATGTCGGGCGATCTAGGTGGCCAGATCATTCGTTGGAATTGTCCAGAATGTTTTTCAAACCAATCGCGAACAGTTGTGGCCTGGTGACATGGCGCATTGTCATCCAGAAAAATCCCATCGTTGTTTGGGTACATGAAGTCCATGAATGGCTGCAAGTGATCTCCAAGTAGCTGAACATAAGCATTTCCAGTCAATGTTCGGTCCAGTCGCACCAGAGTACCAAGTCCATGCCATGAAAAAACAGCCCACACCATTACGGAGCCACCACCAGCTTGAACAGTGCCTTGCTGACAGTTTTTGTCCATGGCTTCGTGGGGTCTGTGCCACACTCGAACCCTACCATCGGCTCTTACCAACTGAAATCGTGACTCATCGGACCAGGCCACGGTTTTCCATTCCTCTAGGGACCAACCGAATGCTCATGTGCCACGAGAGTCGCTGCAAGCGATGTCGTTCTGTCAGTAAAGGCACTCGAGTCTGTCTTCTGCTGGAATAGCCCAAGAAAGCCAATTTTCTCCGCACAGTTCTAACAGACAAGTCCCTTGTACGTCCCACATTGATTTCTGCGGTTATTTGACGCAGTGTTGCTTGTCTGTTAGAATTTACGACTCTTTGCAGACGTCGCCGGTCTCGGTCGTTAAGTGCAGGCGATCGACCACTGTGCTGTCCATGGTGGGATGTTATGCCTGAAATTTCATACTCTCGGCACACTCTTGACACAGTGGATCTGGGAATGTTGAATTCCCTAACGATTTCCGAAATGGCATGACCCATGCGTCTAGCTCCAATTAACATTCCGCGTTCAAAGTCTGTTAATTCCCGTCGTGCGGTCATCATCACGTCAAAACCTCTTCACATGAATAACTTGAACAGAAATGAAAGCACTGCGCATTTATACCTGTTCTACGTGATGCAACTGCCATCTGAAAATTTGCATATTGCTATCCCATGACTTTTGTCACTTCAGTGTATATAATATATATTTGTTCTAATGCAGCTGACACACACTTTGACAACTGTCGTGGGTGCCTTAAGGCAAGGACAGCACTGACATTACTCCCTTAACATTACCCAGGAGGTGCGTGTAGCTTGAAGACAAGCTACGGACGCGGAGTAACCCTACCCCCGCAACGCTGTATGATTCTGTTAGACCGGGACCTACGGTTTAAAGTGGATTCTTAACCAACACACACACATATATACATAATCTTTGAAGAGAATTCTGAACTACTTAATTATTTTACTATTTTATTTATGTTGTATATAAAATTATCAAAATTTAAAAAAAATGTATTCATGAGAAAAAAAATATATTTTTGTACTGTTTTTTCCCCCATAAAATCTGAGTAATTTCTTGTGAAATATTTTATTATTGATTCTTTATTACATATGTCTACGGATTTTCTTGTGTAATATTTTATTCCCATAAAATATTTTTTATCCAAAAAAATTATTAAATTTTTTTTTTTTATTTAAATGAACGTTTTTGTAATGTTTTATTACATTTCCCACAAAAAGATCAGAGTTGTAAGCAAAATAACATTCCTTGTACATATTTATGTATAATTAAATAAATGCATGCCTTGGGAAGAAGAATTTCAGACATTTCTTGGAATTTTCAGAATGGCTCCGGAATGTGTTTACGTTTTCTAAATAAACACGCATAGGAAAAAGGAGCCAAGAGGAGATTAACGCCAATTCTAATTCGAAAAGGATAGAGATGTTTGCTCAACTTTCTATTCTTTTATTTATTGCTTTATTACATTCCTTTCCTTTCTAGGCCTTCATTCATTAATTTCATTATCATTCATTATTCATTTTGCTTATAATATTGGTAATTGCCTCCATGGCTTCATATTTCTTGGCAGCAGTTTATTTCCTTATGCACCCCATAACAAACTCCATGACCTCACCATCCCAACCTCATCCATTTCATTGATGCTACATACCTTCTCCAAGAATCTATCATATAGCTCTATTCTTCTCTTCTTCCGTCATAAATTTATTTTTATGCTTTATATTACTTACATCACATAGAGGAGGATTTTTATTTTACTTTATTTATATTTATTAAGATGGGCCTGAATGGCCGAATGGCTAGCGCTCTGGCGCTCGATACTACAGGTTTCGGGTTCGAGACCCGGCGGTGCCATGGTTGTATGCAGTGGTTCGGAATCCATTTTAAACCGTAGGTCCCGGTCCTAATAGGATCGTAGAGCGTTGCGGGGACATTGTTACTCCGCGTCCGTGGCTTATCTTCAAGTTACACGCGCCCCTTGGGTAATGCAAAGTGAGTACGTCCGTGCAGCGCTTGCCTTAAGGCATCTAAGACGTTCATGTTTAAGTGTTTGTCAACTGTATTAGAAGGACAAAAAAAATATTTATTAAGATTTCATCAAAAAGCAAAGACATTTTCACAGAGAACAGACACGAGAATGAAAAAAAAGTTGCACAGCTATCCAGGGCCGGATTTAGATGAAAAGAGGCCCTAGGCTATTCCACTTATGAAGCCCTTTCACCTTCCATATTTTCTTATAAATTACATGAGAGCTCATAAAATACATTATTACTGTGACATATATCAATATGCTAAATGAAACATGTTGTGATTGGTACTACTCTTTATAAAAAATGAAAAATCTTTATAAAATATTATAGAAGTAATACAAATGTAGCCGAACGTCAGGATATCAATAGGTCTGTTCGTTTGTCTGTTTCAATCTACACCAATCTGCACTTTATTCATGCAAGAACAAACCAGAGCTTAGTAGCGTAAGGTGCGTCCATATTTGCCATAGCAATCAGTGAACGTATGAACTATACTTTGGTGCAATCTAGTATAGACAAACGAACAGACCCAATAAGCAGAACGCGTTGATCTTAACCAATACATTTTTATGCGTGTTTATGAGTCGTATGTGTAGAACTTCTCCTTATTTTCGATTCAGTGTTTACTGTTTTTAGAATAGTGTAATTCTAATTTTGCCAACAATTTGAATGTAGGCCCCTCTTGATCTTGAGACCCTAGGCTGAAGCCTAGTGAGCCTATAGGAAAATCCAGCCCTGCAGCAAAGAACAAGTCGTAAGAAAAACTAAAATCTATTCGATCCTTATTGGCTCAATCCAAGTCACATGACGAGGCAAGCATTTGAGAGTTGAAAGTTGGCCAATTCGAAGCGGTGGGTTTCAGGCGAACGCGGTGATGCTCGTGATTGGTCAACGCTTCACGCTTCAACACCTCGCTCAACAATCGCTCTATTTTATAAGAGAGGCTCAAGATCTGCCTGCCAACCACAATTTTGTTTTCTTACCTTATCTTAATTTTAGTTCATTTCCAAAATCTCGGCCATTCAGGCCATTCAGGCCCTTCATCATCCTGCATATTAAATGACAAAAATTTTCAGACATTCTCTGTTATGGTAATAAATTAATCTGTATGGATCTATGCATATATATGAAGTTGATGTGCCTTGAAAGCCTTTTATAAAATGCATTGGCCAATGTTGTGTTCAAATTTGAGAAAACAAGCTACGTAAATAGGTAGTGGTTAACTTCAGACTGAGAACAGGACACGATTGTTTGGCCGAACACCTCAGCAGAACAGGTATATTGACTAATAGCCTATGCTCTATCTGTAAAATAAATTCTATGAATGAGCCGCACTTACTCGTCTGTCCGGGCCTTGAGAGGTGTTGTATATAACAATATGTTACAATGTATATGTTACAATATAATGTTACAGTATAGAGGAGATGCTTGCCTGTTGTATTGGATGGCCAGGGATCTCATGTCCTGAACACACGTTTACTTCTCCTTTTAGACTTTTTCTTCTATAATTTTTGGGTTTTACTGGTGTTATTTTTAAATATTTTGTTAATATAATATTAAATAAATAGTTTTAATTCTTATGATGGTGTTTTAATGTGTTCCTAACATTTTGATAGTGTGTAATTCTGAATTAAACATCGTATTATTATTTGGCAAGTTACTTGATGTAAATGGATTGAGTTCCAATTTTGCCATAGGAAATAATAACAGCAATAGATCGTAAATAAGTTCAACATTATTATTATGAGATTTTTACCGTTGTATGATGTTTGAAAAATGACATCAGCAGAATAGGCATATTGACATAGGCTTTAGATTTGTAATTTTTAATAACATAAAAGTTATAAAACAATTTATTAAAAACTTTAAAAATGAATGTTTTCATTAACTATGAATATGTGTAAAAATATATGAAAATTATATATGATAACATTACTTTTTTCATGGGTCAACTAACTATAAGATTAATTATTATAAATTATTTAATATGCTCTCGTTTAAATATTATTAATTAAACTAAAAACTCTTTGGAATAATATTTTCAATGCATGTTTTCGTCGGTATTAAATTTCTTACATTGATAAAATAACATTCCTTATTTTAATTTACTTTTCGAATGTATATTTATCTAATCAAACCGCATTTGTTATGATTACTGATTGTCTTGAAGGCATAATATCCAATCTATCTAATAGAAGTGACAAGATTAACCTCAATAAAGTTATTTGAGTAAGAGATTCTGACAATAGAAGATTCAATTATTCACTTAGTATTAGATTCAGTAACATCATGTTATTTACCATTTTTTAATTTCAACAGACTACATGTTATCGTAAATAACACTAAAGTGCCACAAAATGCATGTAATAAAATTTTTGTATTTAATGTCTATTACACTGTTATTTATTACATATATTACTTAAAGTTCAAACCCTAAAAATAAGTATATTTTTATTTCATATATACTTTTTATAAAATATGGTGCTAGTATACTATGTTATTTACAAATGTTAATTGTGCTTTTAATTCAGAATCACTACATTGCAATCATTGCAATTAAAATATTTTTATTACCAAAATATTTTCATTGTAATTATTGCAATTAAACTGTTTTTATTAACAAAACATTTTCATATATTTCATATAAACATATAAATATATACGAAAATGTTTTTATTACCAAAACATTTTCATTGTAATTATTGTAATTAAAATATTTTTTTACCAAAACATGCGCATTGTAATCATTCTAAATAAAATAATTTTATTACCGAAACATTTTCATTGCAATAATTGCAATTAAAATATTTTTATTACGAAAACATTTTCTTCTAAAAATATTTTTTTTAGTTCTCATATTTTTCCATTATTTTATTATAATATAAGGATTAATGCCATTCATTTTATTCAGAACTAAAATTAGATTTTATAAATTTTGATTTTTAAAATTGATTATAAAGATAATTTTCACATATGCACAAGATATTTATTTATTTTTACTTAAATAAATAAATCCCTGATAATTAATAATTATTGCAATTTCTAATTAATAATCTTAAATATTTTACAACCTTGAATTGTAAAAGATTTATTTGATTATAGAAATCATTAAAATCGATCAGACCATGTGTGAACTACGCACTTTTAGAACAATGAAGTTATTTCTATATTTAATGAAGTCTGGTTATAATGGTTACTGTCTAAATATTTTATGAAACTGGATTCTAAGATTGGGTGGCGAAAGACATGAAATGGAAAGATTCTGTTATCATTATACGGGGACACGAAATTAAAAAGGCAATTTATGTTCCTGCAATCTGCAATAATTTTTATTTTAACTGGGCAAACAAAAAAATTCCTAGAGATGAGTAATTATTTTTGTTGGCAGTAATAATTTACTTCCCAACTGTCACGAAATTGCCATTTCTCTTTGTTTCATAACATTTTAAAGCCCTATCTGGTATTAAACTTCAAAAAAATTGGTCATAAAATTGTTTTATAAATCAAACCATATTGATAAGCAACAATTAATTATGTTTACACTTGTCGCAGTAGCGAATTTCTCATAACAGAAATTTAAATTGTTGAAATATAAGGTAATTTTTCATGTAGTGTCCCTAAGCATCAACAGTAGCAAAGCCACAGTAATGCAATGAAACAAAACACTGATAATTGTAAAAGAGAAGAGTTAGTTTAGAGAGTTAAGAGTTAGTTTAGAGAGTTAAGGGTTAGTTAGAAGAATTTAGTTTTTTTTTAATATCGTATGACGTTTGTCGAGTATCATTGTATATAGAATTAAGTAAGTCTGACTCGTAGCTCAGCGGCAACTTAAGAGGTAAATCCACTTGCGGCTTTGCTGCAGACACTGTTTCAAAAAACGAGAACACTCGATGGCCTTTTTGATGTTCAGCATCTTACGTCGTTAGTCAGACTGCCTGGTGGGATATTTCCGGGTTTTCTCCCATACGATACACAAATACGGGGTAGTCTCTACCTAAAAATTCTTCCAGAAGGCTCTGTCCTCCTCCTTCAGCGACACGAAGCCAAATCGGACCTCTAACTACGGGTGCTCCATCACAACAGAAGCTGCCCTTCCATGAGACCACATTTGTTCTTGGACTTCGTCTAGATGTTTCTGTCTACCAAGTGGAATAAGAAAACAAAAGAATTAACTCAGTTAAAAAAGTAAAACCAATGAAAGGTGATTTGCAGTTAAATATAAAAAAACTTTTATATTTAATATCTTTTTTACGTAATTTTTATGTGTTGATATAATGTGAATTTATTTAAATATGTTTGCCATAAAATTGATGTCAAGCAAATATCTATACATTAACTACAACTAGTTTTTATTGTGATATTAAATTTAACGTCATAAAAACCTGTCGCATATCATATGGTTCCTTAGCGTTAGGCATGAAACACATAATGTTTTATTTTGACATATATTTTTAAATTTAAAATATAGAAATTCCTTCCTTCTCTTTTCTATGGACAACTTCATATATAAAGCATTGTAAGGTCATAAGTGTATAGGTACGTCAGTGATAAAAAAACCTTTCACCGTAGTGCAACATCTCCAAATGGAACGATTTTCTGCAGCTACTCGAAGCGCAAGTTAATTAGATTTTCCCTCACTATCAGATTTCCTTCATCGGCGAACCTGCTCTAAAGAGATGAACTTAGACAGTAAATATTTTTCTTAGAAGGAAAGTTGTTGTTTTTGTTCCCTCCTTGACTTTTGTGCATTCATTGTAATTGTTTTAACCCTTGTAGTATCTGCTTTTTTATTCAATAAAAGCTCTACTTCTGCAAGAATGAACTCGAAAATTGGGTTTCAGAGTTGTTTCTCGCTCGAAATATTGATTTATAGAAAACTAGATTATGAGAAACTGAGACAGTAGATAAATCTTTTTAAACAGTAAATTGGCCTTTTTTTTGCAGCCTTTCTATTTGCTGCCTTTTATAATTTAGATAATTGTTTCTATTAATTGTTTTTAATAATTTTAAATAGAGTTTGATAATAAAGTTTTCTCAGTTAAAAGTGAATTTCATCTTTTATTTTGCAGCTGAAAAGAAGAATTTTGAAAAGGGCATCTTTCCAGTTTTTTTTTTTTTTTTTTATTACGTCGAGGACTGGGTCATATTGAACATTTCCATGTGAGTAGGCCAATAGTGGGTTGCGCCGACATACGCTATTACTCATTTAGGCATCATCATTAGCATTACAAAATCTTAAGTGTATAAGTACGGCAGTGATAAAAATTCTTCGGCAAATATTATTTGAGTGTTATGCGTCGTTTGCGTGAAGCTATTCGTAAAAAGAGACCACATTTATGGAAAGACAACTGTTGGTTTTTGCATCATGATAATGCGCCAGCTCACAATGCATGGATTCTTCGTGACTTTTTCACCAAAAATGAAATTTCGTTCCCCAACCACCGTATTCACAGATTTAGCACCGTGCGACTTCTGGCTATTCCCTAAACTCAAAAGACCACTCCGGGACCACCATTTTGAGTCGAATGAAGAGATTCGACGTGAATCGCCGGGCGCTTTGAAGGCCATCCTGGCCAATGACTTTTTAGCATGCATTGAGGATTGGGAAAAAACGTTGGCATAAGTGCATTGTGTCCGGAGGGGATTACTTTGAAGGCGATGAAATAAATTTGGAAGAATAAATAAAGAGTTTTTGAAAAAAATAAAAATTGGTCTTACTTTTTGGGAACAATAGTATTATTTAAAATATAGAAATTCCTTGCTCTTTCTGCTTCTATGAACAATTTCATATATAAAGCATTGTAAGGTCTTAAGTGTATAGGTACGTCAGTGATAAAAAAAAAACCTCTCAACGTAGTGCAACCTCTCCAAATTGAACGATTTTCTGCAGCTACTCTAAACGAAAGTTAATTAGATTTTCCCTCAATATCAGATTTCCTTCTTCGCCGAACCTGCTGTAAAGGGTACAGTAAATATTTTCTTAGAAGGAAAGTTGTTGCTGTTTTTTTTTGCCCTCCTTAACTTTTGTGCAGTAATTGTGATCGATGCTCGCTCGTTTTAACCCTTGTAGTATCTGCTTTTTTATTCAATAAAAGCTCTACTTCTGCAAGAATTAACTCGAAAATTAGATTTCAGAGTTGTTTCTCGCTTGAAATATTGATTTATAGAAAACTAGATTATGAGAAACTGAGACAGAAGATACATTTTTTTCATTAATTTGGCTTTTTTGCAGGTCTTTCTATTTGCTACTTTTAAGAGTTTTGGAGAAAAATGTTTTGGGTTTAAATAACGTTTGATCATAAAGTTTACTCAATTAAAGTCATTTTATCTTTTCCTTTTCAGCTGAAAAGAAGAACTTTGAAAAATATTTTGAAGGTGAAGAAGTTGACTTTGAAGTTGATAATTAGAATTTTGAAGTTAATAAAATGCTGCATTTGAATGCACATTAGATTAAATTTTATATTGCTCGACGATGAAGAACATAAGCTTTTTCTCTGATAAATTAATTCTAGACATGGATTAAAATAATGAAATTTATTTAACCGTAACTCAATACATTATTATATTATGTAAAATAATATACACTGAAGTGACAAAAGTCATGGGATAGCAATATGCAAATTTTCAGATGGCAGTAGCATCGCGTAGAACAGGTATAAATGCGCAGTGCTTTCGCAGAGCTTTCATTTCTGTTCAAGTTATTCATGTGAAGAGGTTTTGACGTGATGATGACCGCACGACGGGAATTAACAGACTTTGAACGCGGAATGTTAGTTGGAGCTAAACGCATGGGTCATACCATTTCGGAAATCGTTAGAGAATTCAACATTCCCAGATCCACTGTGTCAAGAGTGTGCCGAGAGTATGAAATTTCAGGCATAACATCCCACCATGGACAGCGCAGTGGTCGACCGCCTGCACTTAACGACCGAGACCGGCGACGTCTGCAAAGAGTCGTAAATTCTAACAGACAAGCAACACTGCGTCAAATAACCGCAGAAATCAATGTGGGACGTACAAGGGACTTGTCTGTTAGAACTGTGCGGAGAAATTTGGCTTTCTTCGGCTATTCCAGCAGAAGACCGACTCGAGTGCCTTTACTGACCGAACGACATCGCTTGCAGCGACTCTCGTGGGCACGTGAGCATATCGGTTGGTCCCTAGATGAATGGAAAACCGTGGCCTGGTCCGATGAGTCACGATTTCAGTTGGTAAGAGCTGATGGTAGGGTTCGAGTGTGGCGCAGACCCCACGAAGCCATGGACCCAAACTGTCAGCAAGGCACTGTTCAAGCTGGTGGTGGCTCCGTAATGGTGTGGGCTGTTTTTTCATGGCATGGACTTGGTCCTTTGGTGCGACTGGACCGAACATTGACTGGAAATGCTTATGTTCAGCTACTTGGCGATCACTTGCAGCCATTCATGGACTTCATGTACCCAAACAACGATGGGAGTTTTATGGATGACAATGCGCCATGTCACCGGGCCACAACTGTTCGCGATTGGTTTGAAGAACACAATTTTCTGGACAATTCCAACGAATGTTCTGGCCACCTAGATCGCCCGACATGAATCCCATCGAGCATTTATGGGACATCATCGAGAGGTCTGTTCGTGCCCAAAATCCTGCACCATCAACGCTTTCACAATTATGGACGTCTATCGAGACAGCATGGTTCAATGTTCCTGCAGAAGACTTCCAACGACTTGTTGAGTCCATGCCACGTCGAGTTTCTGCACTTCGCCGGGCGAAAGGAGGGCCGACACGATATTAAGAGGTATCCCATGACTTTTGTCACTTCAGTGTATATCTTGTCCTGTGGAAAAATAAAAAGAACGAAAAAAAGAATCTTTAGAGTTATTAAAATTGTTTCTTCTTTTCAAAAATGGAGGATTTCCTAGATTATATGCTCCGTCAGTAAAGACAGCGTGCAGAAATGCAGTGAACCAGTACAGCTTGAAGACATGCTACGGACGCGAGCAACACTACCACCGCGACGATCTTATTAGACCCGGGCCTGCGGTTTAAAGAGGATTCCAAACCCCTACAAATATCCATGGCCCAACTCTGTAATCCACCCGAACGCTGTAATACCGACCGTCAGATTAGCCATTCGGCCATCAGGGTCCTTTTGCAAAAATGTGACATAAAATTATTGTACGATTAAATCATTTCGTAAATAATACATTAATACCTTAAAGAATACATTATATAACACTATTCATAGTTTAACAACTGACACAAATATATTTTGCATGATTATTTGATACTATTTTAATTAAATAATTTAATAAGAAATATACAATCTCCATTAGTGGTAAATAAACTTACGTAGGAAGCATTATTTTGGTTAGCACTATAAATTAATTTTCTGCATAAGTGTCTGGCCTGGCGGGCAAATGGCTAGCGCTCTGGTTTTTGTACCCCAGGCTTCAAGTTCGAATCCTGGTGGTTGCGTGGAGGGCTGTTAGTGGTTTGGAATCTACGGTAAACTGTAGGTAACGTAGCTTAAAGTGTGTGCTTAAAATGACCGTAGAACGACAAAACCAAACGAAATCTGTAAAAATGGAATGGGTTCTTTATACCAAATGAATTTGTTTCCAATAACACTTTCTATTTAAAGAAATAAAATTTTAATTTACTTCAAAATCAATAAAAAAAAAAAATGAAGCATTTTTAAACGACTAATTACAACGTTAAATTTCAGAAATGAATATGGAAAAATAAAAAAGAATATTCTAACTGTCGCTAAAATTTGAAAATTTGACTAAGATATATATATAGGGAGAGTGTGAACTAACAATAGGAATTGAAAAATAGAATTTAAATTGAATTTGCTTTAATATCATTAATGCCAAAATAAAACATTTTAGGATGACTTATTACAACATTGAATTTTAGAAATGTGTATGGAAAAAGCAGAATACTGTCACTTTAATAATAACAATAATCTTTCAAAGTAAGCAAAAACCATTAAAAATTTTAAATGCGACCCAACTGTCAAGTAGAAATAGGGATTTTCACTCAAACTTCAGGGGAAAAATAAAGAAATCCCTTATTTTGTGCTTCCTCTTTTGACCACTTACACAGAAGAAGAAGAGAGCGAAATCCTGGAAAGATCTCCATCGGATTTCTGGCAAATGGAAAGGGATTCATCGGCAAAAAAAGAAGGAAGAAAAGAAGTTGAAGAGAAAATCTTAAGAGGTCGGGTAACTTCCGCAGTCACTTTCTTGGATTTCTCACTTTGTTTTGTGGATACTATTTTCATCCGCTTGGAAGTTTTTTGTTTGAAACTCAGATGCAAATGATAGCTTTAAAAAGTAAAGTAAAGAAAGAGAAATTGTGAACTGAATTTTAAAGAAGCTTGAAGATTGCATTCAAAAAGTTTGATATGAAAATTTTTTTAAAACTAGGTTTGGGAATTGAGTTCGGTTTCCATAAGTAAAGACGAAATTTAGTGTCATATTTTAGGAGCAATATTTAAAAACCCTTTTTTTCTAATGCAGCTATCATTACCTACGCCGTTACCTTTATGCCATAAACAAGAACTGCACCGATGTTACTCATTTTATTACCCAGGGAGCACGTACAGCTTGAAAATATTCTACGGAGGCGAGTAACACTACCCGATAACGTTCTACGATCCTATTAGACTGAGTCCTAGGGTTTAAAATAGATTCCGAACCACTACAAATACTCATGGCACCAGCCGGGATTCGAACCCGAAACCTCTGATACCGACTGCTAAGTCGCTAGCTACTCGGCCATCAGGGTCCAGTTGCACAAGGGGGAGATAAAATAATTGTACTTTTGTCTAAAAATGATTATAGCATTTCGTAAATAATACATTAATACCCTAAAGAAAACATGAGATAACATTCTTTATAGTTTAACAACTGATACAAATAGATTTTGCATGCTTATTTGATACATCGTAAAATAAAGAATTAAAAAAAGAATATACAATCTTCATAAGTAGTAAATAAACTTACTTGACCAGCATTACTTTAGTTAGCTCTATAAATTAATCTTCTGCATAATTTGCAGCATGATGGCCAACTGACTAGCGCTCTAGCCTTTGGTACTTCGGGCTGCAGACTCGAGCCTTGTTTGTAGTCCGGAGTCCAGGTTAAACTGTACGTCCCGGTCTAAATAGACTTCTTTTTTCTTTCTAATGCAGCAGGCAAACACTCAGACAGCTTGGTCTTGGTCTTAAGGTAAGCGCTGCACAGACGTTACTCACTTCGCATTACCCAGATGGCTCGAACTTGAAGGTAAGCCACGGAGCAACGCTCTACGATCTTATTAGACTGGGACCTACGTTTTAAAGTGGATTCCGAACCACTACAAATATCCACAGCACCGCTGGGATTCGAACCCGAAACCTGTGCGTACCAAGCTCCAGAGCGCTAGCCACTCGGCCATTCAGGCCGCGGTCTAAATAGACTAAAGTGTGCATAAAACGATCGCAGATCGACAGATCGAACTTAATCTGTATAAGTGGAATGAATTCTTTATAGCAAATGCGATTTGTTTACAATAAAACTTTTTATTTAAATCAATAAAACAATTTATTTTAATATCATTAATGGCAAAATAAAGGATTTTATATGACTTATTATAACGTTAAATCTTTCCCGGCACTGAAAAGGCGTTGTGGGATTTATTCTGCAACAGCTAATTCTACCGCTGTGGCTGTTGTCTAGTCACTCCGATCACTTCAAGCGAATCTGAGCTGCAACGTTTGGCATTTAAATTTTAAATTTTTGCTACGATGTGCAACTTAACTTAGAACATGGCTATCTGACTCTTAATTGTATTTTTAAATTTTTGTTTGTAAATTTTTAATGGGTCATCTGCTTTTTAATTATAACTTTTAATTTCTAATGGTTTGCTCACTATTAATTAATTTAATTGCCTATCTTAAAAAATTTAGCTTTGTTTACTTTTTGTCAAGCTTAATATACCGATTAACTTTTATCTTAGAACCTAATTTATTTTTGTTTTAACTTAATGTCTCACTGTTAATTTAATAGTTTTAATATTAATTAATTTAAACTGCTCTCTTTCACACCACGCCTACTATTCATCTATATGATTAATGAAATAAAAATGTATTTTTACCAGCTTCGGCTGGGTTTTTAAAACTGTTACACCACAGGACTGATGGCGCCATCTGTCGGCGAGCCAGTCAAACAGCAACTGCTGATATATTTTGTATATTCTATGCTATGTTATCATAATCCCTTTATTTTTTCTTTTATTAGCTTCTAAAATTTTTAATTTTAACTTTAATCTTAAATCTTTTTTTTTTTTGGGGGGGGCATCGTCAACGGACTCCTAATTGTACCTATAGCTTTAGCTTTTCCGATCTTGCTTTAATTGTTCTCAAGCAAGAGATGTTTTTCCTAAATTTTAAATGTTCTATTTTTATTTATTAATATTCTATAAGTTAAGCAATTACATTTTATGCAAATTTTTTAACTAATTTAAGATGTGGAGGTATTGTGGTTCTTAAAAACACCTAGGAACTCCGTAACAGGTACGCCCGTTGCCCGTTGCCCTACAACGTTAAATTTTAGAAATACATAAAGAAAAAGAAAAAGTAGAATACTGTCTCTTTAATACTAACAATAATCTTTCAAAGTAAGCAAAAAAAAAAAAAAAAAAAAAAAGCATTAAAAATTTGAAATGTGACCCAACTGTCAAATAGAAATAGAGATTTTTCATTCTTACTTCAAGGGGAAAAAAAAGGAAATCCCTTATTTATGTTTCCTCTTTTGACCACTTACAGAGAAGAAGAGAGCGCAATCCTGGAGCGCTCTTCATCGGATTTCTGGCAAATGGAAAAGGGATTTATCGGCGAAAAAAGAGAGAGAAAAGAAGTCAAAGAGAAAACCTTAAGAGGTCTGGAAACTTCCACAGTCACTTTCTCGAATTTCTCATTTTGTTCAGTGGATATTATTTTCCTCCGTTCGAAAGCTTTTTTGTTTGAAACTCAGATGCCAATTATGCAGCGTTTGAAAAATAAAGTAAAGGAAGAAAAAATTGAGAACAGACAAGTTTTAAACAAGTTTGAAGATTGCTTTAGAAAAGTGCAGTTTGAAATGATAAAAATATTTTAATGTAGGATTGTTAAGAAAGTTCTTGGTTTCCTTAAGTAAAGAAGAAATTCAGCGCCATATTTTACGAGAAATATTTACAATCTTTTTTTACTTAGTTATCTTTATACCATAAGCAAGGAATGCACCGACGTTACTCATTTTGCACTATCCAGGGGACACGTGCCGAACAGACCTGGACCGAACAGACACGTGCAGGATATGTTACGAACGCGAGTAACAATACACCCGCAGCCCTCTACAATTCTATTAGACCGAAAACTACGGTTTAAAGTGGATTCCGAGCCACCACAAACATCCATGGCACCGCCGGGACTCGAATCCGAAAAGTGTGGTACCGAGTGGTAGATCGCTGGCTACTCGCCCATCAGGGTCCTATTGCACGAGTGCAACATAAAACTATCGCATTTTTCTCTAAAAATGATTAAATCATTTTGTAAGTAATACATTAATACCTTAACGAATACATTAGATAGCATTGTTCATAGTTTAATAACTGATACAAATAAATTTTACATTATTATTTGATACTTACTTAATACATTAATTTAATAAAAAAATATATAATCTCCATGAGTAGTAAATAAACTTGACCAGCATTAGTTTAGTTAACTGTATAAATTAATCTTCTGTATAACTGGCTGGCCTGATGGCCTATTTGCTGGCGCTTTGTCGTTTGGTACCCCAGGCTTCAAGTTCGAAACCTGGGGAGGCCATGGATAATTTTTAGTGGTTTGTAATCTACGTTAAACTGAAGGTCCTATATCCTAAAGTATGTTTAAAATGACCGTAGAGCGATAAACCAAACCAAATCTGCATTATATCAACTGCGATTGGTTTCCATTAAAACTTTCTATTTAAAAAAATAGAAATTAATTTGAATTTTCTATAATATCTTTAATGGCAAAATAATGTATTTTAGGGTGACTCATTACAACATTAAATTTTTGAAATGTATAAAGAAAATGCTGAATTCTGTGACTACAATACTAACAATAATCTTTCAAGCAAGAACCATTAAGAATTTTAAATGTGACCAACTACCAACTACCAATTTTTCATTCTTACTTCAAGGTAAAAAACGAAATCCTTTATTTTATGCTTCCTCTGTTGACCATTTACACAGAAGAAAAAAAAGAAATTCTGGAAAGATCTTCAAGATCTCCATCGGATTTCTGGCAAATGGAAAAGGGATTTATCGGCAAAATAAAGAAGGAGAAAAGTTGTCAAAGAGAAAATTTTAAGAGGTCTGGAAACTTCCACACTCACTTTCTCGGATTTCCCATTTTGTTGTGTGGATATTATTTTCATCCGTTTGAGAGTTTTTGTTTGAAACTCAAATGCAAATTATAGCTTTAAAAAGTAAAGTAAAGGAAGAGCGGAATTTTAAAGAAGTTTGAAGATTGCATTGAAAAAGTTTAGTTTGAAATGAAAAACTTTTAAACTAGGTTTGTGAAGGGAGTTTTTGGTTTCCGTAAATAATGAAGAAATTTAGTGTCATATTTTATGAGCAATACTGAAAAGATATAAATAGTGGTTAAAATTAAATAAATAAAATATTTTTGTTCAGTTGGAACGGTTCAGTTTAACTTAATTGCAAATGATGGTGAATGGAATAAAAAAATTTTGTATTCTATTCCTTAAAAAAAATTTGAATTTCAAAATAATTAAATATTAAAAGGGGGTCTGATGATTGAGGGATTAGAGCTCTGGCGCTCGGTAACATAGGCTTCCGGTTCGCGTCCCGGCTGGGCCATGGATTTTGCAGTGGTTCGGAATCCACTTCAAACAGTAGTTCCCGGTCTAATATGAACGTAGAGCTTTGTGGGGATAGTATTTCTCATGTCCGTAGCATATCTTCAAGCTACACGTGTCGCCTGGGTAGTGCTAAATGAGTAACGTCGGTGCAGCCCTTGCTTATGGCATAAAGATAACTGCGTAAGTATTTACCAGCTGCATTAGAAAAAAAAAGGATTTTAAATATTGCTCATCAAATATGACGTTGAATTTTTTCTTTACTTAAGGAAACCAAGAACTTCCTTCGCAAACCTACTTTAAAAATATTTTTTATTTCAAACTGCACTTTTTGAAGGCAATCTTCAAACTTCTTTAAAATTTCTTTCTCAATTTCTCTTTCTTTACTTTACTTTCTAAAGCTATAATTTGCTTCTGAGTTTAAACAAAAAAACTTCCAAGCGGATGAAAATAATATCCACAAAACAAAGTCAGAAATCCGAGAAAGTGAGTGTGGAAGTTTCCAGACCTCTTAAGGTTTTCCCTTTAACTTCTCCTTCTTTTTTTTGCCGATATATCCCTTTCCATTTGCCAAAAATCCGATGAAGATCTTTCCAGGATTTCGCTCTCTTCTTCTTCTGTGTAAGCGGTCGAAAATGGAAGCACAAAATAAGGGATTTCTTTTTTTCCCCTTTGAAGTTAGAATGAAAAATTCGCATTTCTACTTGACAGTTGGGTCACATTTGAAATTTTTTATGGTTTTTGCTTGCTTTGAAAGATTATCGTTAGTATTGCAGTGGCAGTATCCCACTTTTTCTTTATACATTTCTAAAATTTAATGTTTTAATGAGTCTTCCTAAAATGTTTTATTTTGCCATGAACGATATTAAAGCAAATTCAAATTAAATTCTATTTTTTAAATAGAAAGTTTTAATGGAAACAAATCGCAGTTGCTATAATGTAAATTTAGTTTGGTTTATCGCTCTACGGTCATTTTAAACACACTTCAGGCTATAGGATCTACAGTTTAACGTAGATTCCAAACCACTAAAAACCATCCATGCCATCACCAGGGATTCGAACTTGAAGCCTGTTATACCAAATGCGCAAGCAAATAGGCCATCAGGTCGACCAGTTATGCAGAAAAATTATTTATGGAGCCTACTAAAATAATGCTGGTAAGTTTTTTATTTAAATAATTAAGTA
Source organism: Caerostris darwini (assembly GCA_021605075.1). Classification (NCBI taxonomy): domain Eukaryota; kingdom Metazoa; phylum Arthropoda; class Arachnida; order Araneae; family Araneidae; genus Caerostris; species Caerostris darwini. The sequence continues at coordinate 11,963 of BPLQ01012854.1, read as the reverse complement.
AGATTTCAAATAATCATGCAAAAACTATTTGCATCAGTTGTTAAACTATGAACAAGGTTATCTAATGTTTTCTTTAAGGTATTAATGTACGAATGTATTTACGAAGTGATTTAATTATTTTCAGGGAAAAATAGAATACTTTTATGTCATATTTTTCAACATAAAAGACACTTTTATTCATTAACGAATATACACTGAAGTGACAAAAGTCATGGGATAGCAATATGCAAATTTTCAGATGGCAGTAGCATCGCGTAGAACAGGTATAAATGCGCAGTGCTTTCACAGAGCTTTCATTTCTGTTCAAGTTATTCATGTGAAGAGGTTTTGACGTGATGATGACCGCACGACGGGAATTAACAGACTTTGAACGCGGAATGTTAGTTGGAGCTAGACGCATGGGTCATGCCATTTCGGAAATCGTTAGGGAATTCAACATTCCCAGATCCACTGTGTCAAGAGTGTGCCGAGAGTATGAAATTTCAGGCATAACAGCGCAGTGGTCGACCGCCTGCACTTAACGACCGAGACCGGCGACGTCTGCAAAGAGTCGTAAATTCTAACAGACAAATTCTAACAGACAAGCAACACTGCGTCAAATAACGGCAGAAATAAATGTGGGACGTACAAGGGACTTGTCTGTTAGAACTGTGCGGAAAAATTTGGCTTTCTTGGGCAATTCCAGCAGAAGACCGACTCGAGTGCCTTTACTGACAGAACGACATCGCTTGCAGCGACTCTCGTGGGCACGTGAGCATATCGGTTGGTCCCTAGATGAATGGAAAACCGTGGCCTGGTCCGATGAATCACGATTTCAGTTGGTAAGAGCTGATGGTAGGGTTCGAGTGTGGCGCAGACCCCACGAAGCCATGGACCCAAACTGTCAGCAAGGCACTGTTCAAGCTGGTGGTGGCTCCGTAATGGTGTGGGCTGTTTTTTCATGGCTTGGACTTGGTCCTGTGGTGCAACTGGACCGAACATTGACTGGAAATGCTTATGTTCAGCTACTTGGAGATCACTTGCAGCCATTCATGGACTTCATGTACCCAAACAACGATGGGATTTTTATGGATGACAATGCGCCATGTCACCGGGCCACAACTGTTCGCGATTGGTTTGAAGAACATTCTGGACAATTCCAACGAATGATCTGGCCACCTAGATCGCCCAACATGAATCCCATCGAGCATTTATGGGACATCATCGAGAGGTCTGTTCGTGCCCAAAATCCTGCACCATCAACGCTTTCACAATTATGGACGTCTATCGAGACAGCATGGCTCAATATTCCTGCAGAAGACTTCCAACGACTTGTTGAGTCCATGCCACGTCGAGTTGCTGCACTTCGCCGGGCGAAAGGAGGGCCGACACGATATTAAGAGGTATCCCATGACTTTTGTCACTTCAGTGTAATGTCGGCACTGATAAATATCATAAATGTAATTCATTTTCCATGCAATATAATTAAAGAATGATATAGTTTTGTAATTATGCTTCCTCTTATGCACTGGCACGAACATCCTCTAAGGCGGCCAGGAGAAAGTGTCAGTAGGCCTCGAGACTCTCATCTTAGAGGAAGTATTGAGCAACAGACGCGGCCGATGAGAAATGTTTAGTTTACAATGCCAAACCAGTCTCACCAATGTCTCACATTGGGGAGGAATTATATTTAGCACAACGCTGTGTATTTGTTGGCCTACTCTCAACCGGAGAGAAAGTATATTTTGTGCATCCCGCGCGTTCCTGAGCATTGGCTTTTCGGCTTAGAAATGGAGTTCTCCTACGAATCTATAATTATATGTCTTTAAATGACTTAAATATTATATGTGTGCGGTATTTGTGTGTGTGTCAATAAAGCTGTGAGTTCTTCAACCTGTGCTTCAAGTATCTGAAGCCAACCACACTCAGTTACAATCCAGTTGCACTACTTGCACACTACATATTTTTGTTTTACGTTATGGATTCTCTTTTATGATGACGGATATTAAGATATAGCACTTATCCCGTTAAGCTACTAATATCTTTAGATTGATAAATACTATATATGTAAACCACACACAAACATCTATGCCACCTCCAGGATACGAACCTGAAGCCCATGCTACCAAAGGCCAGAGCGCTAGCCAATTGGCCGCCAGAATTCCAAGGTGCAAATTCTGCGTCATATTATATAATATAATAAAGAAAAAACAGTACTCCATTAACTTATGTGTTATTCCGGTTTTACGAGTTAGTTTCAAATAAATTTCGTTCTTTTAATTAATGTCTACAATTAACTTAGCACAGAAAAAGCCTATATTCTTTAGAATCGAATATTATATAAATTTTAATAGAATGTACATTCAAATGCAGTATTTCATTAACTTAGGAAAATGAACTTTTCAAAATTCTTCTTTTCAACTGAAAAGAAAGAAACAAAATACATTTTTCAATTCCTTCTATTAGCTCACACTCTCCCTATATATATCTTGTTCAAATTTTCAATCATTTATAAAATACATTTTATTCATCTACTCAAGTTCAAATATATTTTTTTGGAACTTGTAGTGGATGACACTTGATGTCAATACAGTTTTTTCGAAAATTAATTAATTAATTAATTAAATTGAATTAATTAATTTTAGTTTTTTTAGATTTAAGTTGGCATATATCTACCAATAGATGGCGCCGAATATAAGAGGAAAATTACAACTTTATTTCTAAAGGACTTTTCTGCAATGCACTGAAAAAAAAGTAGGAATAGACTTAAAAAAAATATATATTTTGTAATATTTATATTATTTATAATTGAGTAATCTTTATTACCAAACTTTATTTAAACCTAAATTTTTTTTTCCTGAAATCTAAAAGCAGCAAATTGGAAGGCCTGCAAAAAGTCAATTTATTGTTTATAAAAAGTTATCTTTTGTCTCAGTTTCTCATAATCTAGTTTTCTATAAATCAATATTTCAAGCGAGAAACAACTCCGGAATCCAATTTTCGAGTTAATTCCTGCAGAAGTAGAGCTTTTATTTAATAAAAAAGCAGATACTACAAGGGTTAAAAGGAGCGAGCATCGATCACAATGAATGCACAAAAGTCAAGGAGGACAAAAACAACAACTTTCCTTCAAGAAAAATATTTGCTGTGTAAGTTCATCCCTTTAGAACAGGTTCGCGAAGAAGGAAATCTGATAGTGAGGGAAAATCTAATTAACTTTCGTTTCGAGTAGCTGCAGAAAATCGTTCCATTTGGAGATGTTGCACTATGTTGAAAGGTTTTTTTTATCGTTGACGTACCTATACGTTTAAGATCTTGAAATGCTTTATACACGAAATTGTCCATAGAAAAGAAGCAAAAAGAGCAAGGTATTTCTATTTTTCAAATAATACTACTGTGCCAAAAAGTATGACAAATTTTTATTTTTTCAAAAAACTCTTTATTTATTCTTCAAAATTTATTTCATCGCCTTGTGAATAACGTTCTGGCACTCGGCGCCTCAGGGAACGAGTCCCGGCGGTGCCATGGATGTTTTTAGTGGTTCGGAATCCACTTTAAACCATAGGTCACGCTCAAATATGACTAAAGAGCGTTGGGCGTAGGACTGACAACCCTATCTCGTAAAAGACAACATATCTCGTCTGCCTAGAAGGCCTTGGCCCACTATCGGTCTGTTACGTCACTGATGGTGATGATTATGAGACGCAATTCTGATATCTCCAAAGAACATTTCTTTTTTCCCCTTCTTTATTTTGTTTTTCCATGGTTTAGTTTCTCACTCTACGGTCATTTTCTGCACACTTTGGGCTAATTAGAGTGGGACCTACAGATTAACGTGGATTCCGAACCACTCACAAACATGTATTCCACAGTCAGGATTCGAACTGAAGCCCATGCTACCAAAGGCCACAGCGCTATCCAATTGTCCGCCAGGCCGCAGTTTTTAAAAGGTACAAATTCTGCATTATATTATATAATACAATAAAAAAAAACAGTACTCCATTAACAGTGTTATTCCTGTTTTACGAGTTAGGTTTAAATAAGTTTCGTTCTTTTTTAATCAATGTCTACGATTAACTTACCAGAGAAAAAGGCATATGTACTTCAGAATAGAACACTAAATTAAATTTAATTGAATGTACATTCTAATGCAGCATTTCATTAACTATATAAAATGCACTTTTCAAAATTCCTCTTTTCAATTGAAAAGTAAAAAACAAAATCCATTTTTCAATTCCTACTATTAGTTCACACTCTCCCTATATATATCTTGTCCAAATTTTCAATCGTTCATAAAATACTTTTTATTCCTCCACTCAAGTTCAAAGGCATTTTTTTAAACTTGTAGTGGATGAACTTGATGTTAATACAGTTTTTCATTCATTAAATTTAATTAATTAATTTTAGTGTTTTTAGATTTAAGTTGTATGTATCTATAATAGATGACGCCAGTTGTAAGAGGAAAATTTCAACTTTATTTGTAAAGGACTTTTCTACAATATAGTGAAAAAAAAGTAGGAATTGACTTAACATTTTTTATATTATTTATAATTGAGTAATCTTTATTACCAAACGTTATTTAAACCTATTTATTTTTATTCGAAAACTCTTAAAAGTAGCAAATAGAATGACTGCAAAAAAGCCAATTTATTGTTTAAAAAATTGTATCTTCTCTCTCAGTTTCTCATAATCTAGTTTTCTATAAACCAATAATTCAAGCGAGAAACAACTCCGAAATCCAATTTTCGACTTAATTCCTGCAGAAGTAGTGCTTTTAGTTAATAAAAAAGCAGATACAAGGGTTAAAACGAGCGAACATCGATCACAATGAATGCACAAAAGTCAAGGAGGGAACAAAAACAACAACTTTCCTTCTAAGAAAAATATTTACTGTGTGAGTTCATCCCTTTACAGCAGGTTCGCCGAAGAAGGAAATCTGATAGTGAGGGAAAATCTAATTAACTTGCGCTTCGAGTAGCTGCAGAAAATCGTCCAACTGGGAGATGTTGCTCTATGGTGAAAGGTTTGTTATTGCTGACGTACCTATACACTTAAGATCTTGAAATGCTTTAAATATGGAATTGTTCATAGAAAAAATCAAAAAGAGCAAGGAATTTATATTTTTCGAATAAAAAAAAAATTAAATGTCAAAATAAAACATTATGTGTTTGATGCCTAATGCAAATGAACCATGCAATACACGATACTTTTTTATGAATCATTAACTTTGACAGCATAGTTATAATTTATGCACACATATTTGCTTGACATCAACTTCTATAAATTTTACAAAAAAACAATTTAAATACGCGGAAAAATCAATAATAAAAATTTAATAAAAAAAAGATATAAAATATAAAAGTTTTTGTATATTTATTTTGAAATCTCTTCTCAAATAAAAAAAAATTAAATGTCAAAATGTTATATGTCAAAATAAAATATTATGTGTTTGATGCTTAGCGTAAAGGAACCATACAATACAGAATTTTTGCATACCGTATTTTGGACGTCCGTTAGCTTTTTCTCCCTAGCGCGCATGCTCATAGGAAACATTATTACAGATACACATGCGCAATTTCCTATGAGCATGCCCGGTAGGGAGAAAAAGCTAACGGACGTCCAAAATACGATATGCAAAAACTCTCTAATAATTATTTATGACTCGTTAAATTTGATAGCATAGCAATAACAAGTTATAATTAATGGACTCAGATTTACTTGACATCAAATTTCATCATCTTACAAAAAAAATATTAAATCAATTCGTAGTAAAATCAATGAATTAAAATTATATAAACGATATATTAAATATATTAATTGCAAATCTCCTTCCACTGATTTTATTTTTTAATTGACTTAATTCTACAGATTATAAATGATAACAATAACTCTAACCACGGCGAACGCCATATGATATTCAAGTAAACAATGATCCAACTAGCAGATATTGCCCCAACAATCCATGGGACAAAATCTGTATCATTTTACAAAAATTCATAATATAATAAAGTATGAACAGTACTCTACTAAATCATGGTTTATTGCTGTTTTACGAGTTATATTTAAATCAATTTTCTTCTTTTATTCCTTGTCGAACAGATAGTCGAACACTATATAAAATTTAATAGAATGTACATTAAATTGCTAATGTCATTAACTTCGGAAAAGACAATTTTCAAAATTCTACTTTTCAACTTAAAAGTAAAAGACAAAATTCACTTTTAATTGAATAAACTCTATTATGAAAAGTTTTTTAAACATAAATTATTTTTATTGCGTAACTCTTAAAAGTAGCAAATAGAACGGCTGCAAAAAAAAGCCAATTTATTGTTTTAAAAAATGTATCTTCTGTCTCAGTTTTTCATAATCTAGTTCTCTATAAATCAATATTTCAAGCGAGAAACAACTCCGAAATCCAATTTTCGAGTTCATTCTTGCAGAAGTAGAGCTTTTATTTAATAAAAAAGCAGATACAAGGGTTAAAACGAGCGAGCATCGATCACAATAAATGCACAAAAGTCAAGGTTTGGTTTGGTTCGTCGCTCTACGGTCATCTTGTGCACACTTTAGGCTAAACAGACCGGGACCTACAGTTTAAAGTAGATTCCGAACCACTACAAACATCCATGGCACCGCCGAGACTCGAAGCCGAAACCTGCGGTACCGAGTGTGAGAGCGCTAGCCACTCGGCCATTCAGGCCCCCCAAAAGTCAAGAAGGAAATAAAAACCACAACTTTCCCTCTAAGAAAAATATTTACTGTGTAAGTTCATCCCTTTAGAGCAGGTTCGCCGAAGAAGGAAATCTGATATTGAGGGAAAATCTAATTAACTTGCGTTTAGAGCAGCTGCAGCAGAAAATCGTTCAATTTGGAGATGTTGCACTACGGTGAAATTTTTTTTTTTATCGTTGACGTACCTATACGTTTAAGATCTTGAAATGCTTTATGTATGAACTTGTCCATAGAAAAGATGCAAAAAGTGAAAATTATTTCTATTTTTCAAATAATACAACTGTGCCCTAAAAGCAAGACCAATTTTAATTTTTTTCAAAAACATTTAATTTTTTCTTTCAAATTTATTTCATCGCCTTCAAAGTAATCCCCTCCGGACACAACACACATATGGCAACGTTTTTTCCAATCCTCAATGCCTGCTAAAAAGTCATTGACCGGGATGGCCTTCAAAGAGCGCGCCGATTCAAGTTGAATCTCTTCAATGAACTCAAAATGGTGTCCCCGCAGTGGCCTTTTGAGTTTAGGGAATAGTCAGAATTCGAATGGTGCTAAATCAGGTGAATACTGTGGTTGGGGAACGATATGGGTTTCCTTTTTGGCGAAAAAGTCGCGAAGAATTAATGCATTGTGAGCTGGCGCATTATCGTGATGCAAAACCAAGAGTCATCTTACCATAAATGTGGCCTCTTTTTGCAAATGGCTTCACGCAAACGGCGCATAACACTCAAATAATATTCCTTGTTGACAGTTTGGCCGGTGGAAGGAATTCATAATGTACCACACCATGGTAATAGAAGAAAACAGTCAACAAGACCTTGATTTTTGAGCAACTTCGGCGTGCTCTTTACGGTTTTGCTTCACTTTTGTCACGATATTCGCTCCATTGATCGATTGTTTCCAGGTCGTAAGCATAAGTCCGAGTCTCATCTCCTGCAAAAAAGCCAATTAGGCTGCAAAAAGAAACAAAGAAGCTAATTTATTGTTTAAAAAAATGAATCTTGTGTCTCAGTTTCTTATCTTTATTACCAAACGTTATTTAAACCTAAATTATTTTTATTCCGAAATTCTTAAAAGTACCAAATAGAAAGGCTGCAAAAAAGGCAATTTATAGTTTTAAAAAATATATCTTCTGTCTCAGTTTCTCATAATCTAGTTTTCTATAAATCAATATTTCAAGCGAGAACAAGTCCGAAATCCAATTTTTGAATAATTAATTCTTGCAGAAGTAGAGCTTTTATTGAATGAAAAAAGGAGGATATTACAAGGGTTAAAACGAGCGAGCATCGATCACAATGAATGCACAAAAGTCAAGGAGGGAACAAAAACAACTTTCTTTCTAAGTAAAAATATTTGCTTTGTAAGTTCAATCCTTTACAGCAAGTTCGCCGAAAAAGGAAATCAGATAGTGAGGGAAAATCTAATGAACTTGCGCTTCGAGTAGCTGCAGAAAATCGTTCCATTTGGAGATGTTGCACTATGTTGAAATGTTTTTTTTATCGTTGACGTACCTATACACTTAAGTTCTTAAAATGCTTTATACTACTGTGTCCAAAAAGTAAGGCCAGTTTTCAATTTAAAATTCCCGGCAATATGATATTTCAATTTCCTTTTCTTTTTTGGATTCCTGGCACTGTCCTTGACATCTGTGGAAAATTTGACGTCAAAATATTCATTGGTGTTTGAGTTACGCTTGGTTTTGTGAGACGCTAAAACTGATTCCGGTGATTTTGGAAATGCCTGAATTAATTTAACAAGAACTTACGTTAAATTTTGTTTGCGGAAACATATAGAATGTTGAGGAAGGCATTCGGTGAGCATTCCAAGAAATTTTCAATTATCTACACAATTACCAAGAAAGAGAAATCTGTCAAAGGAGAAACACTGTAAAATCTGTTTGAAGATCTAAGGTTTAAAATATACAGTAAATAACAACAATAAAGCACATAATAAAGTTATAAAATTTTCATCCTATCTAATAATGATTAACATTGGTTATATCAAAGAAAATTTCAGTTATCTACACAATTAGCAAGAAAGAGAAATCTATCAATAGAGGAACACTGTAAATGTGGTTCAGATATGAGGAAAAACATGAATGGAGAGCCTAAGGTTTAAAAATATAATAAATAACATGAGCAGTAAATACAGTAAATAACATATTAAAACACATAATAATGTTATACAATTTTCATATTGTCTATTAATGATTGACATTGGTTATATCCAAGAAGTTTTCAGTTATATACCCAATTAGTAAGAACGAAAAAATCTATCAGTAGAGAAACACTGTAAATGCAGTTCAGAAATATAAAGAACAACCTAAATGGAGATCTAAGGTTTAAAATATATCTATCAATGGAGAAACACTGTATATGCGTCATGTATATAACGAACAACCTAAATGGAGATCTACGGTTTAAATAATACAGTAAATAATATAATAAAACATATATTAAAGTTATACAATTTTCATCTGGTCTAACAATGATTAACATTGGTTCTATCCAAGAAGTTTCCAGTTACCTACACAATTAGTGAGAAAAAGAAATCTATCAATAGAGAATAGATAGACTAAATGCGGTTCACATATATAACGAACAACCTAAACGGAGATCTATGGTTTAAAAAAATACAGTATCTAACAAGAATTGTAAATAACATAAATAATAAATACAGTAAATAATATAATAAAATACATAATAAAGTTATACAATTTTCATCTTGCCTAAAAATGATTAACATTGGTTATATCCAAGAATTTTTCAGTTACCTACACAATTAGTGAGAAAAAGAAATCTATCAATAGAGAATAGATAGAATAAATGCGGTTCACATATATAACGAACAACCTAAACGGAGATCTATGGTTTAAAAAAATACAGTATATAACATGAACAGTAAATAACATAAATAATAAATACAGTAAATAATATAATAAAATACATAATAAAGTTATACAATTTTCATCTTGTCTAAAAATGATTAACAGTGGTTATATCCAAGAATTTTTCAGTTACCTACACAATTAGTGAGAAAAAGAAATCTATCAATAGAGAATAGATAGAATAAATGCGGTTCACATATATAACGAACAACCTAAACGGAGATCTATGGTTTAAAAATACAGTATATAACATGAACAGTAAATAACATAAATAATAAATACAGTAAATAATATAATAAAATACATAATAAAGTTATACAATTTTCATCTTGTCTAAAAATGATTAACATTGGTTATATCCAAGAATTTTTCAGTTACCTACACAATTAGTGAGAAAAAGAAATCTATCAATAGAGAATAGATAGAATAAATACGGTTCACATATATAACGAACAACCTAAACGGAGATCTATGGTTTAAAAAAATACAGTATATAACATGAACAATAAATAACATAAATAATAAATACAGTAAATAATATAATAAAATACATAATAAAGTTATAAATTTTCATCTTGTCTAAAAAAATGATTAACATTGGTTATATCCAAGAATTTTTCAGTTACCTACACAATTAGTGAGAAAAAGAAATCTATCAATAGAGAATAGATAGAATAAATGCGGTTCACATATATAACGAACAACCTAAACGGAGATCTATGGTTTAAAAATACAGTATATAACATGAACAGTAAATAACATAAATAATAAATACAGTAAATAATATAATAAAATACATAATAAAGTTATACAATTTTCATCTTGTCTAAAAATGATTAACATTGGTTATATCCAAGAATTTTTCAGTTACCTACACAATTAGTGAGAAAAAGAAATCTATCAATAGAGAATAGATAGAATAAATGCGGTTCACATATATAACGAACAACCTAAACGGAGATCTATGGTTTAAAAATACAGTATATAACATGAACAGTAAATAACATAAATAATAAATACAGTAAATAATATAATAAAATACATAATAAAGTTATACAATTTTCATCTTGTCTAAAAATGATTAACATTGGTTATATCCAAGAATTTTTCAGTTACCTACACAATTAGTGAGAAAAAGAAATCTATCAATAGAGAATAGATAGAATAAATGCGGTTCACATATATAACGAACAACCTAAACGGAGATCTATGGTTTAAAAATACAGTATATAACATGAACAATAAATAACATAAATAATAAATACAGTAAATAATATAATAAAATACATAATAAAGTTATACAATTTTCATTTTGTCTAAAAATGATTAACAGTGGTTATATCCAAGAATTTTTCAGTTACCTACACAATTAGTGAGAAAAAGAAATCTATCAATAGAGAATAGATAGAATAAATGCGGTTCACATATATAACGAACAACCTAAACGGAGATCTATGGTTTAAAAAAATACAGTATATAACATGAACAGTAAATAACATAAATAAATAAATACAGTAAATAATATAATAAAATACATAATAAAGTTATACAATTTTCATCTTGCCTAAAAATGATTAACAGTGGTTATATCCAAGAATTTTTCAGTTACCTACACAATTAGTGAGAAAAAGAAATCTATCAATAGAGAATAGATAGAATAAATGCGGTTCACATATATAACGAACAACCTAAACGGAGATCTATGGTTTAAAAAATACAGTATATAACATGAACAGTAAATAACATAAATAATAAATACAGTAAATAATATAATAAAATACATAATAAAGTTATACAATTTTCATCTTGTCTGAAAATGATTAACATTGGTTATATCCAAGAATTTTTCAGTTACCTACACAATTAGTGAGAAAAAGAAATCTATCAATAGAGAATAGATAGAATAAATGCGGTTCACATATATAACGAACAACCTAAACGGAGATCTATGGTTTAAAAAAATACAGTATATAACATGAACAGTAAATAACATAAATAATAAATACAGTAAATAATATAATAAAATACATAATAAAGTTATACAATTTTCATCTTGTCTAAAAATGATTAACATTGGTTATATCCAAGAATTTTTCAGTTACCTACACAATTAGTGAAAAAGAAATCTATCAATAGAGAATAGATAGAATAAATGCGGTTCACATATATAACGAACAACCTAAACGGAGATCTATGGTTTAAAAATACAGTATATAACATGAACAATAAATAACATAAATAATAAATACAGTAAATAATATAATAAAATACATAATAAAGTTATACAATTTTCATTTTGTCTAAAATGATTAACATTGGTTATATCCAAGAATTTTTCAGTTACCTACACAATTAGTGAGAAAAA
>BPLQ01012853.1:0-17452 GCA_021605075.1 Caerostris darwini | reverse complement strand
GAATCCATGTTAAATTGTAGGTGCTGGTCTAATTAAGCCTAAGTGTGCACTAAATGCTATAGATATGATGTTGTTGATTAGGATTATTCACATGCCTTTAACTTTTGGCATTTTATGCAGCATTTATCCTAGTCCCTTGAGACTGTTCTTTTTTTTAGCACTCTGGTCTTGGGTACCACGAGCTTCAGGTTTCAATCTTGGCTGTGGCATGGATGTTTATTGGTGGTTCAGAATATACGTTAAATTATACTTCCTGGTCTAATTAGCCTAAAGTGCGCACAAAATGACCGTAGATGTGATATTGTTGATGTGGATTATTCATGTGCCTTTAGCTTTTGGCATTTGATGAGACATTTGGCCCGGCAACTTTAGACTAGGTTCTATTTTGATAGATGGCCATTCGAATTTGGAGGATATCAATTTTGTAGTAGATTTAATTACTGGATATACAAACAAGATCATGAAAACTGAAACATTTGTTTCTTACAATCTGATGGGTTTGGCCAATTGTGAATTAAAGTACCACTGGTGTTGCTTTGACCATAACTTCATGTGTTGTGTTTGGTTTGGAAATCATCAAGCAAGTTTCTTCGTAATGTAATTGACTATTGCGTCCGGTTCCGATGTTGTAATTCTACCAATTTGGGACGGTACGAACAGTCATCGAACTATCATCGAACTATCATCGAGAAGCAGTCGTTCAGAAGCATTTTGAAGCACCAACAAAATCCTTATGATGGAAAGGGACCGATTTATTCGACATTTATTTCTTTGATACCTGAAATATATGTGATATTGTTTTTGCAGATGATTCGCATGCCTTTAACTTTTGGCATTTCATGCAGCAAAAGCCATTGGACTTGTTTTTTTGTTAGATGGCCATTCAAACTTGGAAGATAACAATTTTGTAGTAGATTTTTTAATACCCATATGTGCAAGATCATGAATAGTGTGAAACTTTTGTTTCTTACAATCAGATGGATTTGACGAATTGTGAATTAAAGTTTCCTTGGTATTGCGTTGACCGTAACTTCATTGTGCTGTGTTTGCTGTTGAAATCACCAGGCAGGATTCTTATTGTAATAGACTATTGTCTCTATCTATGATGTAAAAATTCTACCAATCAGGCGGTAGATGCTTAAAGTAATTAATTATATTGGGTCCATTTCTGTGGATTAATACAATAGGAGAGTTTTCAAATGAGATTATTAAACCGTGCACTTTATAGTGAATTAATTTTCTGTGGACACAATTTGCTGTGTCAGCATCTCTGTCAAGTGAGACGGTCTGGTGTGTAAATTTTATAGTTTTGAATTTTTATGGTGTCACTGGGACACAAATTTTTCTCTTGTATAGCTATAATATGAAGGTTATTGTCTTATGCTTTCGAAACTCACTGATTTTTTCCTGGTATTATTTAGCATTCCAATTAACGAATATTGGGAATTGGTTCAGTTGACTATTGTTGCATATTGCAGATATTCGTCGAGCAGAAAGTGCATTTTAGCACGATTGTTAATTTTGAAATCAACCTGCTTGCTTTTTTAGTGCATCAAAAATTGCCGTGATTTCGGGATTAGAGCTGCAATACGAACCTGTAGAAGTCATAGAATTTATTTATTTATTTTTTGGAATATAGGTGCTGAAATGGTAGATTGTTGTAGTTAATGGTAAAAAAAGCTTGTTCAGTGGAAGTAGCCGATTGATTTGGAAGGGCAAATGAAACCGCAGGATTAAGTGATTGACTATTGGCCTGCATTCGTTTCTTGCGTTCGTCTCAGTAGTTGGCTTTAAGGGAAGGAGCAGGGACGAAGTTGGTGGTGTTCCGTGGAATAAAAAGAGAAATTGACAGTCTGCGGAGAAGATACTAGAATGATTACCACTGTACAATAAACATTTAGGTGGTTTTTCTAGAGATTCCACGCTATCTTTTGATTTATGCGGTTAGCACATTTCACATATATAGGATCTCTTGAGCAGAACTTGCTATGATGAAAGTGTTGTTGGCAATTGAAGCATTGCATAGGGACCGCCGCCTTCCCCAATGGTCGGTGGTTGTGGAACGATATGGGTTTCATTTTTGGCGAAAACGTCACGAATCAATGCAGTGTGAGCTGGCGCATTCAGTGTTTTCTGTACCATTCGAGGTTTGACGCGTTTGAGACAAAAATGGATTGTACCGATCCTTTTGAAATTCCAACATCATCAGCAAGGTCTCTAATTGTAAATTGATGGTTTGTAAGCACCAAATCTTTAATTTTTTGGACGTGAGCTTCGTCGGTTGAGGGTCGACCAGAGGGCTCTTCGTATCCAACGCATTCTCCGCCTTCTTTGAACTGTTTATATCACTTCTAAACATTTCTTTCTGATATAGGAATGGTCATCGAATGCCTTCTGCAACATTCCGTACGTTTCTGCAAACAAAATTTGGATCAAGTGTTGCTCCAAATCACATTTCAACTTATTTTCATTTGAATTTTATCATATAAAATTCAGAGAAACAGGGGTTTCAAATCTTCATAAAAAATTTTTCTCATTTAATTTTATCAAAAATATCCATTTTTGAAGTCTTAATCAATTTGCCTATATTGTAATATATTTGTGAATTAAATGGTGCAAATTCAATCATCACAGAGTTATTTTATGTCAGATATGTAAGATAACTACAGTGGTTTATACAAACTGAATTACATTTCCTCTCATTACCTGTTGATGTTTTTCTTTGGCAATGCTATCGGAAATTATGTCTTGTAAAGATAACTTATGTAATTTCTTTCTGATATTCTCACATATTCTTCTTTCGATCAACTGAATTTAAAGATTCACTCTGAATTGTGTGTCACTAAAGTGAAATGGATTTTCCATTTTACCTTCTTGAATATTCAGCTCGAGAAAAATGGGCATTTTCTTTAATTCACTATTACTTGTATGAGCATAGAATAGGTCACTAAAATTTTCATAAAACATAACACAATATGAAGAGACCCAACTGTATTTATATCTGCATTAATATTCAAATTTTAAGCTCAGTAGAATTTTGACAAGAAGAAAATAGAAAAATGGGGCATTAAATAATTTTATCATATGATTTAAAAGTGTTTTCAATAGTTATTATTTAGCATCCATTAAAATAAATATCAATTACATAAATACTTGATATATTTATGAACATTGTTTCTTGGTAAATATATTATTCATAACATAGAGGAAATTATATTCAAATTATTGTATATTCTATAAAAATATTTTAAATTTTTTTTTTTGTTATGGTGTTTGATGATCAGGATACAATACAAATAAAGTGTGCTAGAGCTCATTTCATTAAAATAGGATTGTATGCATTGTATAATAGGAAATATACAGCATATCATCACAGTATGATTGTCTCGCATCCAGTACACCTTTTAAAGCCATTAGTTAAATTAATTAATTTCAAAGCCAAAGTTAAATTAATTAATTTCTTTTTAAATATATAGTTCACAAAGGAAAATGAAATGCACAATACAGTTTCAAAATTCACCCATAGATTTTTTTAACGATTTTTTGGTCATCATATTATTCTTAATGTTTCTATTTACTACAACTAGACACAGATAACCCAAGAAACCAGAAATAACAGAGTTACCTAGTCCTATCCAGGCATAGAAACATTCTTCAGTTATTTTTGTTATTAAAAAAAAAAGCACTAATAAAAAAAACAATAAAAATTTAAAATTTCTCACAGCAAAATGAATCATAATTTAAAACTTTTAATCCTAGTTAACATAAATTGCACATAGGAAAAAAAATTAATATTTGATTGAACGGAATACTATAATATGATTATTATTATTATCATTTAATCCTTTCAATAAGAAATTGGCAATTTTCTTTTAAAAGACTTGGTTAATGTAGCATTTAACCGAGCATACTACAAAAGATTATCAAGAAAATCACAGTCCTTGAAAAAAAAAAAAAAAAAAAAAGGGCAGTGATTCAATGTAATGTATCCACAAAAATGTCAAATTATGTAATACAGTAATCCAAGGTAAAAAATAATGAACAAATGAATTTATTGCAGAAAAAAAAAAAAAAAAGCAATAAATATTCCTAGGGGATTGTTCAACATGAAAATTAATGAGTGTTTATTATATTTTGTAGCATTGTGGTAAATCTATTTTTTATTATTTAGATTAATTTTTATTTAAATGGATACTAAAACATTAATTAAATAGGAAATATATTTTAATTTTATATGAATTTAAATTAACTACTGAGAATAGCTGTCAATTCAACCTGTGAAGTGCTATCAACTTGACCTATTTAATGTTAAAATAATAATTTTTCAAAATTTTAATTACTGCTATTATGAACTGATTTTTGAAAGCAATTTTTGTTTTCAATTTAGCATTTTAATTATACATTATAAATTAATATTGTTAAAATTGTTTTGCAATTAATGAGAATTGTCAAAAAAACTGATGCCACTTTTTAAATAGTGCAAAAAAATATATACAGAGTTGCCACAAAAAAAATCAGAAAAAAATATTTTCTGTTTTTTATAACCTATATATATATATATAAAAAAAAGAATAGTTCAGAATTTAACTTAGGCTGAAAAAAAAATATTTTTAAAAAGTTTGAATAACTCTAAATAATGAAAAATGATGGTAAATTGTATTGAAAAATAACTGTATAAATGTTATACAGAAACTTTTGTCATGTGAAAACTCTTACAGAATATTTTTTTTTATTATGATGAATTAGAAAGATGTCTTAGAAAAATCAATGAATTTTGTTAAAATAAAAATATTATATGAATGATAACATAAAAAAATATTTGTATTCCTTATCCTTATTATTTTCAAATTATGTCTTAAATATCGGATTAGAACAATTTCTTATAAATCTTTTAAATGAAGTCCTCTTTTTTTAATTCCTTTCAATCTGATGGTGTTTGATATTGATCATGACTATTAAATAAATAAAAAGATCTTTATTTACATTTCATCACTCACTGCAAGAGAAAATATGGCAACAATATACATGCAGAACTACATTTTAACAAGAACTCTAGTGTACATTCAGTAAGCTGATTATAACTTGTATCTTCTGGCTAATGATGCAGAAAAACACAAATGCAGACATTTTTTAAATAGTGCTCTATATATCTATGTAATTATTTGGGGCATACCCTCAAAAGTTGGATTAATTGTGAAAAAAGGTGATAGTGAACATTTGCAAGATCCTGATACCTTTCTTTGACATATTTTATTGTGTATTGGACATTACTGGTTATCAACTGACATTGCCATTCCATAAAATGAATTAAATTGTTTCCAACTTCAAAGTCTTCCAAACCGAAGCTGATCGCAACTTATATCTTCTACATAATGTGCAGCAAAACAGGGCAAACATTTTTTCAACAGTGCAATATATATATATATATATTCATTTGGGCCATATATTTTTGGCTAATGATGCAGAAAATAGAAATGTAGACATTTGTGAAAATAGTGCAATATATATATATATAATTATTTGGGGCATACCAAGAAAAGGTAGACTGACTGTTAAAAAAAGGTGGTTGTGAACATCTGCAAGATCCCGATAGCTTGATTTGACATATTTTATTGTGTATTGGACATTACTGGTTATCTACTCAGATTGCCATTCCATAAAATGATTGAAATTGTCTAAAACTTCAATATCTTCCAAATCGAAAGCTGATCATAACTTTTACCTAGTGGCTAATGATGCAGAAAACAGAACTGTAGACATTTGTGAAACAGTGCAATATATGTATATATAATATTTTGGGGCATACCATGAAAAAGTGGACTCACTGTTAAAAAAAGGTGGTGGTGAACATCTGCAAGATCACTATAGCTTGATTTGGCGTATTTTAAAGTGTAAACGACATCATTTGATATCAACTGAGGCAGTCATTCCATGAAATGAATGGTATTTTCAATTTCAATATCTTGCCAAACAGAAAAATGATAATAACTTTAATCTTGTGACTAATGATGCACAAAATAGAAATGTGGACATTTTTGAAACAGTGCAATATATGTGTATAATTATTTGGGCATACCAAGAAAAGGTGGACTGACTGTTAAAAAAGGTGGTGGTGAACATTGATAATAACTTTTATTTAGTGACTAATAATGCCGAAAACAGAAATGTGGACATTTTTGAAACAGTGAAATATATGTGTGTATAATTATTTGGGGCACACCAAGAAAAGGTAGACTGACTGTTAAAAAAGGTAGTGGTGAATATCTGCAAGATCCCTCTAGCTTTCTCTGACATATTTTATTGTGTATTGAACATTACTGGTAATCAAAGATTGCCATTCCATAAAATGATTGAAATTGTCTTAAAACTTCAATATCTTCAAAGCGGAAGCTGATCATAGCTTTTATCTTGTGACTAATGATGCACAAAACAGAAATGTAGACATTTTTGAAATAGTGAAATATATGTGTATATAATTATTTGTTTCGTACCAAGAAAAGGTGGACAGACTGTTAAAAAAGGTGGTGGTGAACATTGATAATAACTTTTATCGTGTGACTAATGGTAGAGAAAACAGAAATATGGACATTTTTGAAACTGTGAAATATATGTGTATATAATTATTGGGGGCATACCAAGAAAAGGTGGACTGACTGTTAATAAAGATGGTGGTGAACATTGATAATAACTTTTATTTTGTGACTAATAATGCAGAAAACAGAAATGTGGACATTTTTGAAACAGTGAAATATATGTGTATATAATTATTGGGAGCATACCAAGAAAAGGTGGACTGACTGTTAAAAAAGGTGGTGAACATTGATAATAACTTTTATCTTGTGACTAATGATGCAGAAAACAGAAATATTGACATTTTTGAAACAGTGAAATATATGTGTATATATTTATTTGGGGCATACGAAGAAAAGGTGGACTGACTTTTAAAAAGAATGGCGGTGAACATTGATAATAACTTTTATCGTGTGACTAATGGTGCAGAAAACAAATGTGGACATTTTTTAAACAGTGAAATATATGTGTATATAATTATTGGGGGCATACAAGAAAAGGTGGACTGACTGTTAAAAAAGGTGGTGGTGAATATCTGCAAGATCCCTCTAGCTTCCCCTGGCATATTTTATTGTGTATTGGACATTATTGGTTTTCTACTAAGATTGCCATTCCATAAAATGATTCAAATTGTCTTAAAACTTCAATATATTCAAACCGGAAGCTGATCATAGCTTTTATCTTGTGACTAATGATGCACAAAACAGAAATGTAGACATTTTTGAAATAGTGAAATATATGTGTATATAATTATTTGTGGCATACGAAAAAAAGGTGGACTGACTGTTAAAAAAGGTGGTGGTGAACATTGATAATAACTTTTATCTTGTGACTTATGATGCAGAAAACAGAAATATTGACATTTTTGAAACAGTGAAATATATGTGTATATAATTATTGGGAGCATACCAAGAAAAGGTGTACTGACTGTTAAAAAGAGTGGTCGTTAACATTGATATATATGTGTATATATATATATTGGAGGCATACTAAGAAAAGGTGGACTGACTGTTAAAAAAGGTGGTGGTGAACATTGATAATAACTTTTATCTTCTGACTAATAATGCAGAAAACAAATGTAGACATTTTTTAAACAGTGAAATATATGTGTATATAATTATTGTGGGCATACCAAGAAAAGGTGGACTGACAGTTAAAAAGGGTGATGGTGACCATTGATAATAACTTCTATTGTGTGACTAATGGTGCAGAAAACAGAAATATGGACATTTTTTAAACAGTGAAATATATGTGTATATAATTATTGGGGCATACAAGAAAAGGTGGACTGACAGTTAAAAAAGGTGGTGGTGAATATCTGCAAGATCCCTCTAGCTTTCTCTGACATATTTTATTGTGTATTGGACATTACTGGTTTTCTACTAAGATTGCCATTCCATAAAATGATTGAAATTGTCTTAAAACTTCAATATATTCAAACCGGAAGCTGATCATAGCTTTTATCTTGTGACTAATGATGCACAAAACAGAAATGTAGACATTTTTGAAATAGTGAAATATATGTGTATATAATTATTTGTGGCGTACCAAAAAAAGGTGGACTGACTGTTAAAAAAAGTGGTGGTGAACATTTATAATAACTTTTATCTTGTGACTAATGGTGCAGAAAACAAATGTGGACATTTTTGAAACTGTGAAATATATGTGTATATAATTATTGGATGCATACAAGAAAAGGTGGACTGTCTGTTAATAAAGATGGTGGTGAACATTGATAATAACTTCCATCTTGTGACTAATGATGCAGAATTCAGAAATGTGGACATTTTTGGAACAGTGAAATATATGTGTGTATAATTATTTGGGGCATACCAAGAAAAGGTAGAGTGACTGTTAAAAGAGGTGGTGGTGGTGAACATTGATAATAACTTTTATCTTGTGACTAATGGTGCAGAAAACAGAAATATGGACATTTTTGAAACAGTGAAATATACGTGTATATATATATTTGGGGCATACCAAGAAAAGGTGTACTGACTGTTAAAAAAGAGTGGTGGTGAACATTGATAATAACATTTATCTTGTGACTAATGATGCAGAAATCAGAAATGTGGACATTATTGTAACAGTAAAATATATGTGTATATATTTATTTGTGGCATACAAAGAAAAAGTGGACAGACTGTTAAAAAAGGTGGTGGTGAACATTGATAATAACTGTTATCTTGTGACTAATGGTGCAGAAAACAAATGTGGACA
Source organism: Caerostris darwini (assembly GCA_021605075.1). Lineage (NCBI taxonomy): Eukaryota > Metazoa > Arthropoda > Arachnida > Araneae > Araneidae > Caerostris > Caerostris darwini. Next base: position 8,662 of record BPLQ01012853.1, on the reverse strand, counting down.
TTTTTTAAACAGTGAAATATATGTGTATATAATTATTGGGGGCATAGAAGAAAAGGTGGACTGACTGTTAAAAAAGGTGGTGGTGAATATCTGTAAGATCCCTCTAGCTTTCTCTGGCATATTTTATTGTGTATTGGACATTATTGGATTTCTACTAAGATTGCCATTGCATAAAATGATTGAAATTGTCTTAAAACTTCAATATCTTCAAAACGAATGCTGATCATAATTTTTATCTTGTGACTAATGATGCACAAAACAGAAATGTAGACATTTTTGAAACAGTTAAAATATATATGTATATAATTATTTGTGGCATACCAAGAAAAGGTGGACTGCATTAAAAACGGTGGTGGTGAACATTGATAATAACTTGTATCTTGTGACTAATGATGCACAAAACAGACATGTAGACATTTTTGAAACAGTGAAATATATATGTATATAATTATTTGGGGCATATCAAGAAAAGGTGGACTGACTGTTAGAAAGGGTGGTGTGGAACATTGATAACTTTTATGTGACTAATAATGCAGAAAGCAGAAATGTAGAAATTTTTCAAACAGTGAAATATATGTGTATATAATTATTGGGAGCATAGCAAGAAAAGGTGGACTGACTGTTAAAAAAGGTTGTGGTGAACATTGATAATAACTTCTATCTTGTGACTACTGATGCAGAAAACAGAAATGTGGACATTTTTGAAACAGTGAAATATATGTGTATATAATTATTTGTGGCATACGAAAAAAGGTGGACTGACTGTTAAAAAAGGTGGTGGTGAACATTGATAATAACTTTTATCTTGTGGCTTATGATGCAGAAAACAGAAATATTGACATTTTTGAAACAGTGAAATATATGTGTATATAATTATTGGGAGCATACCAAGAAAAGGTGTACTGACTGTTAAAAAGAGTGGTCGTTAACATTGATATATATGTGTATATATATATATTGGAGGCATACTAAGAAAAGGTGGACTGACTGTTAAAAAAGGTGATGGTGAACATTGATAATAACTTTTATCTTCTGACTAATAATGCAGAAAACAAATGTAGACATTTTTTAAACAGTGAAATATATGTGTATATAATTATTGTGGGCATACCAAGAAAAGGTGGACTGACAGTTAAAAAGGGTGATGGTGACCATTGATAATAACTTCTATTGTGTGACTAATGGTGCAGAAAACAGAAATATGGACATTTTTGAAACAGTGAAATATGTGTGTATATAATTATTGGGGGCATACCAAGAAAAGGTGGACTGACTGTTAACAAAGATGGTGGTGAACATTGATAATAACTTTTATCTTGTGACTAATAATGCAGAAAACAAATGTGGACATTTTTTAAACAGTGAAATATATGTGTATATAATTATTGGGGGCATACAAGAAAAGGTGGACTGACTGTTAAAAAAGGTGGTGGTGAATATCTGCAAGATCCCTCTAGATTTCTCTGACATATTTTATTGTGTATTGGACATTACTGGTTTTCTACTAAGATTGCCATTCCATAAAATGATTGAAATTGTCTTAAAACTTCAATATATTCAAACCGGAAGCTGATCATAGCTTTTATCTTGTGACTAATGATGCACAAAACAGAAATGTAGACATTTTTGAAATAGTGAAATATATGTGTATATAATTATTTGTGGCGTACCAAAAAAAGGTGGACTGACTGTTAAACATTTATAATAACTTTTATCTTGTGACTAATGGTGCAGAAAACAAATGTGGACATTTTTGAAACTGTGAAATATATGTGTATATAATTATTGGATGCATACAAGAAAAGGTGGACTGTCTGTTAATAAAGATGGTGGTGAACATTGATAATAACTTCCATCTTGTGACTAATGATGCAGAATTCAGAAATGTGGACATTTTGGAACAGTGAAATATATGTGTGTATAATTATTTGGGGCATACCAAGAAAAGGTAGAGTGACTGTTAAAAGAGGTGGTGGTGAACATTGATAATAACTTTTATCTTGTGACTAATGGTGCAGAAAACAGAAATATGGACATTTTTGAAACAGTGAAATATACGTGTATATATATATTTGGGGCATACCAAGAAAAGGTGTACTGACTGTTAAAAAGAGTGGTGGTGAACATTGATAATAACATTTTATCTTGTGACTAATGATGCAGAAATCAGAAATGTGGACATTATTGTAACAGTAAAATATATGTGTATATATTTATTTGTGGCATACAAAGAAAAAGTGGGCAGACTGTTAAAAAAGGTGGTGGTGAACATTGATAGTAACTGTTATCTTGTGACTAATGGTGCAGAAAACAAATGTGGACATTTTTTAAACAGTGAAATATATGTGTATATAATTATTGGGGGCATAGAAGAAAAGGTGGACTGACTGTTAAAAAAGGTGGTGGTGAATATCTGTAAAATCCCTCTAGCTTTCTCTGGCATATTTTATTGTGTATTGGACATTATTGGATTTCTACTAAGATTGCCATTGCATAAAATGATTGAAATTGTCTTAAAACTTCAATATCTTCAAAACGAATGCTGATCATAATTTTTATCTTGTGACTAATGATGCACAAAACAGAAATGTAGACATTTTTGAAACAGTTAAAATATATATGTATATAATTATTTGGGGCATACCAAGAAAAGGTGGACTGCATTAAAAACGGTGGTGGTGAACATTGATAATAACTTGTATCTTGTGACTAATGATGCACAAAACAGACATGTAGACATTTTTGAAACAGTGAAATATATATGTATATAATTATTTGGGGCATATCAAGAAAAGGTGGACTGACTGTTAGAAAGGGTGGTGTGGAACATTGATAACTTTTATGTGACTAATAATGCAGAAAGCAGAAATGTAGAAATTTTTCAAACAGTGAAATATATGTGTATATAATTATTGGGAGCATAGCAAGAAAAGGTGGACTGACTGTTAAAAAAGGTTGTGGTGAACATTGATAATAACTTCTATCTTGTGACTACTGATGCAGAAAACAGAAATGTGGACATTTTTGAAACAGTGAAATATATGTGTATATATTTATTGGGGGCATACCAAGAAAAGGTGGACTGACTGTTAAAAAAAGGTGGTGGTGAACATTGATAATAACTTTTATCTTGTGGCTTATGATGCAGAAAACAGAAATATTGACATTTTTGAAACAGTGAAATATATGTGTATATAATTATTGTGGGCATACCAAGAAAAGGTGGACTGACAGTTAAAAAGGGTGATGGTGACCATTGATAATAACTTCTATTGTGTGACTAATGGTGCAGAAAACAGAAATATGGACATTTTTGAAACAGTGAAATATATGTGTATATAATTATTTGTGGCGTACCAAAAAAAGGTGGACTGACTGTTAAAAAAAGTGGTGGTGAACATTTATAATAACTTTTATCTTGTGACTAATGGTGCAGAAAACAAATGTGGACATTTTTGAAACTGTGAAATATATGTGTATATAATTATTGGATGCATACAAGAAAAGGTGGACTGTCTGTTAATAAAGATGGTGGTGAACATTGATAATAACTTCCATCTTGTGACTAATGATGCACAAAACAGAAATGTAGACATTTTTGAAACAGTTAAAATATATATGTATATAATTATTTGGGGCATACCAAGAAAAGGTGGACTGCATTAAAAACGGTGGTGGTGAACATTGATAATAACTTGTATCTTGTGACTAATGATGCACAAAACAGACATGTAGACATTTTTGAAACAGTGAAATATATATGTATATAATTATTTGGGGCATATCAAGAAAAGGTGGACTGACTGTTAGAAAGGGTGGTGTGGAACATTGATAACTTTTATGTGACTAATAATGCAGAAAGCAGAAATGTAGAAATTTTTCAAACAGTGAAATATATGTGTATATAATTATTGGGAGCATAGCAAGAAAAGGTGGACTGACTGTTAAAAAAGGTTGTGGTGAACATTGATAATAACTTCTATCTTGTGACTACTGATGCAGAAAACAGAAATGTGGACATTTTTGAAACAGTGAAATATATGTGTATATATTTATTGGGGGCATACCAAGAAAAGGTGGACTGACTGTTAAAAAAGGTGGTGGTGAACATTGATAATAACTTTTATCTTGTGGCTTATGATGCAGAAAACAGAAATATTGACATTTTTGAAACAGTGAAATATATGTGTATATAATTATTGGGGGCATACCAAGAAAAGGTTTACTGACTGTTAAAAAGAGTGGTGGTTAACATTGATATATATGTGTATATATATTTATTGGAGGCATACCAAGAAAAGGTGGACTGACTGTTAAAAAAGGTGGTGGTGAACATTGATAATAACTTTGATCTTGTGGCTAATGATGCAGAAAATAGAAATGTAGACATTTCTGAAACAGTGCAATATATGTGTATAGAATTTGAGGGAACACCAAGAAAAGGTGGACTGCATTAAAAAAGGTGGTGGTTAACTTCTGCAAGATCTCGATAGCTTTCTTAACATATTTTATTGTATATTGGACATTACTGGTTATCTACTCACGTTGCCATTCCATAAAATGATTGAAATTGTTTAAAACTTTAATATGTTCGAAACTGGAAGCTGATTATAAATATTATCTTGTGTCAAATGTTGCATAAAACAGCAATGTAGACATTTGTGAAACAGTGGAACATATGTGTATATAATTATTTGGGGCATACCATGAAAAAGTGGACTGACTGTTAAAAAAGGTGGCGGTGAACATCTGCAAGATCGCTATAGCTTATTTGGCGTATTTTAAAATGTACAGGACATCATTGTTTATCAACTGAGGCTGACATTCCATAAAATAAATCATATTCTATTCAATTTCAATATCTTCCCAACCGGGAAGTTGATAATAACTTTTTCTTGTGGCTATTGATGCAGAAAAAAGACATTTTGACATTGGTGAAACAGTGCAATATATGTGTATATAATTATTTGGGTATACCAAGAAAAGGTGGACTGCGTTAAAAAAGTGGTGGTGAACATCTGCAAGATCCCTACAGTTTGTTTTGAGGTATTTTAATGTGTACTGGACATCATTTGATATCAATTGAGGCTGCCATTCCATGAAATGAATGGTATTTTTTTCAATTCCAATATCTTCCCAAAGCGGAAGCTGATAATAACTCCTATCTTGTGACTAATGATGCAAAAAACAGAAATGTAGAAATTTTTGAAACATTGAAATATATATGTATATAATTATTTGGGGGCATACCAAGAAAATGTGGACTGCATTAAAAATGGTGGTGGTGAACATTGATAATAACTTCTATCTAGTGGCTTATGATGCAAAAAATAGAATTGTAGACATTTCTGAAACAGTGCAGTATATGTGTATATAATTATTTGGGGGCATACCAAGAAAAGGTGGACTGACTGTTAAAAGGAGTGGTGGTGAACATTGATAATAACCTTTATCTTGTGACTAATGATGCAGAAAACAGAAATGTGGACATTTTTGAAACTGAAAAATATATGTATATAATTACTTGGGGGCATACCAAGAAAAGGTGGACTGCGTTAAAAAAGGTGGTGCTGAACATCTGCAAGATCCCTATAGTGTGATTTGAGTTATTTTAATGTGTACTGGAAATCATTTGATATCAACTGAGGCTGCCATTCCATGAAATGAATGGTATTCTTTTCAATTCCAATATCTTCTCAAACCAGAAGCTGATAATAACTTTTATGTTGTGACCAATGATGCAGAAAACAGAAATGTGGAAATTTTTGAAACAGTGAAATGTATATGTATAATTATTTGGGGGCATACCATGAAAAGGTGGACTGCATTAAAAACGGTTGTGGTGAACATTGATAATAACTTCTATCTTGTGGCTTATGATGCAAAAAATAGAATTGTAGACATTTCTGAAACAGTGCAATATATGTGTATATAATTATTTTGGGGCATACCAAGAAAAGGTGGACTGTGTTAAAAACGGTGGTGGTGAACCTATAGCTTGATTTGAGGTATTTTAATGTGTACAGGACATCATTGTTTATCAACTGAGGCTGCCATTCCATATAATGAATGAAATTGTTTAAAACTTCAATATCTTCGAAACCGGAAGCTGATCATAAATTTTATCTTGTGGCTAATGATGCAGAGAACAGAAAAGTAGCCATTTGTGAAATAGTGCAATATATGTGTATCTAGTTATTTGGGTATACCAAGAAAAGGTGGACTTGTTAAAAAAGTTGGTGGTGAATATCTGCAAGATCCCTATAGTTTGATTTGAGGTATTTTAATGTGTGTAGGACATCATTGGTTATCAACTGAGTCTGTCATTTCATGAAATGAATGGCATTTTCAATTTCAATATCTTCAAAAACCCGAATCTGATAATAACTTTTATCTTGTGGCTAATGATGCAGAAAATTGAAATGTAGACATTTTTTGAAACAGTGAAGTATATATGTATATAATTATTTGGGGCATACCAAGAAAAGGTTTACTTGTTTAAAAAGGTGGTGGTGAACATCTGCAAGATCCTGATAGCTTTCTTTGACATATTTTATTGTGTATTGGACAATACTGGTTATCAACTCAGATTGCTATTCCATAAAATGACTGAAATTGTTTCAAATTCCAGTATCTTCCCAACTGGGACATAGCAAAAATTGAATAACACCGAATTAATGAAAAACGCTGAAGAATTGTTGATGTATATTAAAAGATATATTTGTCTCATTTACTAAGGAAATTCTCAAATAACAGAAACAGGCCAAATGTGTGAATTCAACTGGTACTGTGTGATTCCAAAGGATGATAATGGAACATGGAAACCCTTATCATTATCCAATGTGATTATAAAATCCTTAAATGACACTAATATTTCGTAAAATAAAGTCTCTTGAATAAAGCTATGATATAGATAAAGTACTTATGATGGTATTTGCGACATGTGGTGCCCATTGCACTACTCATAATTTAAATCTGGTAGTTAATGATGCAGCAAAACAGAAACTTTTTTGAAACCTTGTAGCTATTTGTGATATTATATATACTATCGTTTTTTATTCATTCATTTATATCTCATTCATTCATTCATTTATATTATTATTCTCATATCAATCATTGTTACATTGAAATATTAAATGAAAAAATAAGTATTTTCAAGTAAGTAGTAAGCACTGAAATCACACAGAGAAAAAAATTAAAATATGACTTGATAAACATTACTACAGATCTTTATAGTAGTTTATTTTCTTTACTATAGATTTCAAGACCAAGTACAAGATATTTGAAATTTGTTTACGTATATTTTTTTAAATATTTGCATGCAAATTACCAAAAGTACAAAAAAAAAATTTCCATTTCTAGATCTTTTGAATGAAACAAAAATTTAAAAAGTTTTTCACGTTCAGATTTCATATTCTTAATACATTATTGTAGGACTACTTTATTTTATTATTAAACGCTAATAATAAAGTAAAAAAAATATTATAAATAAATTATAAACAAAAATTTTAATTATTGCTAATAATAATTTTAAATTTCTAAATAAAGTAGTCCATAATAGGACTGCTTTATTTTATTATTGAACGCTGCCAAATCTATACCAAAAATTATATAAATTGTTATCAGTTTTTATATATTTCTCACGGGAAGCAATTCAGGTGAAATAATAATACAATAATAATTTTACAAATAATAATAATAATAATTTAAACTATTATTAAATAATAAAAAACGTTTAAATATTCAATAAAAATAAAAGAATATACATTTAAGGCACTAAAAAGTATTATATTTGCAATGTGAAAAAAACTTCAGTTTCGACGGTCACACGCATATAATAAAACTAACTTGAAACTGTAATTAATTGAGGTTGTATTTTGAACAATGACAAAAACTACAATATTACTTAAAATTGTTTGATAATAAAAGATTTACAAATAGTAAAAAAAAAAAAAAAAAAAAAAAATTACACTATAAAATAGCATTAAACATTTATTTTTAGTTTGAAATTAGAAAAAGTTCTATACAAAAGAAAAATTTTAGAAATACTATATATTAAAGATTATTAAATAGGAATTTCAATGTTTTTTTTCATCATAATCGGCCATATAAAACTGCAAAGAATGAGCAGCAAATCGCTGCTGTTATTTATATAAATAATCATATAAATAAATTCAAGCATAAAAATTTCATAATTTTTTATAAAAATTGTTAAATTTACTCCCCGAACCAGTAAAAAAGAGAAGATTCAATTGAAATTTTAATTACTTTCTAATCAAAATAACATAAGAATCAAAGAAATCATAAATACTATAAATTAAAACAATAACTTAAAAACGTTAAAAACCATTAAAATGGAAAAATTACCTATTGAAAGCTATTTTATTTTTATGAATCAAATTTCAAATGACGGGGAATACATTCTAGTAATGGAGAAGTGCAGAAAAGAAAAGTTATCTGTTATGATGAGGTGTCAGAAAAATGTAAAAATATAATATTTCTAATATTTAATAGGTATAATTTGAGTGATAACAGCAATAATAGAAATGAAACAATATGTTTCTAGAATTTTTGCATAAAAAGAATTATAATAAATAATTGTCTTGTGACTATATAAATGATGTTATTCATATATTTATATACATAATCATACAAATAAAAT
>BPLQ01012851.1:0-56351 GCA_021605075.1 Caerostris darwini | reverse complement strand
GGATATTGTGCTCCACATGTGGTCTGTCATTGTCCTGTTTAAATATGTTCACAGGCAAATTTTAAAAACAAGTAATATAAAAAAAATTTTAAAGTTAATTCCTGCTTTTTTTTTTTTTTTCACTATATTGCAGAAAGTCCTTTACAAATAATTTTCATTCATTTTTTTTAGTTTATCTGGAGCCATCTATTGGTAGATATGTGCAATTTATATCTAAAAAGAAATATAATTAATTAATTAAATTTAATTAATGAATTAATATTTGAAAAAACTGTATCAACATCCAGTGTCATCCACTACAAGTTCAAAAAAAAATGTATTTGAACGTGAGTGGATGAATAAAAAGTGTTTCATGAACGATTGAAAATTTGAACAAGATATACATAGGGAGAGTGTGAGCTAATAGAAGGAATTGAATAAGGTAAGACAAAAAGCATCAAATCTTTGAGATATAGCACTGACTATTCAATGTATCTACAATGCCTATGGGGGAGAAGTGCGGCTGTAAAATTAAATAGAAGCATAATTAGATGAAAGATAGAAACATCATTTTCTTAGAAGGATAATCTGAAATCTCTATAAGTCACAGTTCTTCCGTTGCCAGGCTCAGAAGTTTGCTTGATTGGCGCCTGTATTTCTATTGTTTTATAATGGGTGTTTTAAAGGCATACTGAAGCTTACGAAGAAAAAAATAAAGAAAAATTCGCACTTATTACTCAAAAACAGTTATGTCCCTTTTGTACTTGTAAAGGGTGCACCACGCTATAAATTTGTATATGCTATTGAAGTACAAGCATGGTGCAAATTTCATGCTCTTTGGGCGCTTGCTTTATGGTGTTGTCACTTGCTTTATGGTGTTGGAGGGCAGTAATATATTCCAAAAATAAAGGTTACATATTCAAGACTAATGTGCATTAATGTTCGATTTTAAGATAATTTTAAAACATTTGAGTATGAAACAACTAGTAAATTTACCTACAAAGGAAACAAAATCCATAACAGAAACCATGGCATAACAGATTGACTTTCCAAATTCATATTATATTTATTCATGCATTTCTGTCCGAGAGGCATAAATTATTAATAGATATTTTATATTTAAATATTGCTAAGAAGTAATGATGCTGACTTTTTGCACCAGGTTTCAGGTGATTATATTCATCGAAACTAAAAAGCATTAGTAAACAATTATTTTTTACAGAATTTTACACTAAAATAATCCATTTTCAGTTTAAATTTTCAAGATTATTATAATTATTTAACAGCTGTTAATAATTATTTAACAGCTGTTTTGTAATTTAGATTACAAATAATTTTAGACATTTGCAAATTGAATGCGGAAAGTGAAAAAAATAGAATGAAGTAGTTATAAAAAAGTGTCGTTTCATTTCTAAGTTGTAATCTTTCTTCATGATACAGAAATTTAGAAACCAATGGTAGAGCTTTCAGTAATAAGTTACATAACTTATTACTATTAAGTAATAAGTTACATAACTTATTACTATTATTAACATTGTATTTCCTGTATCTAAATATTGATTTTTTTTCTTGCAGAGGCTGTCCCATCCGCCATCTATCAAGAACTGCCTCGTCAACTGCAAAGCATGACCGAAATAGACACCACGCGGTCAAATGAAATCATTCAGGTGGGCCGCAGAAGGACGGGAGATTTCCCTGCGGCGAGTGGGCCACAGATGCAGGCCGACCAGCCTCCGGAAGAACAGGAAATTATAGCAGAATAAACATTTTTATTTCAATATTGTATCTTCAGTGAATCGTCTTGCAATCAGTGTGATGTCCATGTCGCTGGAACTGTGCTTCATTGTATATCATTCGCACTTAAATTATTTTCGAGAAATCCATCCCACGAGAATTCTAACCATCAGGATATTGCTCTATTAATTAAAATTTGTAATTCTGAATTTGCCATAAATAAAGTATTAAAGTAAACAAGAGTTTTTGTTTTGCTAAAAATATTTCTTGTCGAGAGAAAATATAAAAATACGCCCTTAATAATAGCGACCATTAGTAATTTTTTTAATAATGCCCTTAGTAATTCTTGTGGACCTATGATTTATTACAAGAAATCAAACTTCAATGGAGCAATTCAACTATCGAAATCATCACTGAATGAACTCTTTTTTTTTCTTAAGCAATTAGTGTGTCATATTCTTTTTTGTATTAGCTAGCCCATATTACCCTTGGATTACAAGAGAGGAAATTGTTAAATTTATAACATATTGAAGTATATTTACATTTCAGAAGAGTTAATAAATGGAATAAAAATTAATAGATATATTTGTTTTTAGATCTATCTGTTCACACATTTTTACTGTAATTTTTTTCAAAACGCGTGCTATATATAATAAAATAATACTTTTTTATGCACTAATAAATTATGTAATTATATAACTATACACTAATTTATGAAATTACATAATATAAAATAATAAATTATGTAATTACACAACTGAGCCTTTTAAACGGTAATTATATAAAAATATGCTAAAATTTTAATTTGTTTTAATCTATTTTTATTTTGTAATGGTAAATTAACATGGTAATAACGTGTCATTTACATGAAATTCTTTACTAAAAATTCAATTTTAATTATTTAAGTAGATTATATGTAAAATAATATTTAAAAACTGATTTCTGAATCAGAATTTGCTTCAATAAATAGGCCAAGTGACTAGCGCTCTGACGCTCGTTGAGACAGGTTTCGGGCCCGAGTTTCGGAGGGGGCCATGGATGTCTGCCGGTAGATAGACAAAAATGATCTACCATGCGCTATCGTATTGGGGAGTTATTATTATTATTTTTAGTTTACAGTAATTCCACACTTATATTTAAACTATCAGTAAATTGAAACATAAATTTAACCATTAGCCAAATGCAATAGAATAAGATTGTTATCAAATTCTATAAGAAATAAAACATATTTTTATTACTATACCTGCCCTCTAGATTTAACAGCACTAATACATTTTCTGTGACAAAGATAGAGAAAAAAAAAGGATTTCAATTATTAGGTTAGAGCAACTTGGAAACGTTCAAAATACTCTTTTTTTTCTTTTTCTCATCCGGCCTCTTTGGAAACAGCTCTTACTACGTGCTAATGTTTGGCTTCCTCGAAAACATCTCGTATAAATGGATAAAGCAGGAAAAATTCCTTATCGTAAATTTCTCTCAAAACGCTCCCCAGAACAATTCCGCGATCCGGGCTGTCCCGAGAGGCGAAAATTGACAAACTTTCTGGAGCTTCTAATCATAGCTAACTGCTCCAAGTGCGGGTTAACTGACTCGGTTGGTGCCCGCCGAGGCACTGTCCCCAAAACTCTTTTGATGTTTCTTTGGCGCATTAACCTCTCGTTCTTCCTTCCCAGGTGGGCATTACTTGAAGTGCAGGGAAGCATCCTTGTTTCCGCTCCGATTAGTAAAGTTTTCCTTGTGCTTCTGTTCCCCCTTTCTCGAAGTTGGAAGGACATGGTATATACCATGTATCGTTGCTGTGATGCCTGCGACCGAATCTTATTATGATACCAGTCTGTTGGGATTTCACATTTGCGCGAATGGTACAAGCACAAAATTGCTCTTTCTTGTTGTTTTGGTTTAATGTGATACATTAGAATACATTGCGAAAAGTAAAAAATGTATTGTTTTAATTAATAGATATCTTTCATAATTTTGAATATGGGACATTTAATAGAATTTTAATGAGAGAATAAATTGATGAATATATAACACAAAGTGTAATAACATTTCTGAAGAATAATATATAGAATAAAAACTACTAGGCATATTTGTTTTTAATTTTATCTGCTCGCAAATGTTTTTTTGTAAATGTTTTCAGAAAAAGCATGCTATAATTATAATATATTTTTATGCACTAATAAATTATGTAATTACTAACTAAACACTAATAAATTATGAAATTACATCACTATAAATTATATAATTTTTGTTAATTACATAACTATACACTAATAATTTATGCAATTACATAATATACACTAAAAAATTATGTAATTACACAATCGGGGTTTTGAAGTTAATTATGTAAAAATATGGTAAAGTTTTAATCCATTATAGCCTACTTTTAATTATCTGAGCGGATTATATACAAAATAATATTTAAAAACTAATTTTTGAATAAGACTTTACTTAAATAAATAGAAATATTTTGTGGTAACTGTTTACACTATGCGGGACATGATGGCATAGTGACTAGATTTCGTTGCCGTATGTTTCGGGTTCGAGACCCGGAAGGGTGCCATGGATGTTTGCCAGTAGACAGACAGCCTTGATACACCATAAATGTAATGCCAAGGAGTTTTTTTTTCAGTTTACAGTAATTCCATACTTATATTTAAACTATCAGTAATTTGAAAAATAAATTTAACCATTAGCCAAATGCAATAAAATAAGATTGTTATCAAATTCTTCAAGAAACAAGTTAAAACATTTATTTTATTAATATACCTATCCTCTAGATTTAATAGCACCAATACATTTTCTGTGACAAAGATAAAAAAAGAAAAAGATTTCAATTATTAGGTTACAACCACTTGGAAACGTTCAAAACACTCTTATTTTTCTTTTTTTCTTCCACAGCCTCCTCGGAAACAGCTCTTACTACGTGCTAATGTTTGGCTTCCTCGAAAACGTCTCGTATAAATGGATAAAGCAGGAAAAATTCCTTATTGTAAATTTCTCTCAAAACGCTCCCCTGGAACAATTCCGCGTTCCAGGCTGTCCCGAGAGGCAAACAATTGACAAACTTTCCGGAGCTTCTAATCATAGCTAACTGCTCCAATTGCGGGCTAACTGACTCGGTTGGCGTCAGCCGAGGCACTGCCCCCAAAACTCTTTTGATGTTTCTTTGACGCATTAGCCTCTCGTTCTTCCTTCCCAGGTGGGCATTACTTGGAGTGCAGGGAAGTGGCGTTGTTTCCGCTCCGATTGGGAAAGCCCTTTCCTTGTTTCTGTTTCTCCTTTCTCGAAGTCGGAGGGCATTGTACATACCATGTATCCTTGCTGCAATGCTTGCGACCGAATCTTATTATGATGCCAGTCTGTTGAGATTTCACATTTGCACGAATAGTACAGGTACAAAATTACTCCTTCTTGCTATTTTGGTTTAACGTGAAACATTGGAATATATTGCGGAGACAAAAAAATATACTGATTTAATTAATAGATATCTTGCACAATTTTAAATATAGTGAATATTGAATATTAATTGAATTTTTATGAGAGAATAAAACGATGAAATCTAATATTTACTGTATATCTTGTAAAGTATATATTTGTATATCTTATATAGACATTTCAAAAACTTGTTTTTCCCGTATACCACAAAAAAACAATCTAACTAGTACAAAAGGAAGGAGCATTGCCATTCGCACACATTACTAATGAGCCACTTCTAGTGGTCCTTTCGCACACATTGCTAATGGGCAACACATAGTGGCCCATTAGTAAGGTGTGAATGCTTGTAAATAAGTCAATGCTCCTTCCTTTTGTACTAGTTCCTAGAAATATTTTGTGGTTACAGTTTACAGTAATAGGGCTGATGGAGAAGTGACTAGCGTTCTGACGCTCGATGAGTCAACTTTCGGGCTCGAGTCTCGAACGGTGCCATTGATGTCTGCCAGTAGACAGACAGCCTTGATCCACCATGTGTGTAGTGCTAAGAAGTTTTTTTTTTTTTTCAGTTTACAGTAATTTCACACTTATATTTATCTATCAGTAAATAAAAAAAAAATTAAATATCAGCCAAATGGGATAAAATAAGTTTTTTATCGTGTTATATGAAACAAGCTAAAACATTATTTTTATTAATATACCTACCCTCTAGATTTACCCTCTAGCACCAATACATTTTCTGTGACAAAGATAAGAAAAAAAAAGGGATTTCAATTATTAGGTTACAGCAACTTGGAAACGTTCAAAATACTCTTATTTTTCCTTTTTCTTTTTTTCCCATCCTGCCTCCTTGGAAACAGCTCTTACTACGAGATAATGTTTGACTTCCTCGAAAACTTCTCTTACAAACGGATAAAGCAAGAAAAATTCCTTATCGTAAATGTCTCACAAAACGCTCCCCCGGAACAATTCTGTGTTCCGGGCTGTCCCGAGAGGCGAACAATTGACAAACTTTCTGGAGCTTCTGATCATAGCTAACTGCTCCGAGTGCGGGCTAACTGACTGGGTTAGCGCCCGCCGAGGCACTGCCCCAAAACTCTTTTGATGTTTCGTTTTCGCATTCCTCGTTCTTCCTTCCCAGGTGGGCATTATTTGGAGTGCAGGGTCGTTGTTTCCGCTCCGATTGGGAAATCCTTCCTTCGGTTTCTGTTTCCTCCTTTCTCGAATTCAGAAGGACATGGTATATACAATGCATCGTATTTGTAATGCCTGCGACCGACTCTAATGATACCAGTCTGTTGAGATTTCACTTTTGTACGAATGCTACAAGCCCAGAATGCTCCTTCTTGCTATTTTGGTTCACCGTGATGCATTGGAATACATTGGGGAGAATAAAAAAATTTGTTGTTTTAATTAATAGATATATTTCCTAACTTTGAATATGGTGAATATTGAATTGTCAGTTAGCTTTTAATCATAGCTAACTGCTCAAAGTGCGGGCTAACTGACTCGGTTGGCGGCCGCCGAGGCACTGCCCCCAAAACTCTTTTGATGTTTCTTTGACGCATTAGCCTCTCGTTCTTCCTTCCCAGGTGGGGATTATTTGGAGTGCAGCGAAGGGTCGTTGTTTCCGGTCCGATTGGGAAAGCCTTCCTCCGGTTTCTGTTCACGCCTTTCTCGAAGTCGGAGGACATTGTAGTATATACCATGTATCGTTGCTGTAATGCCTGCGACCGAATCTTATTATGATACCAGACTGTTGAGATTTTACTTTTGTCGAATGGTACAAGCACAGAATGCTTCTTTCTATTTTGGTTTAATGTGATACATTGGAATACATTGCGAAGACAAAAAAATGTATTGTTTTAATTAGGAGATATCTTTCATAATTTGGAATATGAGATATTTAATTGAATTTTAGTGAGAGAATAAATTGATGAAATTATATATATTCTTTATATGTGGCCATTAGTAATTTGTGCATGCTTGGAAAGTTTTGCCGAAAGATAATACTCCATTCTTTTGTACTAGTTGGAGAGTGTTTATGGTATACTGAAATACAAAAGTTCCTGAATTTGTTTTTACGATTAATGATGAATATGAAGTAGACTTTTATTTGTCATATTAAAAGCCTAAATCAGTTACATTTGATCGATAAAGCGAATGGTACACAAAATGCATCTTTTTGATATTTTTGCTTAACGTGATACATTGGAATATATTGTGGAGACAAAAAAATATATTGTTTTAATTAATAGATATCTTGCATAATTTTAAATATGGTAAATATTGAATATTAATTGAATTTTAATGAGAGAATAAAACAATGAAATCTGATATATGCTGTATATATTGTATAGTATATATACGATCTATAGTATATATTTATAAATCTTATAAAAACATTTCAAGAACTTATCTTTCCCAGTATAACACAAAAACAATCTAACTAGTTCAAAAGGAAGGAGCATTGCCTTCCGCACACATTACTAGTGAGCAATATATAGTGGCCCATTAGTAATGTGTGAATGCTTGTAAATTTTTTTCTAAGGATATGTTCCTTCCTTTTGTACTAGTCCCTAGAAATATTTTGTGGTTAAGAGTTTACAGAAATAGGGCCTGATGGCCAAGTGACTAGCGCTCTGACTATTGGTGAGTCAGGTTTTGGGCTCGAGTCTCGGAGGGTGCCATGGATGTCTGCCAGTACACAGACACCCCGGATCCACCATATATGTAGAACTAAGGTTTTTTTTTTCAGTTTACAGTAATTCCATACTTATATTTGACTATCAGTAAATTGAAAAAAAATTAACCACTAGCCAAAGGGAATAAAATAAGTTTGTTATCAAGTTCTATAAGAAACAAGTTCAAACTTTATTTTTATTAATATACCTGCCCTCTAGATTTAATAGCACTAATACATTTTCTGTGACAAAGATAGAAAAAAGAAAAAGATTTCAATTATTAGGTTAGAGCAACTTGGAAACGTTCAAAATACTCTTATTTTTCTTTCTTTCTTCCCTAGCCTCCTTGGAAACAGCTCTTACTACGTGCTAATGTTTGGCTTCCTCGAAAACTTCTCGTATAAATGGATAAAGCAGGAAAAATTCCTTACCGTAAATTTCTCACAAAACGCTCCCCCAGAACAATTCCGCGTTCCAGGCTGTCCCGAGAGGCAAACAATTGACAAACTTTCCGGAGCTTCTAATCATAGCTAACTGCTCCAAGTGCGGGCTAACTGACTCGGTGGGCGCCCGCCGAGGCACTGCCCCCAAAACTCTTTTGATGTTTCTTTGACGCATTAACCTCTCGTTCTTCCTTCCCAGGTGGGCATTATTTGGAGTGTCGTTGTTTCCGCTCCGATTGGGAAAGTCTTCCTCGGGTTTCTATTTCCCCTTTCTCGAATTCGGAAGGACACTGTATGTATGTTCATGTATCGTAGCTGTAATGCTTGCGAATGATACAAGCAGGAAATGCTCCTTGCTATTTCGGTTTAACGTAATACAGTTGAATACATTGCGGAAACTAAAAAAATGTATTGTTTTAATTAATAGATAACTTTCATAATTTTGAATATGGGACATTTAATTGAATTTTAATGAGAGAATAAATTGATGAATATATAAATTGAAATAAATAAATTGAAAGTGTAATAACATTTCAGAAGAATTAATAAATAGAATAAAAACTACTAGATATATTTGTTTTTAATTTTATCTGCTCGCAAATTTTTTTGGTAAACGTTTTCAAAAAAGGCATGCTATAATTAATAAAATAATATATTTTTATGCACTAATTATTTATGTAATTACTAAATATACACTAATAAATTATGAAATCACATAACTATATACTAATAAATTATATAATTACATAACTATACATTAATAATTTATGTAATTACATAATATACACTAATAAAATATGTAATTACACAACCGAACGTTTTAACGTTAATTATCTAAAAACATGCTAACGTTTTAATTGGTTTTCACCTATTTTTAATTTTTAATATTGAATTAACATGGTAATTACGTGTCATTTTCATGAAATTCTTAATTGTATATTCAATTTTAATTATCTGAGCTGATTCTATGTAAAATAATACACTCATGTCTATAAATTAAGGATAATTCAGAATCACACAGAAATTGAACTCTAAAATAAAAATTTCACCTGTAGAATTATCACACACATCTTGAAGAAGAATATGCAAATTACAGGAAACCACCAGTTGGCGCGGATAGTGCGTCACAATGGCGAGTGTGTAAGAGAGGGGTATATAAGGAATGGTGGCAAAGAAGTAAAATTGTTCACAAGCGCTTCAAAAGCCTTTCAATGCAATAACCGCACAGTTATGGCACAAAGGAAGCATTTGGATGATTTTTTACGTGGTAGAATTATCGGACGACTGGAATGTGAACGTACCCAGCTGGAAATATCCGAGGAACTTGGAATCGCCCAGAGTGTCATCTCCAGGCTTTGGCAACAATTCCAAGATGATGGTAAGGCGAGTAGATGTTACAGCATAGGTCGCCCCCGAGTTACAACGCCGATGAGGACCGGTATTTAGCAGTTACTGCCAAAAGAAACGGACGGAGCACAACATCAGACCTGTCTCGTCAGCTCTTTTCAGCTACCGGTACGACAGTTTCAAGGCAGACCGTGTACAGACGCTTAGGGCACATTGGTCTATATGCTCGTAGGCCTGTCAGATGTGTTGCACTTACCGCAACTCACTATCGCCTGCGATTAACCTGGAGTAGAGAGCATGCATTGTGGACACTACAACAGTGGTCTGGTGTGATGTTTCCGACGAGTCCAGGTTTAGTTTGCAGTCTGATTCTCGCCGGACTTTCATATGGAGAGTGCCAGGTACCCGTTACCACCAAGTACCCGTTACCTTTCTTTGCCTGAACTTCATTATCCTTAATTTATGGACATGAGTGTATTTAAAAACTGATTTCTGAATAAATATATAGAAATTGCTTAAATAAATAGAAATATATATTGCTTAAATAAATAGAAATATTATTGTGGTAACAGTTTACAGTAATAGGGCCTAATGGTCAAGTGACTAGCGCTCTGACCCTCGTTGATTCAGATTTTTTTGCTCTTGTCTCGGAGGGTGCCATGGATGTCGACCAATAGACAAGCAGCCTTGATCCACCATATATGTAGCGCTAAGGAGTTTTTTTTCTGTTTACAGTAGTTATACACTTATATTTAAATTATCAGCAAATTGTAAAAAAATTAACCATTAGCCAAACGCAATAAAATAAGTTTGTTATCACTTTCTATAAGAAACAAGTTAAAACATTATTTTTATTAATATAACTGCCCTATAGATTTAATAGCGCCAATACTTTTTCTGTCGTAAAGATAGAAGAAAAGAAAAAGATTTCAATTATTAGGTTACAGCAACTTGGAAACGTTCAAAATACTCTTATTTTCCTTTTTTTCTTCCCTAGCCTCCTTGGAAACAGCTCTTACTACGGGAGCTTACTGCTAATGTTTGGCTTCCTCGAAAACTTCTCGTATAAATGGATAAAGCAGGAAAAATTCCTTATCGTAAATTTCTCGCAAAATGCTCCCCCGGAACAATTCCGCGTTCCGGGCTGTCCCGAGAGGCAAACAATTGACAAACTTTCTGGAGCTTCTAATCATAGCTAACTGTTCCAAGTGCGGGTTAACTGACTCGGTTAGCGCCCGCCGAGGCACTGCCCCCAAAACTCTTTTGATGTTTCTTTGACGCATTAACCTCTCGTTCTTCTTTCCCAGGTGGGCATTACTTGGAGTGTCGTTGTTTCCGCTCCGATAGGGAAAGCCTTTCTTGGGTTTCTGTTTCGCCTTTCTCGAATTCGGAGGACACTGTGTATACCATGTGTTGTTGCTGTAATGCTTGCGACCGAAGCTTATTATGATACCAGTCTGTTGAGATTTTATTTTTGTGCGAATAATACACGCACAATATGCTTCTTTTTGCTGTTTTGGATTAACGAGATACGTTGAAATACATTGCGGAGTCTAAAAAATTTATTGTTTTAATTAATAATCGTTCATAATTTTGAATATGGTGAATATTAATTGAATTTTAATGAGAGAATAAATCGATATAATCTGATATATACTGAATATCATATACTGTATTTATATATCTTATATATCTCACATAAACATTTCAAGAACTTGTCTTTCCCGTATACCACAAAAACAATCCAATTAGCACAAAGGAAGGACTATTGCCTTTCGCACACATTACTAATGGGACACATACAGTGGCCCATTAGTAATGTGTTCATGCTTTATATGTGGCCCATTAATAATGTGTGTATGCTTGGAAAATTTTCTCGAAAGGCAATACTCCTTCATTTTGTACTAGTTGGATTGTTTTTGTGGTATACTGGGAAAGACAGCAAACTTGAAATTATCTTTATACTTCATGGTGAATATGAAATAGATTTTATTTTCACACATTAATAACATAAATCACTTATGTTTGATGGATAAAGCGAATGTTACACAAAATGCCCCTACTTGATATTTTGGTATAACTTGATACATTGTGGAGACTAAGCAAATGTGTTATTTTAATTAATAGATATCTTTCATAATTTTAAATATGGTGAATATTTAATTGAATTTCAGTGAGAGATTAAATAGATGAAATCTTATATATAATTTATGTGTGGCCTATTAGCAAATTGTACACAAAATGCTCCTACTTGCACAACGTATACAAAATACACATAAAAATGCACATAATATACCTTCTTGCTATTTTATTTTAACGTGTTACATTGAGGAGACTAAAAAATGTTTTAATTAATAGAAACCTTTCATAATTTTGAATGCGGAATGCTTAATTGAATTTTAGTGAGATAATGAATCAATGAAACCTTATATATACTCTATGTGGCCCATTAGTAATGTGTGCATGCTTGGAAAGTTTTCTCGAACTGCAATGCTCCTTCCTTTCGTACTAGTTAGAGAGTTTTTGTGGTATACTGTTTTGTGGTTTTTGTGGAAACACAAGTTCTTTAAATGGCTATTTTCTACAAAAAGAATCTATTTTATATTAAAAATTCGATTCTATTTCATATTTCATAATCAAAAACAAAGTTTATTTTATATTCGCCATTAAGATTAATGGTGAATATGAAATAGACTTTTATTTATCATATTAATAGCCCAAATAATATATATTTGAGGGATAAAGTATCCTTTAACGATACAATAATACACTTTATTACCAGTAATAACACACCAGAAATAAAGCATATCCTTGGATGATATGGCATCAATACAGCATTGTTTCACGGTTTATCAATATCACAGCTTCTACTCATCGAAGATGATTGTAGATATTTCCTTCTAATCTCCTCGAGACATAATAATTCTGTGGAATTTTAGGCACGATTTAGTTTTCCACTATATAACTTATCCAATTCATTCCGGAGATGTTTTCCGGAGATGATTCCGGAGATGATTCACATCAGGATTTTTAACTGGGCAATCGATTTCATTAATCCCAATATCTTCAAAGCACGTTGTTACAGCTCTGATTTATGAAAGAGTATAAGGATATGTTTAAAATGAAAATGGTCCATTCTAAATTGTTGTCACAGGGTGGATAGCAAAGAATTTCTATGTATTGTTTGATAGTCGATAATAAGTCAGGTGCAGCTCAAGCTATTAGGCAAGACCAAACTACAGCTATTCTTTCAACTGGAGAAACAATATGCTCTGATAAGTAATATTTATTCGGGATGCTCGAAGTACAAAGTAAGTTAACATCTTATATCCTTATAAGATGTTATCTTATAAGGATAAGTAACATATAAGGTTAATATAAATATAATAATTCTAATTAAATTTATTAATCGATAATCACTGCAAAAAATACGAAATTGTCTTTTAATTCATTGATCTAATTATTGGTGAATTAAAAATTGCTATTACCGAAATATTCTTTTGTTAAAGTACATATAAATGCATATTTATTCTTTAAAACGTATAAAAAGCCACAAAAACTGAATACAAAGTGTTAAATATGACATTATGTTTAACACTTTGAAAACTTAATTTCAATTGATAATCTTTACATTCCAAACTTTACATTTTGCAAATTTATAATTTTTTATCATATATGTTCAGTTCATTATGCTATATATCAACTATTTAATAATGTTATGCTTAATAAATAAATTAAAAATTATAATCCAAATGTATATATCAACACAAACACATAATAATGAAAGGAGAGAAACAAAAAAAAAGTGCTTTTTTAACACTGGAAATAAATCTCCATTAAAGATCGATCTCTGGACTCACACCACTACTGCTCGAATATTAACCTCCTCCAAAAATGAAAACAAGCAACGGTCCGTCTCCTTTCTGAAATCCAAAAGGACTTGAAAAAAAAAAAAAAAAAAAAGTAAAAAGCATCACAATTTTTTTCTCCATCCAATGGAGAATTTTCGAATTCGAGAATCAAAAACACCGAGAGGTACCAAACCAAAAACAAAAAAGAAAGCGTAGAAGAAGAATCCCAGGAACAAGCCAAAAACTTGGAAATATCATTTTGTAACAGGCCGTAGCCACTACCAACCATTATTCCGATGATAGCGAAGCTGTGTACCTGGTGCGTATCGCAGGACACAGAGATGCATGCGTGCGTTCAAGCGTGAACGCTTGTATAACGCTCTTTTCCCGGAGGTACCATCAGAAATTGTTGCTCGTGCCTATCGGAGGATGGGGAGGAGAGGGGGGATCCTCAGACGCAGTCACGTAGAAAACGCACCGCCAGAAGGAAAGTGATGAAGATTCACCTGTATCTGCTTTTCCAGGGAGCAGTTGGATATTGAACCACCATCGGTTCCAATACAACTCGGCAACTTGCTGACAATTTTTTTTAAAAGAAACGTATATCTTCTGGCATCTGTAATACAGGATCGATTGGTAGTATGAATATGATAATCTATGGTTCTGCTACAAAGGATATTTCCTGAATTTCATTACTAATGATTTTTATTCTCATTTATATAAAAATGTTTTCTCTATAGCTGCGTTTATTTTCATTTTTTTCCACAACAAAATTGCGTTTACTTTATTTCTCTTTAGAAAAACTCGTCAAACAAGATTTAAGAAGTAAAAGAAATGCTGATTTAACTTTTATATATATAACAATATATTTAAATAAAATAATATATAATAATATATAATATTTAAGATGAGCTAGATCCTTATATATAATTATGGCCTTGGCCCACCATGGGCTGCAGTGCCAGGGAGTTAGTTAGTTAGTTTAGTTTCAATATACTTTTTCTTTTTATATGAATCTGACTGCTTGGCTATTTTACTTGACCGCACTTTGATTTACATTAATCAATTAAATAATCTTGTCTTGATATTTTTTGGTATATACATATTACTTATATATGTATATAATGTATGTAATATTTTTCGTTTTTTTTCTCTAATTTAAAGGAAATGTAATATTAATTTAGCAAATTATTTAATTTTAAATAATAAGAATTTGCTAAATTATTATTACATTTCCTATAAATTAGAGAAAAAAACGAAAAATATTTTAAATAAAAATATTTTAGCAAAATATTTTAAATAAAAATATTTTAGCAAAAATATTTTAAATAAAAATATTTTAGCAAAAATATTTTAAATAAAAATATTTTAGCAAAAATATTTTAACAAAACATATTTTAAACCAAACAATTTTTAAGATTCATACGATAATAATAAAAGCAAATTTTCCTATGTTCTTCATATACGTAATACTTTTTTAAATGAGGTTTTAAAAATATAAATTTAGATATACGTAATTTTAACTAAACCAATCCGATTATTAGAATAATATAACTATATTTATTATCATTTAAAGCAGATAATAAAACTCACCGAAAACTGTCAAAAATTTCTTAAAAGATATACACACAAAAAAAAAAAAATATTTAAAATTTTTATTTCAGCCAAAATATCTTAATTTCAATAAAGACGTTTTGAAAAATATACGGGAGGATCAAAACGCATCTCATTTTGAATTTGTAGATTCTAATGTCAATGGCAATTAAAATTGTGATTTGAAATCAGGAAATAGCATCTTTTATCATTCCACTAAAAGCATCATTATTTTTTCTTCTCAGCCGCAAGCGAAGCACGCCAGAGTTTACGAATAAATAAATAAATAAAAAAAGGCATATCTTTTCCAAACATTACGTGATGTCATTTAAAGCACTCCTCACAAATAGATATTACATCCAGAAAGAAAAGAAATACTTTTTGCGTGAGCACGTGGAAATATTTTCCCGAGATAGAAATTCCATCGCTTCTTCTGAGCGGCAAAGTGATTCAAGTTTGTGGATTTGGGATTATGGACGTAGATTTTTCGATAACTATTCGATTGTTTGTTTAAGTAGATGATAATTTAGTGACTATAAAAACATAACAATAAAAACAACAGAACAGAAACATAACTGATTGATCACTGACTTATAAAAATTATTACAGAATTAATTAAACATTAGCACAAGTTAGGGCCGGATATGTGTTTGGTCTTTATTCAGTATAGAACTGAATTATTTCTTTAAATTATGTAATATAAGAGATGTTTAGTTGTCATATTTTTTGAAATTTGCTAAGACAGCACTGGATAATTGCAACAATTAACACACGAAACAAAGTTATATATCAAGTATTTACCAAATCATCTTAAAAGCCAGTTCGGTTAAGGTCATCATACTTTCCGTACTGCCTGGAACCTTCACTCGGCTCTGCACACACCCTATTTTTTTCTTCCCCTTAAATTATAGGTTTCAAATCTCACAGGCGAAAAAAACATACGAAGTCCAAAGTCCGTCTATATACGTCCTTGAAAGGAGGATCTATTAACCTTGAACTCTTTCCCGTTGGCTAAATTTCGTTTCGGGAGGACATGGTAGATCCTTACTAATATTTAGAATAAAATTTTAAAATTTTTGAAATGTTTTAAAGTATTTACACACAAGCCTTCTTCAGTGTGTGGATACTTGGGCATCTGTACATTAGCTAACGAAAACCTGCTAACTTAACCGTTTCATAATGGGTAACAAGACTGGTAGTTTAACCATCTTAATTTAAACAATGTCTATAATCTAAAACATATGATCAAGCATATACCTGCTCTTGCACGTTGATGTGTGACCTAGAAAACCAATTCTTCTCATCTCACGTTGCGATAAAGCAATCAGCTGTCAATGGTAAATAAAAAATCTTAAACAGTGGGACAAAAACTCCAGTAGGAGAGATGTTTCGACCACCCTGATTTACGAAATGTAAAAGACCATGCATCTATAAGTTCATCTATATTCTGAGAGGACCAGAGTTTGTGTGTCAAGCTTTTTATTTTCAAGCCTAGATACAACTTTAATGTTACAATCAGACCCGGGAGAGAAAGGATGATTATCTCAACAGTAGAATTGGTTGTTTGATGATTTGAGAATGTTTACTATGGGTATGTATAAAGGTACACTGGCCTCCAAACAACATGTTTTTCGAAGCTCACCATAAAAAAATGTAACAATAAAATGTATAGAATATATAAATGATAAAAACGAACTTTATGCAAATTTATGTAAAAACGATAGCTACCACTTTTTTTTTATAGAAAAGAACAGGTACATATGAGTGAGAGAAAAATATGCAATTATCAGGCTTTCGTAATTAAGCGTGTAACTTTTGTTGATTTACAACTTTTGTTAGCAGATTCGTTGACAGTAGGCAGTGGGGTCCTCCAATGTCTGAGAGAAGCCTTTTGTCCGATTCATTAAGGTGGTGGCCGGTCGGACGGATGTAAATGGGGTGTCCCAGGCTGATGCTTCTAGGCGTCTTAATGTGTCTCGCAGTGTGGTCCACCGTCTCTGGAATCAATATCAAACTGAAGCTTCTGTGTCCAGAAGACATGTTCCAGGTCGACCACGAGCTACAATACCTGCAGAAGACCGTTTTATAGCTCTTTCGGCTCAAAAGAGACGAAAGAACTTGTTGCAGACCACGATGTAGAATCAGGGAAAAGAATATCCATTAGTACGGTGCAAAGGCGTCTTCGCAATTCAGGTCTCTATGAAAAGTGACGAATTGTGCGTGTCCCCCTCAACGGACGACAGAGAAGGACCAGCTTATCTTGGGCAAGAGAACACGTTTCCTGGACCAGACAGCGAGGGAGTCCTGAACTCTTTACACGAGTCCAGATTCACACTGGAGAGCTATCCAGGGCGTCTGCTGATCAGGAGGGAACAAAGTACCAGATACCATTAATCCAACACTGTTGAAAGACACAGTTAACGAGGTGGGGGAATAATGGTTTGCATAGGGATCTCACTCAGTGGTCACACTCATCTGCATGTGTTCCAGGGAGGAACTGTGACTGGTTTGAGATATCGGGATGAGATCCTTGATCCATATGCCCGTCCAGTGCAATTGTCAATTTATTCATTCTGATGGATAATAATGTATGACCTCACCGAGCTGTAGTTGTTGACGAATATCTTGAGAGTCTTGGTTTGGAGCGAATGGAATGGTCAGCTCGATCTCAAGACCCTAATCCTGTACAGCATCTTTGAGGCTATTTTGGTAGACAAGTTGCTGCTTTAAATCCTCCTCCAAGATATTTAGGAGATCTGAAACAAAGCTTACTCCATGTCTGGTCTTCGCTTCTCATTTCGGTAACCGACAACTTAATTGACATCATGGAAAGTCGATGCCGCTATTGCGTTCAAGCTAGTGATGGGCATATCCCTTATTAAAACTCATTTTTGTTATGTTTCTATGACATTTTACCACATAAAACTGTGATTATTATTTTTTTCAAGAATTTACTTTCCCAACGAGATTGCTTTTTTTTTGTTGTAAATCATTTTTGCGTTTTTCTTATGTAAACTTCTATGTTGCAGTCAATACTGTTAAGTCAATAACTGTTTTGTGCGCATGTCATCCAAATTTGGTGCTTCTACATTCATTCATTTGCAAATTAGGTGCACAGGTGGTTATCAAAATAATGAAAGAAATGAAAAATGAAAATGAAATCAATGAAATCAAAATAATGAAATATCAATAGCCCAAAATATCAGACCTCACAGACTTTCAAAGAGGCCAAATTGTAAAAGCCCGTCTAGCTGGAGCAACTGTAATCGAAACATACCAGCTTTTATGCGTTTCTAGAGGTAAGGTGTCTAAAGTCATGACAGCGTACACACAGCGCGGCAAGACAAGCTCGGTAAAGCAAAATAGTAGACAGAAGAAGAAGCCGAGTGAAAGAGACCGAAGGGTACTGAAACGGATTGCAATATCTAAAAAGAAAACAACTGCAACCAAAGTGACCGCAGAGCTCAATCAGCATCTGAATTATCCGGTGTCAATATTTACTGTTAGGAGGCATCTTCATAAACAGGACATTTACGGCAGAGCAGCAATTGCCAAGCCGTTTGTCACATCTGTTAACACCAAACTTAAGAATTTTAGGAGACCAGGTCCACCCTATGAGGGAATTTTCTGTTATGATAATGATACTATTCATATATATATATATACATATACACTCAAGAGCCAAAATATTATGACCACTCCTACATTTTGCAATGAACTCGCCTGGATGATGTGGAAGGCAAGTGATCAAGTGGAAGGGGTATTTAACTGGTATTAAGTGGTGGTATTAATCCATGTCAAGGCGGGTTGAAGCTGTGTTGCGCGCCAAAGGTGGGCCAACTCGTTATTGACAGGTGGTCATAATGGTTTGGCTCTTGAGTGTATATATAAATATTGCCATGGCCATATATATATACATGTATATATATATATATATATTGCCATATATTGCCATATTGGACAACGAATGTAACTTATACAAAATTATATGTTCTACATTGAATGAAACAAGCACTTTTTGTCAAATACGGAAACTGTTAATTTATTGATGTATTAAATATATGTATCATTAACTGCGATATGAGATTTGCAGCATATTTTTCTCTTGTACTATGATAAATAAAAAAATATATGCAATTTCAGCAATTACATTTTTAATGAATTTTTACTGGATACTTGTGTATTGGATCATGAATGTCACTGATAAAGAATTGAATTTTCTGCAAAATAGGAAATAACGTCGTTAGTAAAAAAGGTACTTAACTAAAAAAGTATTTAGTATTACTAAATATTGTTTTATTAACAATAAGCTTACTGTCGGTAGAAATAAATTCTCATAATTGCAGTAATTGTATTCATCTCAATTTAAGTTTTTGAAGATATTTAGTCATCACCTTTATCAAGGCATTAAACGCTTCCATTACGCAATTTTCAGATTCTAGTACTCATATTATTAAAAACAACAAATCAATATTGAAAGCCTGTTCATGCTTGATTAAAAATGAATTTTTGACTTTATTTGCTTAAATTTTAAGTTATGTTTTCAGTTAGGTTTAATTTATTTTTAAGACATCAACTGATGAAACTTCAGTATGAATTTCATTTACCAAAAATTAAGTTTTTAATAGAAAGGAAATATTGGTTGATGAAGAAAATTTAAATAACTCATAATAAAATTTTGAAAAATAAGTAAATTAGAATTTTATAAAATGTATTTTTTTGCACTAGCATACAAAACGCATTAAATATTTTATTTGACTTTTAAGAAAATCGAAAATGTTTATATAAATCGTTAACAAAAATCTTTGATTTTATAGATAGACAAGCATAAAAGTCAACATATCCCCAGAAAAAGCATTTTTTACGTAATTGTAAAAACTGATAAGCTGTAATTTTTTTAATATTGGAACACTTATAGACACACATTTGGATTTCATTTAAGCTGGAAAGAAAAATTATTGACTTTTGTGACTGACTGTATATAAAACAAACATCACAATAAATTAAATTTCTTTTTAAATATAAACAAATACATTATGCGTTTTCTGAATCACATTAGAGGTATATGCTATTTAATCTATTGGGAGTAAAAATCATTTCGCCATGAAATTTTATAATTGTATTTAATAGAAAATCAATATCTTAAAATGATATGCCCCCAAGAACATTTTCTAATTATTGGATTCCTTTTAAAATATTTATTTGTTTGTTTTATTCATCTGTTATTATTTTCTAGGCTTAGAGTTTTACCAGCAACTCAGTTACATTAATAAGAAAAAATACACCAATACATTCTCCCATTGCGAATGGCGTTATACATTGCAACTTTATAATGTTAATACCAATTAGTTGAAATGTTTCTACCTAGTATCATCCATTTTCAAAGGAATACCTTCAAGGGAAACATTTGAGGTTCGTTTGTACATTAAATTCTACAAAATATAAGAATAAAAACTCCAGGCTCCAGATTTAAAGTATTGTAACATCTCGGCCAATACTAGACCTATGACGATTTCAAGAAGAGGGCCACTTTCAGGTTCATGAAAATACTTTACATTTTATTTACAAGCATTATCTTTATATACATAAGTCTATTTACAATGAAATGAAAATTAAAGATATAAATTAGATACACAAGTGCAGCTCTCTCCAAAGATAGAAATTTGATGAGTAATAGACGCTCCAAATCATTTGCAATGAAAATATTATTTGCAGAAATGCATGCTGCTTTAAAAATTAAATGACTTGTTTAATTTAAATTTAATTCTCATATACACAAAATCAAACTTATAGAAAGAGACGTGATTACCGAATTTCATAACCAGAAGAATAAATGAATAATAAATGCCCACATTATTTTTAATGAAAATATTCTGCTTCTATTTATAGAAATTGTTGGTCTGTTGCTAAAAATTAAATGACTTGTTTAATTAAGATTTAATTGTCATATGCACAAAATCAAATTTGTATTAAAGGACAATACAGTGATTACCCAATTTTCACAACCAGAAGAATAAATTAATAATGGATGTACCACATCATTTTCAATCAAAATAATCTGTTTCTATTTATAGAAATTAGTATGTCTGTTGCTAAAAATTAAATGACTTTTTTTATTTAGATTTAATTGTCATACACACAAAATGAAACTTGTATTAAAGGTCAATACAGTAATTACCCAACAGATACATAGATACATCATTATTATATAATTATATAATTTTCATTGCAGATTATATCTTTTGCAAAAAAAATGGCCTGCTACTATTTATAGAAATCGGTGGTCTGTTGCTAAATATTAAATAGTTTGTTTTCTTTAGGTTTAATTTTCATGTACACAAAATCAAATTTGTATAAAAGGACAATCCACTGATCACCCAATTTCATAACCTGAAGAATCAATGAATAATAGATGCACCACACCATTTTCAATGAAAATAATCTGCTTCTATTTATAGAAATGGTTGCTGAAAATTACCTGACTTGTCTCACCTGGTCTCTGAGTTGTCATGCGGAATGCTATTCCGTTTAGCTTGTCATGTTTCATGTTCCACTAAGCCTCCTTCCATCATTAAACGGAACGGCCAGCGATGCATTAGATAATTTGCTCCCTCGCTATTAGTTTTTCACGTTTCCTGGCTTCGGAATTCATATCACAGGGGAGTCGTGAAGGAGTAAGTATTTGGGGCATTGAAACACGAAGATTTTATAGCTCAGTCTCGGTTTTGTTTGTGCTGCCTTCCACCGAGAGCCTCAGACGTGACGCTCAACATTTTACTATTAGCCGTTTGGGGACCGCATCGCAACTGCGGAAGGGTAAGGTATAAATCTGTTGCATTTTTACTTATGAAAAAAAGTCAAATTAAGGTAATTGCTTACTTCTTTAATTTTTGTTTGGCTTTCTTATAACGTTCTTTTAAAGTCATAGTGCCTAAAATTTTTATTTTTCTTGAAATTTAATCGAAACCAAATTAAATATCAATTATTCACATAATGAATTTTGTTAAATTTTTTTTTCTACTATGTGGTAACTACACTTCGTGTATGGCCAATAGGTCACCAAGTTTTTAGCCATATTACAAAGGGACCACTACGTTAATGGACCAAAGTTAATACCAGAAAGTACTACAGTTGGGAACAAAAACACGTGACATTTGGTGAGAAATCCCCTTCATCCAATATGATTATTCTGATGACAAAAATAATTTTTTTGTCCCTGTCAAAGGGATTTTTGGTGGTTAGTACGTTATATACCACCAATAAATTTAGTTATTTCCCGAAATTTCCTTGAAAGAATTATTCGACATCTATGGCCGAATACCACCGAGACTTTTTAAACTCCATAAGGGAAAAAAGATTTAAAAATTGGATATACCCAATTAACTCTCAGCCGAAGTGGCATAGAGATATATATTAGAGCAATCCTTCTTCATGTATAAACCTTTATTAAAGAATACAAGAATCCCAACATCAAACTTCGAATGCATACAACTTCCAAGACCGAATAGTAAAAACGCGACGGAATAAACAATTCCTGTGAATCTACTAACGTTACTGTAGTTAAGAGGTGCCCTTTCAAATTTATCAAGAAGGTTATGTTTAGGTATGGCAAGTAACCAATTTCTTCTTTTAGTCAAGAAAGATTATCTAAGATACTCCTCATCAATCTGCAGGAAGTATAATTCTTAACTATTAATTCTTGGCTTTGCGTTCATAAGAACTCAGATTGTAAAACATTTGGAAATGCAGACAAAATTGCAGGAACCAAGGAATACCTTATCCCTATCTAACAACATTGGCAATCTATCTAACAGAAGAGAAAAAGAATAACATATCTGCATAATATGCTTATAGGAAAGGTTAGAGAGAACCCTTCCGTGGCAATATCGTCGTCACCTAGTAAGCTCATCACCAAGACCAAATTAAATAGTATTAGAGAGAGAGGTTCTTCCTGTCTAATTCCACATGATTGTTTAAAAAGATGATTAATAAAAGATACAAAAGTCGTACTACAGCTATTTTCCTGTATAAAAAAATTATTTAAAATTATTCAATTAAAAAAATTAAAGAAAAATTTAAAAAAAGCTCTCAAAATTATTATTGTATAATAAAATTAACAAAAAAACATGTATAAAAAGTAGAATAAAATTAATTAAATTAATAAAAAATATTTTCATGTATTGAAAATTGATGCAAAATTAACAAATTTCGCATATATTTTCTTAATTTTCAAAGTATTAGAACAGTTTGGTTGGAAGCCGAAAATACCTATGTGGAAGTTATTTATATATAAAAAAAAAAAAAAAAAAAAACAGAACCAAGCGCCTTTCTGAAGGACTCGACGAAGGTCTTTAATGTCGTATAACGTAAAATCAAGCAGGAAAGCCTTCTACCAAACACCATAGGAAGCGATGGGAGCCATTATTCAGAGCCAGTGTTACAGAGGAATTTTACAGTAGGTAAATTTTCAACATAAGATGACTGAATAAATTCGTCAGAAAGTTGGTCTAAATTGATCTCAGAAGTTCAAAATTGGTCTACGAAGATCATTGTCGCTTCCTTAGACTTTACAAAAAAATTTGATTCAATTTCCCACCAAGTTATTTTGATACTTTGAAACTTAAGACTAATATAAATTTGGGAGATTATCCATAGCATATGATATTAACTTCAAAACCTTTGCATCTTTTGTTAATCATTCCTTTAAATCATCATTGAGTTAGAAAGAAAGATCAGCTTTGTCCAATACTATTTAATTTGGTCCTTGATCCTTGGTAAAGAATTTAAAAGGAGACGTTGCTATTAATATAGATGGGGTCTGTCGTGTTTTCTTTATCAGCACATATTTAGAAGATTTGTAATTGTTTTTCTCTTATTTGTTGTCTTAAACGCAGTCCATGGTGCAATTAAGTTCAATATCTGGGGATAATAATCATTATTTACTATGATGTCTAAGGACTTGATAATCTTACAATTAGCATTTGTTGCAAAAACCTTGGGAGGAACATTGATGTGCATTGAATGTTCGCGCACCAAAATATCTTTAGTTATCAAGGTATATTCAGGAATTTTAGAACAGAGATTAACCATTTCATCTAAACTTTCACTGATGAAATTGACATCATCCTATTCACCATGAACAGCCAGTGAGCTGGGACTTCAGGGATTAGTGCAAAATCAATCATCTGGGAGCATGACTTCATGGCATGAGACAAGATCGACAGCAGCCCGTAAAGCTGGCAATAGATTTAATTCTACTGATTCTTCTAAAAATTATTTAATCACAGAAGGTACTCTGAAAGTAACAGGAAATGTCTAAAGATGTTAAAGTAATAATTGAAAGAAATTATTCTATTATATTCGAATTATTAACCTTTGTTCTACTTAGCAATAATTAGATAACAGTACAGCCCCTAAAGCCTTTTAGTGCTTGAATGTGTGTTCCTTTGCATGCTTGTAACATGTTTATCGATTCTGTGATTTTCATAATTTTGCCACTTTTCCCTCTTAATGTTGCAATTTCAATGCTAATGAGCTTATCTTTAATTTCCTCAGTTGAATTTATTTTATAAACACATATGTATACATAGAGTCCACCTGTCAGTTCATCTATGTTTATGTTAATTATACATTACCTTAAATTACTTAATTTTGTATTGTATTTGTGCAAATAAAAGTTCATTTTTCCTATTTCCACATCGAATCTACTCTTTACTGTAACAATAAGATTCAATTTTCTATTCAAGTGAATTGAATTTTGATCTACTTATTGATATTTTATCTGCAAAATTCTGTAATATCCCATTTAAGTAAAAGTAGGCCTAACAATACATCCAATGTACAAATGCATGATATTCAAAAAGTTTATTATCTATACAATATATAGTTACAAAAATAAAACATTTCCTTTGCAGATTCTATAGAATTCACAGGAGTCCCATTCCCATAGCCAGGAACTAAAACGCAAAAGATATTGCATCTATTGCCTGACCATCTGTCTCCATTTTACCTTTTTGATAACCCTGATGGAAGGATCACGTAATCTTGTATGTCATTGCACGTGACCCGCACAGCCACGAAGTACAATAATCACCACAACCCGTTACGCAATGCATATCTGCCCACACATAAACTATTGGGAAATCCTTAATAGATATAATTGCTAATCCTTAATCGATATCATAATAATTAAAGAGGGGTAAATAAGCTCTTTTCACTATATAGTTGTTCACATTTAAGTAGTCGCTGCCTAATTGCGATATAATTTGTGTGCTTGCGTATCTATATTGTAAGCTTTACATTTAGATGTTAAAAACAAGTAATATATAAAAAAAAAAAAAAATTTTAAAAGTCAATTCCTACTTTTTTTTCACTCTATTGCAGAAAGTCCTTTATAAATAAGTTTCATTCATTTTTGTAAGTTTATCTGGCGCCATCTATTGGTAGATATAGGCAACTTAAATCTAAAAAAGACTAAAATTAATTAATTAAATTTAATTACTGAATTAATATTTGAAAAAACTGCATTAGCATCAAGTGTCATCCACTACAAGTTAAAAAAAATGTATTTGAACTTGAGTGAATGAATACAAAGTATTTTATGAACGATTGGAAATTTGAACGAGATATATATAGAGAGAGAGTGTGAGCTAATAGAAGGAATTGAATAAGGGCCTCTCCATGCAGTTGAATATTTAATATTCCTCTAACAATTTAATATTAAAATCAAATTCTTTACATGTGACTTCGACATATCCTTGGCAGCCCTCCCCCTCACCTTTTATATCTCCACCTTTTACGAACAGATGAACAAGTGGCATCCACATAAAAATTTGATCATGTGTGTAAATCAAGAAATTTTTTAGACAATGGAGCTCGAGTGGTTAAAACCGTAAACAGCGTTGTGATATAATCAAGAAATTTGAATCTCAGCAGATATGTAAACTATATAGCAGTATGTTTTTTAATAATGTCATTATTTTAAATCACACATTTGCATTACATGTAAATTTTACTTATTTTATACAAATATCTTAAAATATCAAAAATTAATTTGAATTTCATTAATTTTATATATTTTCCGACTATAGAATTTTTTTGTCTAGTTTTTATTTGTGCTGATTTATACTGTGATGTGTGTAGTGAAATGGTAGTTAAAGCTTATATTTTATTCGTAATAATTACCATGTGTGAACATGATGTTGTCCTAGTTAGAGGTTCGGATGTTAACAAAGATGTGAAGCTAAAAAAATAAATAAAACTATTGTTTCAGTTTTCTCAAAATAGTTTCTAAGAATGAGTTGTTATAAAAGTTAATTTAACCACCACTTAACAGATTCCTCTGTCATAATTGGGTAGTGCTTTTTGTAATATTTGAAAAAATGATTCTTAATGAAAACTTAGAATTATCAAATGTTAGTATATTCCTAAGGCTATTGAAAGTTATGGTTCTTTTGGGGATTCTGCACTTTAGGGTTTTGATTTC
Organism: Caerostris darwini; assembly: GCA_021605075.1. Taxonomy (NCBI): domain Eukaryota; kingdom Metazoa; phylum Arthropoda; class Arachnida; order Araneae; family Araneidae; genus Caerostris; species Caerostris darwini. The sequence continues at coordinate 29,800 of BPLQ01012851.1, read as the reverse complement.
GCCAAATAAATTAAATTCCGCACCAAATGGAATCGCCAAAACTACAATATTTTGTAACCATAGCTTCCATTTTATTTGTTTAGGAGGGAACTTGGCGAAAATCGCAAAGGAAAAAATCGCTAAATAAACAAGAGGAATCTTAAAGTATAGAACTCCCGTTTTTGCAGTATTCTGACTCATTGTTTTCAAAGTTTCTTGGCTTATTAAATTAAATATACTGTCATATGTATTCGCACAGCAAAGTATGTTTATACAGTATAAAGTTATATTCGGGAGCAGATTTCAGTTTTCTAATTTCAAAAATTAAATCAATATTAAATATATTTCTATTTATTTTTAAATTATTTATAATTTAACATCATCTTTCTGGTATAAATTTGTTTTCTACCCTTAAACTCCATTGAAATTCAAATATTCTATTAAACTCTGCGTAATGATTTCTTTCACACATAGCGACGCTTATATACACTGAAGTGACAAATGTCATGGGATAGCAATATGCAAATTTTCAGATGGCAGTAGCATCGCGTAGAACAGGTATAAATGCGCAGTGCTTTCGCAGAGCTTTCATTTCTGTTCAAGTTATTCATGTGAAGAGGTTTTGACATGATGATGACCGCACGACGGGAATTAACAGACTTTGAAAGCGGAATGTTAGTTGGAGCTAGACGCATGGGTCATGCCATTTAGGAAATCGTTAGGGAATTCAACATTCCCACATCCACTGTGTCAAGAGTGTGCCGAGAGTATGAAATGTCAGGCATAACATCCCACCATGGACAGCGCAGTGGTCGACCGCCTGCACTTAACGACCGAGACCGGCGACCTCTGCAAAGAGTCGTAAGTTCTAACAGACAAGCAACACTGCGTCAAATAACCGCAGAAATCAATGTGGGACGTACAAGGGACTTGTCTGTTAGAACTGTGCGGAGAAATTTGGCTTTCTTGGGCTATTCCAGCAGAAGACCGACTCGAGTGCCTTTACTGACAGAACGACATCGCTTGCAGCGACTCTCGTGGGCACGTGAGCATATCGGTTGGTCCCTAGATGAATGGAAAACCGTGGCCTGGTCCGATGAGTCACGATTTCAGTTGGTAAGAGCTGATGGTAGGGTTCGAGTGTGGCGCAGACCCCACGAAGCCATGGACCCAAACTGTCAGCAAGGCACTGTTCAAGCTGGTGGTGGCTCTGTAATGGTGTGGGCTGTTTTTCATGGCATGGACTTGGTCCTCTGGTGCGACTGGACCGAACATTGACTGGAAATGCTCATGTTCAGCTACTTTGGAGATCACTTGCAGCCATTCATGGACTTCATGTACCCAAACAACGATGGGATTTTTATGGATGACAATGCGCCATGTCACCGGGCCACAACTGTTCGCGATTGGTTTGAAGAACATTCTGGACAATTCCAACGAATGATCTGGCCACCTAGATCGCCCGACATGAATCCCATCGAGCATTTATGGGACAACATCGAGAGGTCTGTTCGTGCCCAAAATCCTGCACCATCAACGCTTTCACAATTATGGACGTCTATCGAGACAGCATGGCTCAATATTCTTGCAGAAGACTTCCAACGTCTTGTTAAGTCCATGCCACGCCGAGTTGCTGCACTTCGCCTGGCGAAAGGAGGGCCGACACGATATTAAGAGGTATCCCATGACTTTTTTCACTTCAGTGTATATATAACATATAAAGGTGCTTAATTATTTTCGAAAAATATAGCTTTTAGCTAGATTTTTATAATTATTATTATAATTATTTAATTTTCATGAACATAAAAATCAATTCTTTAGTTATTGAAAAGAAATTGAAAGAGAGAGAGATTGAGAGAGGCAGTCTAAAGAAAATATAGACGAAGAGAAAAAACTGGAAGAAAATCTTAACGAAATAAAGACAAACTAAAACCCTCTAGTGCATTTAATTAAAATAAATGTACGCTCATAATTAAATATTTTAAATATTTCAAGATTTTATTTAGCATTCGCCTTTCCAAGAAATATTTTTTACATTGATATATTTTCAATGGAATTAAGGACTATATATATAACATACATATTTATACACTACATAAAGTCTCATAACATTATGGTATGCTTAAATATTTGCATGTTTAAATTAATACTGTCGTATTAGTTAATAAAAAAATGCATGTGTATGAACAAAAACAAGAAAATTAAAAAAATAATTCCTATGATATAACGGAATTTATAATTTGAGAATGCCAAACTATGCCTTCGTTAACTTTAATAGCCTTTCAGAATGGAATACAAACTTGAAAAAAAAATAAGATCACTTGATTAAAGAAATAAAATTCGTTAAATACCTAAAAATGAGAAATTATATAATTTTAGTACATAATCATTCTTTTTCTGGAAATTTGTTTTATCGAATAACTTTTTCCCTTCATTTGATATTATATTTAATTACTTTTGTTGTTTTCAAAGTAATACTAAAATGGTATTTTTTATTAAAAGATAACATCAATAATAATTTTAATGAAAAAATAACGTGAATATTAATTATAATCAAAGGATAACGTCAATGATAATTATAATCAAAGGATGACGTCAGTGAAATTTTGAATTACTATTGAATTTTGGAAAGATTTATCTCGACATTTATAAAATAAAAATTAACTATATATTAATCTCGAAACTATTAATTATAACTCTAACTATTTAGAAATTTACACTCATGTCCATAAATTAAGGATAATTCAGAATCACACAGAAATTGAACTCTAAAATAAAAATTTCACCTGTAGAATTATCACACACATCTTGAAGAAGAATATGCAAATTACAGGAAACCACCAGATGGCGCGCATAGTACGTCACAATGACGAGAGTGTAAGAGAGGGGTATATAAGGAATGGTGGCAAAGAAGTAAAATTGTTCACAAGCGCTTTAAAAGCCTTTCAGTGCAATAACCGCATAATTATGGTACAAAGGAAGCATTTGGATGATTTTTTACGTGGTAGAATTATCGGACGACTGGAATGTGTACGTACCTAGCTGGAAGTATCCGAGGAACTTGGAATCGCCCAGAGTGTCATCTCCAGGCTTTGGCAACGATTCCAAGATGATGGTAATGTGAGTAGATGTTACAGCACAGGTCGCCCCCGAGTTACAACGCCGAATGAGGACCGGTATTTAGCAGTTACTGCCAAAAGAAACAGACGGAGCACAGCATCAGACCTGTCTCGTCAGCTCTCTTCAGCTTCAGTTTCAAGGCAAACCGTGTACAGACGCTTAGGGCACATTGGTCTATATGCTCGTAGGCCTGTCAGATGTGTTCCACTTACCGCAACTCACTGTCGTCTGCGATTAACCTGGAGTAGAGAGCATGCATTGTGTACACCGCAACAGTGGTCTTGTGTGATATTTTCCGACCAGTCCAGGTTTAGTTTGCAGTCTGATTCTCGCCGGACTTTCATATGGAGAGCGCCAGGTGCCCGTTACCACCAGGAGAACACCATTGAACGACACCGTTACGGTGGTGCAGGATGGCTCGTTTGGGGAGGAATTATTTTTCGTTTCAGAACTGACCTGCATGTTCAGAGTGTAACGATGACAGGCCACATCTATCGGAATGTCATTTTGGAACATCATGTACGTTTGTTTGGGGGCACCATGGGTGCTGAATTTCTGTTTATGGATGACAACACCCGTCCTCACCATGCAAACATTGTAGACGAATGCCTTCAATTGGAGGATATCACCCGTATGGATTGGCCAGGATACTCACCGGACTTGAATCCAATAGAGCATGTGTGGGATATGCTTGGCCGACGAATTGTAGCCCGTCAACCCCCACCTGTCAACCGGAACTTCGGAGGGCATTGCTTGATGAGTGGTGTAATATTCCCCAAGATCAGATTGATAATTTGATACTCAGCATGCCTAAGCGTTGTATTGCATCGTCCGGGAGACATACTCCATATTAACCATCATACTGACCATGTTATACAGTTTTTTGTAAATAGGTTCTTTTTTGAAATTTACTCCAGGGAGTAAAAATCGCAATTTTTATTAATTATGTCAAACATATAGCATCTTTTTTGCTCTTTACCTTTTGTTTAATAAATAGACTTTACAAATAAGTCAAATTTGTTTTTCTTCTATCTCTTTCTTTGCCTGAACTTCATTATCCTTAAAAGTTGAAGGTTGTTAGAATATTTTATTTATTTAAATTCAGTATTTTTATTTAAATTTCAAATTCCTTCACATTCAATATTTAATCGTTTGCACAACTAAGATAAGAATCGTTGACAACTAAGATAAATAATACATAAAATTAATCTTCAATTAGAAAGGCCAAACTGTCGTGAGATTTACTATTCGTGAAAGAAAATGATTAAGAAAAGCAACTCGAGAATCTGCATTAGCCATTAATTATTTAAGGATTATCTCACAAAACTTTACGAAAATACGAAAAAAATATTTGAAAAATTGTCTCCCACCATTCAACAAACAGAATATCGTTCGCAAATTTATTTCGTTAATTTTGAAATAAAATACAACTTTCTTTTTAATATTATTTCTAAAAAAATGCTTATTTTACAGCTCATTAGTGACTATTTACAACGGTTCAGTAAGGATTATTTTTATTTTTAGCGTCTCTTTGGTAGTTCGTTAAAACTGTTTATTCGAAAGGATTAGTTTAATCTGTTATTTATTAAATATTTTTTAATAAGAAGACTAAATGTTTTTGTATTTGTCATCGTCGTGCATATCATTCGGAAAAAGACAGTGATTGAAAAAAAAATGAATATCTAAACAAAATTTATGGCTCAAATATATATTTAAAATAAATTTCCCCCTCCTACTTTTGAAATTGATTTCAAAATACTTTTAGCAATATTAAAAAAAAAAGTTGCATTTTTTACATTAAAAAAAAATCAAAATATTTTTTTAAAGTTAAATGAATTTATAAAAGTTTCAATACTGTAGGGAACTTTTATTTGTATCATTTTTCTGAAGAAAGATCAAGATCACTTGATTAATGAAGTAAAATTCATTAAATATCTAAATTAAGTAAAAGTCAGCAATGAACAAATTTTCCATAATAATTTTTTTTTCTAGAAATTTGTTTATTGATTACTTTTTCCCATCACTTGATACTGTATCTAATTACTTTTGTTTTTTTTAAATATAAATATTAAAACCTTTTAATATATTGTTATATTAAAAGGTTACGTCAAATTATTGACGCTAAAATCCTTTGATTTTAATTATTATCTACGTTATCGTTTGATTATACTTATTAACGTCCATAATAACTATAATCAAAGGATAACATTAATAATAATTATAATAAAAAAAAACGTTAATGACATCTTTATGTCATTTTAAGTATTACATAAAAGCTAAAATAGGAGATCTTCAGCTAGTGTTATTGAATTTTGGAAATTTTATAATAATAAAGTATCTTGACTTTAATAAAATGAAAATATAAATATTTATTTTATTATTTACGTTAGGATTTAAAAGTTAACTATATATTAATTTCGAAACTATTAATTATAATTCTAACTATTCCAAAATTTAGAATAAAAGGCAAACGACATTCAATATTTAATCATTTGCATCAAATAGAATATTTATTTAAATAATTTTTAAGAAATATCTGAAAATTTTGATTACTTAAAACACTTTTACAAGGAAAAAATAAAAGAATATCTATTTTCAAAATGTTCTATAAGAATTAACAGAAAAAAAAAAAGTATAAGAAGAAGAGAATAAACCTAAAAAAACACGAAATTAAATTTCAATATGCACACGATATTTATTATTTAATTTTTTGCATGAAATAAATATGTATTTAAATTATTTATTAGAAGATCTAAAAATTTTGATTACTTAAAAAACTTTTACATGAGAAAAATAACAGAATAGTTATTTTCAGAATGTGCCTTAAGAATGAACAACAGAATTAGCATAAAAAAATCATGAATAATAATCCCAGTACTTTTGTTTATATTTCTTTATGAAAGTTTTAAAAAAATTGTAAAAAAAGAGTACTTGATAACTAAGATAAATAATACATTAAATTAATCTTCAATTAGAAACTACAAACTGTCGTGAGATTTATTCGTGAAAGAAAATGATCGAGAAAAACAACTCGAGAATCTGCATTAGCCATTAATTATTTAAGGATTATCTCACAAAAATACGAAAAAAAGATATGGAAAAATTGTCTCTCATGATTCAGCAAACAGAACATCGTTCGCCAATTTATCTCATTAATTTTAAATAAAATAATTTCTTTCTTTTTATTATTGTTTTTTAAAAAGTGCTTATTTTACAGCTCATTAGCGACTATTTACAAGAGTTTAGTAAAGAATATTTTTATTTTTAGCAGCTATTTGGTACTTCGTTAAAATTGTTTACTCGAAAGGATTAGTTTAATCTGTTATTTATTAAATATTTTTAATGAGAAGACTAAATGTTTTTGTATTTGTCATTATCGTACAAAAGAATTTTTAAAAATATATCGATTATTTTTTTATCTAAACAAAATGTATGGCACAAATAAATATTTAAGACAGATTTCCCCCTCCTACTTTTGAAATTGAATTGAAAATATTTTTAGCAATATTAAAAACAAGATAAATTGTATTTTTTTACTTTAAAAAGTTCATCATATTTATTTAAAGTAGAATAAATGTAAAGTTTCAATACTGTAGCGAATTTTTATTTCCATCATGTTTTTGAAGAACAATCAAGAACACTTGATTAAAGAAGTGAAATTCATTAAATATCTAAATTAAGTAAAAGTGAGAAGTGATAAAATTTTATTTCATAATCATTTTTTTCTAGAAATTTGTTTTATTGAATACTTTTTCCCATCATTTGATACAGTATCTACTTTTGTTTCGTAAAAGTAACATAAAAAAGATATTGTTAAATTAAAAGGTAATGTCCATAATAAGTATAAATTAAAGATAACTTCAATAATCAAAATATAACGTCAATGCTAATTATAATTAAAAGACAACGACAATAATAATTATAAACAAAGGATAAAACGTCAATAATAATTATAATCAAAAGACAGCATTAATAACAATTAGATTTAAAAGATAATGTCAATGACGTCTTTAATGCCATTTCAAGTATTACATAAAAGTTAAAATAGGATATAAAGTTAGTACAATTGAATTTTGGAAAAATTTATAATACTAAAGTATATCGACCTTAATAAAATAAAAATATAACTATTTTATTAATTACATTACGATTTAAAAGTTAACTATATATTAATTTCGAAACTGTTAATTATAACTCTAACTACTTAGAAATTTAGAATAAAAGTTGAAAGTTGTTAGAATATTTTTTTACTTAAATTTCAGTCTGTCAACGACATTCAATATTTAATCATTCGCATTAAATAAATAGTTATTTAAACTATTTATAAAAATAATCTGAAATTTTGATAACTTAAAAAACTTTTACAGCTGAAAACTAAAAGATTATTTATTTTCAAAATGTTCTATAAGAATGAAGAAATGAATTAGCTTAAAAAATCATGAATAATAATATCAGAACTTCTGTTTATATTTCTTTATGAATGTAAAAAAAAAAATTGTAGAAAAAGAGTATTTGACAACTAAGATAAATAAAACATAAAATTATTCTTCGATTAGAAACGCCAAACTGTCGTGAGATTTATTCGTGAAAGAAAATGATCAAGAAAAACAACTCGAGAATCTGCATTAGCCATTAATTATTTAAGGATTATCTCACCAATCTCTGACGAAAATACGAAAAAAAGATAGCAAAATTGTCTCTCATCATTCAGCAAACAGAACATCGTTCGCAAATTTGTTTCATTAATTTTTAAATAAAATACTGCTTTCTTTTTTGTTATTCTTTTTTTAAAAAAATGCTTATTTTACATCTCATTAGTGACTATTTACAACAGTTTAGTAAAGTTTATTTTTATTTTCAGCAGCCCTTTGGTAGTTCGTTAAAACTGTTTACTCGAAAGGATTAGTTTTATCTGCTATTTATTAAATATTCTTTAATAAGAAGAATAAACGTTTCTGTATTTGTCATTGTTGTACATCTCATTCGGAAAAAGACAATGATTGAAAAAAAAATGAACTGTAAAAGTATTTCTAAAAACATATCGATTATTTTTTATCTGAACAAAATGTATGGCACAAATAAATATTTAGATAGATTCCCCCTCCTACTTTTGAAATTGAATTGCAAATATTTTTAGCAATATTAAAAAAAAAAGATTAATTGTATTTTTTTATTAAACAAAATTCAACTTATTTATTTAAAGTAGAATGCATTTATAAAAACTTCAATACTGTAGGGAATTATTTTTTAAACATTTTTTTTTAAGAACAATTGTAATATTTTCTTTTATTCTGCCTAATTAGAACATTTAACATGCTGCAAGATTTATTTAATTCTCACGCTGTTGTTTCAATTTCCTCGAAATAGTGTCTAAAGATGAGTTTATGTTTATAAATGTTAGTTTAACCATTACTTAACAGACTTTTCTGTCAGAATTTGGTAATAATTTTCTGTATTCTGAGCAATTGCTCGTTTACAAATTTCTCGGGTTATTAAATATTGGTATACGTTCATATGTATTTCGACCATTAAAGTTTTTTAGTTAAAGTTAAAAAGTTATTATACCATTAAAGTTTTTTCGATCATAAAGTTTACACTCTACAAAGTTAAATTCGTGAGGGGATTTTAGTTTTTTAATTTCAAAACTTAAATTAACATTAAATTCCGTAAATTTAATTTAATATAATTTAACATTATCTCTGTGATTTAAATTTGTTTTCTATCTTTAAACTCCACCGGAATTCAAGTATTCTATTAAATTCTGTCTTATGATTTTTTTCACATATAACGATGCTTAATGTACAACATATTATGATGCTTAATTATTTTCGAAAATTATAGCTTTCGGCTAGATTTTTATATTAATTATCATAAGTATTTAATTTTCATGAGCATAAAAAGAATTTCTTTAGTTAAAGTAAGGGCTGAAAAAGAAATCGAAAGAGAGAAAGAGAGAGAGAGAGAGAGCGGTAAAAACAAAAAACAAAATGCAGACGAAGAAAAAAAAAAGCAGAAAATCTTGCCCAAAGAAAAAGGACAAACAAAAACGCCAGTGAATTTAATTAAAATTAATGTAGCCTTATAGTTAAACGTTATAAATATTTCCAGACTTAATTTAGCATTCGACTTTCCAAGAAATATTTTTTTAAGTTGATATATTTTCTATGAAGTTAAGAACTGTATATACAATATACACATAATATACAGATTTATACACAATAACTTAAGTGCACATAGCATCATGGCACTGCAAAAATATTTAAATGTTTTAGTTAATACTGCTGTATTAGTTAATAAGAAAGGATACATGTGTATGAACAAAAACAAGAAATGTTAAAAAATATTTCCAATGATATAATGGCATTTATAATTTGATAAAGACAAAGCACGGCTTCGTTAACTTTAATATCCATTTAGAATGGAATATGAAAAAAAAAATAAGATCACTTAATTAAAGAAATAAAATTCATTAAATATCTAAGTTAAGTAAAAGAAAACAATGATATAAATTTAGTACATAAACATTTTTTCCCGGAAATTTGTTTTATCCACTACTTTGTCCCCATCATTTGATATACCCCATCTAATTACTTTTATTTTATAAAAGTAATATAAAAACAATTGTTATATTAAAAAGTAGCGTTAATAATAATTATAATCAGAGAATAACGTCAATAATAATTATAACCAAAATATAACTTCAATAATAATTATAATTAAACGATAACGTCAATAATAATTATAATCAAAATTAAACATCATTGACATCTTTATGTCATTTCAAGTATTACATAAAATTAAAATTAGTACATCTCCAGCTAATACTACTGAATTTTGAAATTATTTATAATAATAAAATATCTCGACATTAAATTACTTGAAAGAATTTAACTATATTATTAATTGCGTTACGATTTAAAAGTTAACTATATATTAATCTCGAAACTATTAATTATAACTCTAACTATTTAGAAATTTAGAATAAAACATGAAAGTTGTTAGAATATTTTTTTTATTTTAATTTCAGTTTGCAAAGGACATTCAATATTTGATCGTTTGGGTCAAATAAATATTTATTTAAATTACTTATAAGAAATATCTGAAAATTTGGATTACATGAAAAATTTTTACATGAGAAAAATAAGAGAATATTTATTTTCAAAATGTTCTATACTAATGAACAAGAGAATTAACCTTCAAAATCATGAAATTAAAATTAATACTATTATAAATGAGAATCTATAAACGGTAATTCAATATTTTATTGTTTGCATTAAGTAAATATCTATTTAAATTATTTATCAAAAAATTCTGAAAATTTTGATTGTTTAAAAAACTTTTACACGAGTAAAATAAAAGAATATTTATTTTCAGAAAGTTCTTTAAGAAGGAACAAGAGAATTAATTTACAAAAAAAACATGAATAATAATTTCAGTACTTCTGTTCATGTTATTTTAAGAAAGTAAAAAAAAAATGTAAAAAGAGTAATTGACAACTACGATAAATGATAAATAAAATTAATCTTCAACTAGAAAGGCCAAACTGTCGTGAGATTTACTATTCGTGTAAGAAAATCATCAAGAAAAACAACTCGAGAATCTTCATTAGCCATTAATTATTTAAGGATTATCTCACAAAACTCTACGAAAATACGAAAAAAAATATTTGGAAAAATTGTCTCTCATCATTCAACAAACAGAACATCGTTCGCAAATTTGTTTCATTAATTTTTAAATAAAATAATGCCTTCTTTTTGTTATGAATTTTTAAAAAACGCTTATTTTACACCTTATTAGTGACTATTTACAACAGTTTAGTAAAGATTATTTTTATTTTCAGCAGCCCTTTGGTAGTTCGTTAAAAGTGTTTACTCGAAAGGATTAGTTTAATTTGTTATTTGCTAAATATTTTTAATAAGTAGAGTGAACGTTTTTTTTTTGTCGTTGTCGTTGTCATTCGGAAAAAGACAGTGATTGAAAAAAAATAGCTAGAAAATAATTTCTAAAAACTCATCGAATATTTTTATTTAAACAAAATGTATCTCACAAATAAATATTTAAGATAGATTTACTTTCCCACCTAATTTTGAAATTAAATTGAAAATATATTTAGCAATATTAAAAAAAAAAAAAAATTATTATTTTTTATTTATTTTTTTATTTATTTAATTTTTACTTTAAAAAAAAGTCAACTTATTTATTTAAAGTAGAATGAATTTATAAATGCTTCAATACTGTAGGAAATTATTACTTTTAACCATTTTTTTGAAGAACAATCATAAAATTTGTAGGTGTTAATTTTTTTAAAATTACGTACGTCACTATTTGCTAGCTTTTAATTTGAATAAAATAAATATAAATAAAAAATATAAATAATGAAAATAAATAATTAGTAATAATAAATAAAATATATAAAAAATAATAATAAGTTAATAAAATATTTTTCTTTGACTGTACATAGTTACAACTTTTATGATGCGGCAAGATTTATTTCAGTCCCAGTTAATTAATTAAATTTGAGGATCGATTTTGACCTGCCTCATGGCCAATTGGCTAGTATTTTGACCTTTGGTGCTTCAGGTTCGAATCCTGGCTGTAGCAAGAGTGCTTGTTAGTGATTCGGAATCCATGTTAAACTGTCAGGTGCTTCTAATTAGCCTAAAATGTGCAAAAAATGACCATAGAGAGATAAACCAAAAAATGGCGTTCTTTCTTACGCCCAGGTCATCTTTAAAAATAAATTCGTAAAAAACAATGTTTACTGTTCTTAGTTCAAAAAGCCGTTTAACGCTTCTAAAATTCATTAAAAAATTTTTAAATAAAAGGACACCAGTTAAAATTATGTACAGAACATTGGAATAAATGCATTATTAATTGCATTCAACATATCCACAATTGGATTATTACGCTTTTGTATTTTTTAGAGTTTATTAGTATTATATTGCTTAAATTTAATTCCATTAACTAACTTATTCCATTCCGTCGTTACTGATGATATGAAAAGTATAATTACAGCGGCTTTCGAGAATGTTGATTTTTCGTTGATTCATAGAAAATGGTTGAATAGAATCGTGCGAAAAATATACATAAACACATACAAAAATTATCTGTATTAAAAATATTACTTGATTAACTATCGTTTTAATAAGTATAACAATGAGTTTTTGAAATATTAAGATATTATTTCATATTTAAATAATAATTAAGTAATAGAAAAGTGGATGAAAATCAATTAACAAATACAGAAAAAAAGATGTTTACGTTTTGTTTAATCGAAGTACGTCTGCACTGGGAGAAAAAGTTGTTGTAACACAGTATCCTTTGGAATTCCATGACAAAATATAAAATTTCCATTAATATTATATAAAGAAAATTCAAACCCATAAAATTATGGTTTTGTTTTCGAGAGCAGATTTTTTCGTGTTCTTGACCACTTTTTACGTTTCTTATAGATTAATTTTTTTTAAATTTCTTTCCCGGGCTATTCTTATTGTTTTATTTAAAATTCTTACGCGAGCCATTCTTATTGATTTGTTCAAATTTCTTTCATGAGCTTTTTTCCCTCATAAAAATTATTTAAATTTCTTTCACGAGCAAATAATTATGTAATTAAATAATCTAAAATTGTTCTAAAAAAATCATCTGGTGAAAACAGAAACAATGTTATTTCAAAGTGAAAATGAAATTTTTAAAGAAAAGGAAATAGATTGGAATTCTGTAGCTATTTATTTATTTTAGATTGCTGTTATGTGTTTTGTTCCTAAAATAAATTGGCTCAGCCGATTATTTTTATTATTATTATTATTATTATTATTTTCAATATATTTTCTTTCAAATTTATGCATTATGTATTTCTTTTTTTAAGAATTCTATTATTATGTTTGCTATTGTAAATAATTAAATTAATTCTTTTCTCCACACCTCGCTATGGCTATGTAACTCCTTACCTGTCAGAAATGTGAGGGTTCAATATAAATGTGCTCCATGTGCAAAGAGGGTCGAATGGGCCGAAGGGGGTTGAGAGCAGGAAGTGCCTTTCTTTAAAGGATAACTACAATGCATTTGCCGGAAGGAAATCCGGAAAACTCCGATTAGGCAACCTGTCTATCGATGCGAGACGGTTTTACATACATTGTCACAATCTCCGCCGAGTCTTTTCGTTTCTGAAAGCAATTCGTACATCAATGCTTATATACTGCTAATTGTATAAACACTGATTACAAATTAACATTGAAAATATGTTGTTCTTGTGACTAATCTTCAGTGTCAGGCAGTGCGGGACGGATACCCCATGAGTAGTCTACTCATAGACAGCTTCTTTTGGGATGCAGCACCCTTAGACAGATGTCTGACTTAGTTCGGTGTTGCTGAAGAAGGAGGGCAGTGCCTTCCGGAAGGACTTTTAGGGGGAACTACACCGCATATGAGTATCGTATAGGAGAAACCCCGGAAAACTCCCCCTCAAATCATCGAGAAAACTGCCACCAGACGAGGGAAGACGCTGAACATCACAATCGCCATCGAGTCTCCACCTTTTTGAAAAAGTGTCACAATAATACCGCCGGCAGATTGAACTTCAGCCCTAACGCTCGGGCTTGAAAATCACGAATTCAAGAAATGAGAAAAGGATAACAAAACTCGTAAGGTTCATGATCTGATGAATTCATCATGAGTTCAAGGATAGACATTTTATTGAGTTGAGCAAGAAGTAAGTGCAAAAAATATCTGACACTGCGAATTGACATTGAGAAACGCTAAAAGTTGTGTCGAAATTGTAACGAAAATGAAAAATACGATTTTTAAACATATTGTAATTCCTCTCTAATAAGATGTCTTCAACTGAATAAAAATTTCTTTTGAATTTTTTTAAATCGAAAAATACCTTTTTGTTAAAAGAAATAAAAATTACTAAATAACATAAAATTAATGGTTTCTTTAAAAGAAACCATTTTCACTTAAAAGCTTATTTTAATATCTTAAAGAATTATGTATGTAAAGAAAATTGTCATCAACGATGTCTTCATTTTATTAAGGCAGGATCTTTTTTTCTTTACAGAGGGAAAATTTATCCCTTTTTTTTTAATGTAACAGTTAACAGTGTAATATAATAAGTTATAAAAAGAAATATAGTTAACACAGATAGTGTTTTTCATTTACAAATCTTATTTGTGATTTTATCTTATTTCTGAAATAACTGATGCAGAAATAATTGCTTTAAATTTTGAAAAAAAAAATTCCAAATATTTTATGAATTAAAAATTTCAGACTTAAAAATCACTTTTTGAAAAATTTATTTTTAAATTTTATCAAAGCGGGCAAATTTTCTAAATTTTTTTTTAACGCGATGAAATGATTAATGTAAAAAAAACCTTTTTTTTATTTTAACGCATCGACGTTTTTTAAAAATTTCTTTGGTTATTAAATTAATTTGTGTAATGCATCAAAAGCTGGAATACTTCGGCGTGATATTAATACATATGTGATGAAAAAAACTTAAGTATAAACTATTTCATTAGCAATGCTAAAAAAAAACATTCCTTATTTAATGAATTGGTTTACGAAACTGAAAATTTTTATTTATAGTCCAATCTTTACCTTTTTTTGTTTTCTTTTTTTTGGTGCAAAGGCATTTACCCTTCTATGATTGGTCAATGAACCCCCTGGTTACCCACAAAGGTGGACGAACCTTTAAAAATGGATTCCATTGTTTTAATTCTTGATTGAAAGATTTTTTTTGTCTATGGATTTATGTATTCAACCCTGGATAAGAATTTCGTAGTAAAAAAAGAAAGTAGAAAAATCTTTCCCATTTAAGTGTTCCACCTGCATTTCTTGAATTACTTCTATAGAGACCATAAGTGAGCCAAACATAGATGAGGGATTTTTTCTTCCTGTGCTCAGCCCACAGAAAATTCTCATTATTTTAAAATTTTATTTACTTTTGGGGCAGCCAGCGAGATTCAACTGCTACGTTCCAGTCCTATGCTGGTTTCACTTCTTTTACAGCTAAGTAAAAGAGCGAAACCAGCAGCCCCTTTCAGCGTTACGAAGCGAAATCAGACTTCTACTTGTAGGTGCTCCATCACAATAGAAGCTGCCCCTTCCTTGAGAACATAAGGACTCATGGACTTGGTGTAGATGTTACTACTTTACCAAGTGGGATAAAAACTACACATTGAAGCCTTAATTATTGTAATCCGTATTGTCGGAGTACAGAAATTTTTGTTTTGTGATATATATGAATATATTTATGTGTAGAAAATTTTTAGGAATACAGATATATTAAAAATGGATTAAAATTTTTCTCAATATAAATAATTGTTTTTAATTTAATAAGATAATTTTTTAAATGAAATAAAAATATATATTAGCAGCTTCAAGGCCATTATTTTATTTTTTAACCCAATCGCGATTATTTTGTACCCTTATAAAGGAATATTACTTGTATTATAAAATAAACCTTAATTACCCGTAAAATAGCAAAATAATTATCGTTACGAATTATTAATAAAAATATTTTGTGTGTATGTAAAATTTTATATATTTCTTATCAGCAAATTTTTTTGTTGATATATTATAGAAATTTTTTATTTAGAATAAATTTACATTTTATTTGATAGATTTAAAATGTATCCTAAATAAAAAAACAGGAATAATTCTTATTAACATAAATCTTTATCGAGCTTTACAACAAGTACAAAAAACGGTAATGGCTTCTACAAAAATTACCATCCATAACGACCGTTTTGCTAATATCTTGCACTAAAGCAAACAAACCCCATTATCAGCAAGTGTGAGAAACCCTGCAGCACACACCTTCAAGTATTTTTAAAGATTCCAATAATTATCCTCTCAGGTTGTCCTCTTAAATAAACACCTTTTGCCTGTTTAACGCGTGCTCAAACTCGTTCAAATTTCACACCAGCATTAGCTGCAATCAATCATGGCGCTCCAGACAGACTTTAATAAACTTCAGCCAGAAATTTTCAGCATTACTTTCGAGTCTGACATGCTGTTTGCTGTAACTGCAACTTTTGCCGTTTTCTTTACAGGAAAGAAAGACAAATCGCAGTATGCAAATGAGTTAAAATGAGATACGCGCTCTAATAACTCAGGTTGGAAAAGATGTAGCAGCTTGTGTTTGTGATTTGAAACAGCTAACTTAAAGCATTAGCGGCGGTTAAAAAGTATGTTTTTAACTTTCAGGAGAGCTTAGAAAATCGGTGGTCCGGTCATTTAGAAATGTCTTAAGGTTCTGTCGGTTTCTGCAAACTTCAATCATAATTATGACTGTAAATGCTGTGTTAATATCCAAAGTTTGTTGTAATTGTTATAAATTCAACTCTTGACCTTGACGTCATTTGCAACTTTTTGTGCCTATGGGAGTCATGCTTTAAACATAAAATGAAAAAAAATGGATATCAAAACCTTGTCGATTTTGTTAAATTCATTTAAAATTGAATTTAATTGCTGAATTTTTTTAATTGGATTATTTTTAATAACTGACATTTAACCTTAAGAAAATTCATTACTGATATTAAAGATTTGTAGCAAATTCTATGGATCATTAATAGTTGATGAGTGAAGAAAATATTTTTAACATATAATACGCTTTACAGATATATATCTTGATTAAAAGTGTAAAAGAGTAATACAAAAATAAACAAATTCAATCACATAGCCACATCAAATGTTGTTATACAAAGCCGTTGATTTTTATCATGAAAACTAAATTTCTCCAAAACTAATTAATATTTATTAATAATTGAAATTAAATCTGCTTAAAACAATATAATCGAGAACACACAGATCAAATATTAAAAAAAAAACGAATTGTTGGTAATTTGTACTATATTAAGTCTATTGAAAACACACTTCTTCAATGGTGCAACAGACCCATGGTAAGCCAAGACCTTCTGTCTGATTCCGAATTAGGAGATATTTTACATTTTACGGGGTAGGGTTGTCAGCTCTGTAGCTATATTAGACCCGTACCTATAGTTTAAAATGGATTTCGAACTACAACAAACATCCATAGCACCACGGTGACTAGACTCTGAAACCTGTGGAACCGAGCGCCAGACCATCAGACACGGAAAATGTATTAGTCAATGTTAATTTAATAATATGCAAAAAAGTACATCTATATTTTTATGTTATCAATTTAATTTTGTAATTTAAACACTGCAAAACATATTCTATGTCTGTCTAGTATTAAAATTAAATACCTAATTGCAATCTTTCAATAGAAACTTTAACCTGAGATAAATATCTGCTTATCATTACACTTCAAAGCAAAGTAGCCAATATCTCCTGCTGCAAAGAACCCGGAATACGGTCAAAATAATCCTGATTCTCCTTCGAATGGGAGACTGGAATATTTATTGTTCTGGATAAAATCGAGAAAGTGAAAACGGGATTAAATCGAAGCAGCGAATGGGGCACTTGATGGAGGAGCAGTTCATTTATTGCCTATCAGAAATCCGGAGAACCATAACTCTAGACATTTATGCTGGAACATTCAGTACCTCATTTTGAATTTCAAAATGACTTGTGTATAATATCTAATCAAGTGGACAATTTAAACTGAGAAAATTTGTCTCTGGGGAATTCCGATCAATGTGTGTGTGGTATTATATTTAATCATTTGCTTATTTATTGCATCAAATATTCTCCTTTTTTAATTTTTATCTTTTTTTTGGATATCCATATATTAGGTATAAAGTTTAAAAAATAGGGTTGAATTCTCTTCTTTAAATTTGAAAGATATTTTCTGATTATTCCTTTAATATTATCGTCTTTAAAAAAATAGCCATTTATATGCATTGTTGTGATGTGTTTCCGTAGTATATACAATGGTTTTGTTTAACTATTTATTATATAATAAAAATATTTATTATGTTATGTAAAAATATTTATTATGCTATGTAAAAATATTTAAAAATAAATTATAAAAACTTCTTATACTAATAAGAAACAACTACATAACCAATTGTTGATTTAGATGTATCAAGGTAAAGAAAAAAGAAATAATAAATTATATTGAACATTAAGAAGTATGTTTTTAATATCTGTGGACTTCGTGTTCCACTTATGTATCCTAGGAACAGCCCACTGACTTTGATGAGGGGATGGAATTATCTTGCTGAGGGACTTTTTTTGATGCTATTCCCTTCTCTGACCTATCAGTCATTAGTTGACGAGCAGTCCAACACAGTAAAGAACGACAAAAATTAATCAATAACGGCATTGACAGTAACGCAAAAAGAAAAATTGTTAAGAACAGGTAGTAGGGTAGAACACAGTAGGGTATATGCCGAGGTGCTCTCCAGTCATGGGCAAGCCAAGGTCGCAAAGGATGCAGATATTCTGTTCTGTATCAGCCAGTCTTATTCAGTACAGATGACTCTATAAGTAGTCATAGCTAGTGACAAATCTAAAATAGGACATGCTCTAGGCAAGGAACTGAGAAATCTTTTCGATTTATTCAACAGGTAATTCTACTTTTTCTCAAAGGCCTTCTCTCTTTACAGGTTGAAATATATCAGTATCCCTCATTTGTGATCCATTATTGGTCAACATATCAGCCTGCTCATTTCCATATATGAGACAATAGACATATATAAATAGACACTTGCAAAATAGACAATATAAAATATAAATTAATATAAACAAGTGATATAAAAAAAATGTTTAAGTCAATTTATATTTTTTTCCCCACTATATTGCAGAAAGTCCTTTATAAATAATTTTAATTCATTTTTTTAAGTTTATCTGGTGCCATCTATTGGTAGATATATGCAACTTAGATCTAAAAAAAACTAAAATTAATGAATTAAATTTAATTACTGAATTAATATTTGAAAAAACTGTATTAACAACAAGTGTCATCCACTGCAAGTTAAAAAAATGAATTTGATCTTGAGCGGATGAATAAAAAGTATTTTATAAACGATTGAAAATTTGAACAAACTATATATAGGGAGAGAGTGAACAAATAGAAAGAATTGAAAAATATAATATTGCATAAAAATATATTATTAAAAAATATAATATTGCATAAATAGACAATATATAATAGATACTTGCATTTGCCTAATATATAGCAGGAGCTTGGAATCCATTGCAGAAAAATTAATTTCTTGGTGTTCTTTTCAATCTTCACTATGTAGTTTCCGGAAATCTGTTGCCTTGAAAAGCAGCCCTTTCTGTATAATAGACAAGTGCAAGTGCAATACAAATAGAGGACCTTTAATTGTCTTCATTTGCATGCCGTAAAGAAAAAGACCTAAAATAATTCCCTCAAAGTAGCCTGATAACCGATGCGAAATGTTTCACCCACCTTAGTCCAAGTCGTACAGAGTTTCCGAGTTTCTGCAACAGATCTTCACTACAAGATGCTGGCAGCTTTTTTTGAAACTCAGCCCTTCCAACTCCAAAAATTTCTCCTGGCCTTGCATATAAAAATTATCACGCATATTAAGAAATGTAAACCTTATTAAAACTAGAAATCTATTAAAAATACAGACGAAATTAGAGAAAGCTTAAAATTACTTTTAAATGTCACATTGAAAATTATTCGCCATAAAAATAATATTTTTATTTGTATGTTTTTTATAAAATTTTTATCAAACAAGAGTATTTGTTTAAAAAAATTAAATGTAGTCATGAAATTTATTTCATGTTGATATTCTTGATATCATCATTTAGTATGAATAGCAAAATCATATTTTGTTGAAAATAAGAGTTTAAATATTTAAGTTTGGATTTCAAATCGGATTATTTACTGAATAATACAATTCCTATATCCATATTTGAGAAGTGTGTTAATTAAAATAAATATTAGAAAGACAATTTCAATGTATTGTTTCAATTTTTGAGTTTAAATATTACATGAAAGCATTTTATTACACTATAAAACGTAAAATATGACTATGTTATTTTCACCAGTTAGAAAAAAAAATAATTGAAACATTTTTATCAATTGTCAAAAAAGGCATTAAAAATGCTTACAATAAATGAACAAAGAAAGTTATTAGAAATTTCAGAAAACATTCTTTAAAAGAAATTGCTCCTTTAAGATCAAACTTAAAAATAACATAGCAATTATGCGAATGTAACTTAAAGGAAAATGTCATTATTAGTTTAGAGTTCAAAGCGCCAAATTCGCACTTGTACAAAAGATTATGAAAGATTTTACCGAAATATTCGTTCGAAAAATTCCTTTTACGGAAAATGTCAAATAGGAAGAAATAAGAAATTGAACGCTACACAACCTTTTGGTTAAAAATAAAAATATAAAAAAATTTATTCCAGGAGAAGAATTTATACATTCTTTTCGAAAATGAGGTTACTTTTCAAAAAGAAGTCATAAATCTTTGATAATATTCCGTCAGGGGTAAACGCATAAATTTCCAAGGCAAAAACAGGTTTGACTTTAAAAATAAGAGCTCCCAAAATGTAATCAGAGTTTCATTTCTTTATTTCCATAGATTATATTTGAATTGACATTCGTCTTCTCGAGATACTTTTACTCTCAATCGGATGCTATATTGTTTCCTTTTTTATTTATATATTAATATTTGTCTGTTTTTTTATCCTGAATGATAAAATTGATGAATCGAATACATTAATCACATTGTTGTTTGGGACCTGATTGGCCGGTATCACAGGTTTCGGATTCGAGTCCCAGTGGTGTTTGTAATGATTAGGAATCCACTTTAATCTATGGACGTTTGTAGTAGTTCGGAATCCACTTTAAGCTATGGATAATTGTAGTGATTCGGAATCCACTTTAACCTATGGATGTTTGTAGTTTTCAAGTTCGAGACCCAGTGGTACTAAGGATGTTTTTAGTGATTCGGAATCCACTTTAAGTCATAGTTCCCTGTCTAAAACTGTAAATATGAAGCAGATTCAACGTTCCCGTAAAAAGTGAGCGTCAAGGAACCAAGTCAGACTTCTAGCTACGGATGTTCCATCATAACAGAAGCTGCCCCTCCTTCCCTGAGACGACACGAGTTCTTGGACTTAGTCGAAATGTCTACTACTACTACACCACACCACATCACTGAGTCGAAATGTCTGCCAAGTGCGATAAGAAACAAGAACATGGTTGCTTTTTAATACCGGGTGATTGTCACAACTCCTTGATCACTAGCACGTCCTTGGCCACTAGAATATGAAGGAGATTCAACGTTGTTCAGAGTGATCCATAAGAAGAAAGAGACTGCTACACTGCATCTATATTTTTTCACCACTATTTTAAACGTATTTTTCATGTCATCAGAAGAATTCGAACACTCCTCCCCTCTTCTTCGAACACTAAATAGAGCTTTCCAGCCTGTAGATTTATTGCGATTAATTTTTATTTTTATTTTTATTTTTTACATTTTAATTTTTGTGTTTTACTTTTAATTTTTGTACTTTTTAATATTTTTTTATTCCCAATGATGAACTAATGATAAATGGGATATATTTATCATGTTGTTTTTTAATTCAGGGAGCTTATCTTTACTTTTTGACCATTAGTCTGCAGATATATAGCAGATTCAGCTTTACTCAGTACGCCCCTGAGGATTTGCTACCATGCAATCACATATTATCGACTCAATTATAAGGGAACAGCTCTAAAAATGGGTCGTGGATTAATTTAACCCTTTTTCTTCTTGATAAAGATCATAGGAAGGACTTTCCAGTTTACAGATTTATTGTCCATCTCTGACATGAACGACTGATAAATTTATTCCTAATCCTTATGGTCCTTATCACTTATCATTACTTTGTACAAAACAGCTCAGATAATAATTTATGTTCAGTGTGTTTTTGTTGAATTAAATTATCCTTCCTAAAATATTCGATTTTATAAAATTCCCTTTTATCGTCGGTATTAACCAAAAATATCCATTTACATTTATATTTAATGCGTTATTAAAAAAACTTTTTTTAAAGTAAATCTTAATATGAATGAGTTTTTTTTTTCTTTCGAATTTACGAAAAGATTTTTGAATTATTTTTCTAAAAAACAATTTTCAAGGTTTAAATAAGAGTTTGTGAATGATTTATATAAAAAGAATCAATCCAAATTATAATATAAACATTTTTAATAATTTTTTTTTAAAATCCTACGTATACAGTTTTTTTTTTTTTTAACAAAAAGTTTTATCGCACATTAGTTTTAAACTTTTGAAAGGAAAAATTTATCAGAATATGAATTTCGGTAGAAATTTCTTAAGCAAATCAAAAGCTTTAAATAAGATAGATTAATTTTTTTTAATTTAATTTTCGGTAAAAAAAAAAAATATTTAATTCTTGAGGATTATTTCTGCTTTCATACTAGAAATTCCATTTAAAAAGAAAACAAAAGGTAAATTAAAGCTATGTAAAATAAAAATGAAATAAAATGAAATTTTAAGCGTCACTAAATTTAAAAAATAAAATGTTTACTTATAATCTTGCATTATCTTTTCACATTTTCGTCAAATATTGCGTTAAACACATCTAATTATTGTAAATATTTATACGAGCACTATGACCTCTAAATATTTATGTATATAATTTTATACTTAAACATTATTCATTCGCAGCGTGTATCACAGAAGTACAACACGCTACGATTGAATAATGTTTAAGTATAAAATCGCAGAAGTACAACAGAAGTATCAGTATTATCACAGAAGTACAACACAAGGTAAAACAAATCTTATGCGAAAAAATGTTTAACATACAGAAAAATATGTAAATATAGTGTTGAAAAATGCATATATGTAGTGTGCAGGTTGGGCAACCAGATTGTAACTGGGTTGAGATAATTGAGGCATAGGTTGAAGAACCCATAGCTTTATTTACATACAATAGAATTAGAGAATTTTTACTTTTTTTTAATTATTATGCGGAATTATGTTTTTCTTACTCACATAAATGTATCATTTAAGCAAAGATAATAATAGCTGGTATGATAAAATTACGCAAAATTATTCGTTATATGCCATTTTTTTTTATTATGTCAAAAACTATTCCATATTGTTTACGATGTCGAATTCGAATAATGAAGTAAAATTAATTAAAAAAGGAAAAAAACAAAGAATAACTTACATTTTATTCCGATATATCCTTTGTTGGAGGACACCATATCTATTCTTATAAAAATGAATGAAGAAAACAAAAAGAACAACATCAGAAAAACATTTATTACGTTCCAACGGCATTTTTCTTATGTAAACTAACGTTCTAAAATTAAAAAGTTACATTTTTCAGCACGAATTCAAATAACGGTTGCCACAAAACTTTAACTATGTCAAAAGCTTTAAAAAGAAACATTCGATCGACGTTTTCGCCGTGAACTAACGGTCTAAGATTTAAAAAATAACATTTCTTTTCGCGCAAATTTAAATAACGGTTGTTATAAAACCTTACTTATTTCAACAACATTTAAAAGAAAATAATTATTTGATAATCAAATATATGTTATTGATAAATTAAAAAATCGTTTTTCTTGTTTGTTTCGCATTTTCATGAGTGGCAGCATCATAAAAATTGTTTATTTTCTGTATCATATACCGTAAACATACGTTATAAGAACAGTCTTAGAATAATCCATAATTCATCGGAATAAATATTTAAAAGAATATATATTTATGTTCTTTAATTACTATAACTAAAGAATTCTGCAAATAACTATCAAAGTAAAGGGACCTGAATGGCCGAATGGCTAGCGCTCTGGCGCTCGGTACCACAGGTTTCGGGTTCGAGTCCCGGCGGTGCCATGGATGTTTGTAGTGGTTCGGAATCCACTTTAAACCGTAGGTCCCGGTCTAATAGGATCGTAGAGCGTTGCGGGGGCATTGTTACTCCGCGTCCGTGGCTTATCTTCAAGTTACACGTGCACCTTGGGTAATGCAAAGTGAGTACGTCTGTGCAGCGCTTGCTTTAAGGCATTTAAGACCAAGCTGTCTAAGTGTTTGCCAGCTGCATTAGAAAGAAAAAAAAAACTATCAAAGTAGAAGTAAATAAAGTTTTTGCATACCGTATTTTGGACGTCCGTTAGCTTTTTCTCCCTAGCGCGCATGCTCATAGAAAATTGCGCATGCGTATCTGTAATAATGTTTCCTATGAGCATGCGCGTTAGGGAGAAAAAGCTAACGGACGTCCAAAATACGGTATGCAAAAACTCTCTATTATATTGTTCGGAAAAAGAAGTTAAGAATTCCTCTAGAGTATTGTAACCCTAAAGAAATTGGCGAAATATTCCGGGTTGCAAGATTGATGACTTCCTCAGGAATACAGTATTCTAGATTTCAAACAGGGCAATACAAGTAAGTAACAAAATATCAAAATGAAAACCTTATAAACCGATTTTGAATTGTTTTTTTTTTTAAATTTAATTCAAATATTTCATAAAAATTTCTTCGTGAAATTACAATTTTCAGATATTTGACGATATGCTGCAATGAGTTTTTATTCTTCATAGATATAATTAAACGTGCAGTAGAAGTTGCAAAAAAATTTTTAAAAAAATATTTGATTTTACAAATTCTACAAATAAATGTAGAAGGAATTCTTTCATAGAATTCATTGTCTTATAATCATTATATTTCAATTTAGAATAATGGTGTCCGATGATCTAATATTGACGACAACAATTGACAAATAACAAGTAATATCCAATTGCTGCACCAAAGCGAAGAACGAGAAACCTAAAAGCAAACAAATTCATAGACAAGAATGAGCAACATTCACAGGGTTATGAATGGGCACACATGCCTATTTAATAAACATTTACTCAACAAGAGCATTAAATAACATTTCTAATATAAATAGCATTTGCGTATTCTATTAAATGTTTCGATTTATAAATAGCCTGCAATTAAATAGACTTTTTCACTTAATAAGTTTTGAAAAGTGTACTATTAAAAGTATTTTTGCAAAGCAATGGCAATCGTACAATTTATGTAATCGTACAAACAATTGCATAATCGCAATCGTACAAACAGTTTTTTTTTTTTTCATTTATTATAAGAATTTCAAGTGTAAATTGTTTTAAAACAACTTAAATAACAAATAAAAAAAAGAGAAAACATTTATATTCTTTTTTTCTAATGGCGCAATAGCCTCATGATGGATCAAGGCTGTGTACCTACTGACAGATTTCCGAAACATGAGATGTTTTCTTTTTACGGGGAGGGGGATAAGTTTATTAGCTCAACGCTTTGCAGTCATATTAGACTGGGACCTACGGTTCAAAGTGGATTCCAAACCGATACAAACACCCATGGCGTCGCCGAGACTCGAACCCGAAATCTTTGGCATCGAGCGTCAGAGCGCTAGTCACTCGACCATCACACCCCATTAAAAATAATAAGAAATTGAAACTTATTATTATGAAAACCGGAACCTACAGAATAGAGTGGATTCCGAATCACTACAATCATCCATGCCACAGAGCGTTATAGTGCTAGTCTCTCGGCCATCAGGCCCCAACATATACATTATATCTATAAAATTTTGCATACAATGATCATTATAAATCATCCTTAAGTAAATATTTTAAATTGTACAGTTGTCTGTAATCTTTATTAAAATTAAAATTTCAGAGATTATAAATACATGGACATGGTATGCATAAGACATGGATTACGTTTAAAATAAAAAAATTTCACTAATATAATTTTGATTTTTGGATGAAAAACTATGATTATTTAGTGAAATATATGGAGTTACATCCAAAATTAAGTTTTAAAAAGACAAAGAAACAGTATTTGAGATTCAATATACTTTCATCTTGAAATATATTTTGATTATCTTATCACAGATCAAAAGTACAGATAAATAAAGATCAAGACAAAGATCATATTTTTATTTGATATATTATATTTTGATATATCTTATCATTATTTTATCTTTATATATATTTTCTTTTGATATTTTTGATCAATCTATCTTAGTCAAAATTTTAGTTCAAAGTAGCAAAACATGGCAGTATGTTGGCACAATTTATTACAAGAATAATTTTAAAAATATTCATCTGCCAATCAACTGATTGATTTCATTACATTTTTGATAAGAGGTTCATTGAATATTTTTTTGTTTTTAATGCAGCCGGCAAACACTTAGATAGTTGTTTAAGAATGACTTAAGGCAAGCGCCGCACCGACGTCACTCACTTAGCACTACCCAGGAGGTGCGTGTAGCTAGAAAGAAAAGCTGCGAGGCGCAGGTAGCAATACTCCACAACCCTCTACGATCATGTTAGACCGGGACCTACGGTTTTAAGTGGATTCAGACCCCTACAAACATCCATGGCAGAGCCGGGAACTCGAACCGAAAACTGTGTACCGAGCGCCAGAGCATTAGCCATTCGACCATCAGGCCCAAAATTCTCAAATATATAAAAGGATGAAACAAAATTTGAAAATTCTCTTCAAATATAGGATGAAACAAAACTTGAATATTCTAAAAATATAGGATGAAACAAAATTTGAAACTTTCTCCAAATATAGGACGAAACAAAATTTGGATGAAACAAAAGTTGGAAATTCTCAGAAATATAGAGGATGGAAACAAAGTTGGAAATTCTCAAACAGGATGAAACAAAAGTTTTGAGGAATTCTCAAATATAGGATGAAACAAAAGTTGGAAATTCTCAAATATAGGATGAACAAGATGGGATGAAACTAAAAAAGTTAAGGTTACTCAAATATAGGATGAAACAAGTTTTGAGGATATTCTCAAATGTAAAGAGGCATTCCCACACATCAGCACTTTTATCATTTCTGAGCTGCAGGCTTGGCGGCTCTTGAGTTCCTAGGGTTTCAAGCTTTGACCAAAACCTTACAAGAACATCGATCATTAAAAAGTCATCGGCACTGCCAAGGTGTTTAAGATCTTAATCAGTTCTTATTATGCTCCTCCACTCTCCATAGGCCAAAATAACGCTTCCGGGAACAGAAAATAAAGCTCATCTTTTATTGATGGCTTTAAGCGACGATTTCTGCCCAGGTGATGAAGAATTTATAATGAAACCACGGGAATGCCAAGGACATCCTGAAAATGATTGTTTCTTTATATAATCACGGAACGGATTTCTTGCTCTCTATTCGGTTTACCGGCATGGTTTTGATTTTTCTTTTTCATGGAAGCTTACATTGAGGAAAAGAGCGTTTTTGGTGAGTGGACTTTCAAGGGACTTCTTGCTAATAAGTTTTATCCGACTAACGAAGAAAGCGTATTCATTTCCAGCGCATTTTCCACGAAGATGTTCCTCTATGGTGGGCTTTTTGGATTTTTGTCTCAAACGCTATTCGTGAAGAGTTTCCTCGAATCCTTTTCTCTTCTTCCTTTTTGTTGTTGCTTGTTTGTTTTTTTACATATTTCAAGTCAAGCGCCTTTCCAGTTTTATTGAAATTGGCTTGCTTCTTGATTGTAAGGAAAGAAATATTAACTGAAAACATGAAGGTGTATTGGTTTCATTTCAATAAAAGTTTTCCGGCCGTTTCAAGGGTTTTTGCTTGCTGCCCAACTATATTAGGAGGTCGAAATGGACAGTTCTAAAGGAGACCAATGAAATAAATGAAAGGAAAGATGGTATTGCAAGTGGTTGATTGGTTTCATGGGATTTAATACATGTATGTTACGTTTGCAGAGATAATCTGTGTAAGGAATAAGGATTTATCATGTCCTTTTAAAAGCATTTTAATGTGAAATTCGATAATATATTGGACATCTTTATTCTTTTGAAAGATTTTGAATTTGTAATCTTGCTTTGATTTTTAATTTTCCCTCAATGAAACTTGTTGAGAATGGAAATACTACATAAATCCTCTGGAACTGGACATTGTTCCATATGAACCTTAGGGGTTGTGAGTATGTCTCTATGGTGGCTGCATTTTACAGGAAATGTAAAATGGTTGGTATGTGTCCTTTTAAGACATTGTATTGCAAAATTTGTTGTATTATATTGAACATCTTTCTTTTGTGGAGCTTTAAATTTTATTCGTACTTTATTTTACAAGTTTTCATCTCAGTGATAAGCTTGCAAACTAAATCTCTCATTGTTACCGGGCGGAAATGCTACGCTCTCCATAATTAAACTTCAGAAAATTAATATAGAGGATTAAGATTTTTTTTGCAAAAAACAAGAATTTCCCGAGATACAAATCTATCTATTCAATATTTAACTCCCGGTGTAGGAATAAACTGAAAACCTTTTCATGAGTTTCATTATCCTGTGTGAACATACTACCTGACAGGTCACAACCTCTTGGGGTTTTTTTTTGGTTAGTCGCTCTTCAGTATGTCTTGGCACATTCAGCTGAGCGATGAGCAAGCGGGGACCCCCAGTTTAAAGAAGATTCAAAACCACTACCAGGCATCAGCGGCGCGCGCCGGAAGCTTTGGCCTGAAGGGCGCCAACGTGGCCAGTGGCCAGCCAAGTTGGCCATCAGGACGCCCCAGAAGAGAAAAGGAAGGTCTACTGACCGATTTTGTAAGTTTTCTGCTAGAAAGATTTATTCGAGTAAATCTTTTATTTGAAATAAAAGATATTTACACATTAACATTTGCACTGAAGCTGCAGGCTTTCCCAAAGCACTACAGAGGTCCTAAGTGTGTCTTTTGCACTTTAACACGAAGTTAAGTTATGTTTGGTTTTTTGAAGCTGCAGGCTTTGGCTCAGTGTCATTTGCTGTAGATTTATGTTCCATAAAGGCATGGAAGCCAGTGGTCTCGTTAAAGTCATCCCAGCTGCTGTCAGGAGAGTGCCCCGAATCAACGTCTCAGTTTATTTATTTTGCCTCCATCACGTGAAGCGACAACACCTGGAGAAAGCAGAAGTGAAGAAAAAGACTCACCTACATGTTGCAAGACGTGACGTGGTTACACCTGTGATGAATTCACCGCCAAAGTAGTTGTTTCTTCTTTGGGATACTAGGACAGGTTTTTGTTGCACCACGAGTTTTCACTGAAGCAGCTAGTCTGAATTTTTTATCATTTCTCCTCAAGAAACGGGCATTTTAAAAAGGGCGGCAAGAGCGTTTTAGGTTATTGGACTTTAAGAGATTTCTTTTTGCTTTACATTAAAGTTTATGTCAGGCTAACTTTATGAAAAGCGTGTTACATTTCGACGTCTTCAATGAAGAATCGTTTGCTTCTTCATTTTGTTATTTTACGTTGTTACGTTGTATGTTGTCTCAATCACAATTCGTGAAAAGAGTTCCCCCTCGATCTTCGTCTTCGTTCTTTTTTGTTGTTTTTATTTTGGTTTTGATTTATGTATTTCGTCTGCACCACCAGGCCGGTTTTATTAGCGGTGAAAAACTTTTAACAGCTGGACAAGAAGTAACAGGCAAGAGGGTGGATTTCATTTCGTAAAACGTTTTCAATGCGTTTCGAGATTTTAGCGTGCGACCTACTTTTAGCCTGAATGATTGATTCTGGACGATGAATATTGAACAATAAATAAATGAAAAGGAAGGTGGTGGTGACATTGCGTTATAATCTTAAAGGTTGTGTAATACATCTGCTTTTAAATTTACAGAAAATTTAAGATTAATTTAATATGTCATTTTTGAGGCGTTTTGTATTGTGAAATTCAGTAATATATTGTTTCATGTTTTCTTTTGGCAGGTTTCTAAATTTCAATTTTAACTAGTCTTTACATTTATATTTCAATAAATCTTACTGCAAATCGGCAATATGCTTGCTT